>CM052538.1:115592814-115613786 GCA_028533065.1 Trachops cirrhosus
TAGGTAGAAAATAGACAGGGGGAGGGTAAGAATAGTATGGGAAAAGTAGAAGCTAAAGAACTTGTAAGTATGACACATGGACATGAACTAAAGGGAGGGAATGTGGGTGAGAGGGGGTGTGCAGGGTGGAGGGGAGTGAAGGGGGAAAATGGGACAACTGTAATAGCATAATCAATAAAATACATTAAAAATAAATAAAATTACCCATAATTAAAAAAAAAGAATTGTATGGACTTAGAGAAATTTTCACTTGCCTATAAACTTTTCATGAATTCAGTCTCTACTTGTCTTTTTCATTCAGTTCTAGACATACTCATTTTCTGTTGGCCTTTTATCTCTTCAGTCTAAAAGAGGATACTTTTTCCTACAGCCATATGTATAAATCTTAGTTTTATTAATAATTTCATATGGTCATAAGTGACTGCTTTGTTGTAACTATTTCAAGTTATCTCAAGTAAAAACAGTAGGTAACCTGAACCAAGTTGTAGGTTTGCTTTTTTCTAAGACCACATGTGTTTACATTATAATTTCATTGTATATTACATATTGGATTCTCCTTCTCCACAGCAAAAATTCAAATGGTAATCTAAATGAAAATAATAAAAAAGAATACTTAACATGTTTGATGGCCTTTTGCATGGTGGCACAGATTTTCAAGCCAAAAGTGTCCCAGTCTATTAGACAGACTTGGCAACTTCTACAGCTTAAATAAAGTTCAGATAGTTACTCAGACCAAACATTAAAAAATATTGACATGAGTTTATAAGTACACATTAACAGTATCTTCTTTTTATTGAAAACAGCCAGCAATATTTTATTGAAAAAAATCATGCCTTGGTTAATTTTAATGTACCAAACTCTAATAAAAAGAAATTACACATTTAATTCTTAGTATCTATACTTAATATTCTTTAACACTAACAAAGATTACATGCATGCATTAAAGGAAGACTATATATTCTTATGTCTCAGCTTCTCTCATTAGGTAAGAAATAAACTCTATATTGAAAAAGTGCGTGTTTTTGAAGTTTTGACCTAACACAGTGGATTAAGGTTTAGACAATATTTACTTTGCTGCATTTTGATTCAGAAAGGACCATATGCGAAGATACGATCCTGACCAACTTCACAATGTTTCTATAATAGTCTCTCCGTTAAAGGAGTTGTATTAAATATAGGGAGACAGAAAATAGTTACAAAATAAACTACAACTTTATAGCTACCCTTTGGTAAAAGTCTGTAGTTAATACATTTGGATAAATAACTCAAGTCAGCAACAAAGTGGTTAAACATTTGTGATTTGATTTTATCTCAGCTTGGAATGTGGTTGGAGTGTCCCACTTCTAACAACTGTTTGCTAAGTTAAGGCTTTAGTGTTTACACAGTGTTGAATGAAGCAGCCTGGTCACCAGATGTGATTGCTTCCCAGACTGTCGTTTTTTCAGTCAGATCACTGTCCTCACGGTCCCTGTTCCAACCTTTTTCCTCAGGACGTCCACCAGCCTTTCCAACCTAAGTTAGGGGTGGGGGGTGGGGAGGGTGGAAAGAGAAAAAATGAATATAGAAAGTGCAATTATTGTCAGGAATGTTTCGGCTGAAAAAGGACAGTACTTGCCTCTGACCAAGCAGTCCCCGTTGTCATGTTGAGAAACAAAGCATGGATGTAAGCACGACACTGGTGCAGGCTGCCAAGTATTGGAGGTTAAAAAACAGCAACAACACAAACTTTAACCCAGATTTTCAGATTATGTCAGCATTAGATGCTACATGAAAAATACAAGATACTCATTTCAATACATTTACCGATGTGCATCTCGGCTATGAACCTGCCATTCCCTATGCAATGACAGGACGGCACAGTGGACGCAGAGCGGCTTCAGGCTGGCTTTCGCCTAAGAGGCGCTCACTTCAGTACAGAAGTGCTAGCAATCTTATGCCTGTTACTTAGCTAAAATAGTGACATGTGGGTACACTGCACAATTCTTATGCATTATATTTCTTTTTCATAGAGTCACCTGATGAAAATAAAGCCAGGAATTAGGTGGCTGGGTGGGAAAAACTTCATGCCTCAGTGGCATGAAAATAATTTAAATATATGCAAATAATTTGATGGTAATAAAGCCAGACTTTCTGCAGCACATTTAAAAACTTTGTATTCCACAGTAGTGTAAATAGGCTTTTTAGTCAAAGATAAGTTATGTTTAGTTCATTAAAAACTTACCAGTTATACTGAAAATAGTGTGAAAAGTTCCAAAGTCCATTCTGAAGTTTTTAGGCTACTTTATGGGAGGGAGATAACATTCACGTGGATCAGTGAGAGTTCTGCTTGACAAAAGATGATGGAATCAGACCATTCATTTTTTTTTCTTTTATTTTCTTTACTGAAAGTATAAAATGTTAACTAAAAGTGTGCTTGGTGTTATGCACAGAGAAATCTTTATTGTAAGTGAAAAGCATGCCCAGCAGTTCTCATATACACAAGTTTCCGTCCTCAGAGACTGCTGAGCGACACCGTCTAGTCTGCCCCAGCCTGCCTCGTTTATATGGATCCATGCATGAGGGTCCTTTGCAAATAAACTTAGGACAGAGCTAGACACTAAAGGAATGAGGGCATTCTTAGTGTCATACACACTGATTCAGATGACTCATCAGCTGCATCCAACACTGAAAGCTCACTCCAGATTATTGGATGATTCTGCATATACCGAGTCCTGTTAGAAAACAGGAATATGAAGTGAAAGAATTTGGTGCATCGAAAATCTTTGCTTTGAGAAATGTGGTAATGAGTGAAAAGGCAAATCTATCCTATGTTTGTCACTACAAATTTCTCGAATGACGGCTATACATAAGTATTAGATGCTCACCAAAGGACCTTGGGCCTAATGGTGCAAATTCTTGAACTAGAAGATTCATTGGACAATTCACTCTATTCAGACAGCAGTTTGTATAGGTTGGACTAGTGATAAAACTAGTGCTATCTTATACACTTTGAATATTATGATTCCTAGGATTACATAATTCCTTTAATGTAGACAAAGTTTCACTACCTGGGATTGTGGAGAGGGGGAGGAAAAAGTCAGTATAAACATTTTAAATGTATTGTTAAAAGATAATTAACTTGAACTGTTGACAAATAACTGCCAGTAGAAATCGAGAGAAGACATTAAGAACATTTCTTCGCATGTATTGTAAAACATCAGGAAATAATTACTTTCAAGTTGGTTAAATATAAGCCTCCTCCACAAAATCATCCACCCCATTAAAAAAACCTCCTGATAATGTGTTATGAAAGTGAGCTCTGTTCTGCATAACTGTTACCATCACTACAAATTCTGAGTCAGTGGAATCCGACATTACTGAGATAAATCTGTGTGCTTCTTTTGGCTTCTCTTTTACAGATAGGCTCTTCTTACTTTTGTTTCCTTTTTATACATTAGGACTTTTTTTTTTCCATTTAGAACTAGTACATCTTGCTAAGGGAAGAGGTTAGGAGGAAATACTTAAATATCATGTTTTGCAATGTCTTTACTGTATTTCAACAATTACTAGATCAACCACATTCTCAGTTTATCCAGGTTGAATGATTTATGAAAATTTGATCTCAGAAATGAGAAAAATGTCAATTACTTAGTTTTGTAAAAGCTTACTGACTTCTGAAACACAATGAAGCACCTATTCCTTCCTGTAAGGAATGAAATACACCTGCCAAACGCCGGCTGTGCCAACAGGAAGGTAGGTGTGTGTGTCTGTTGAAACACCTTGCAGGATTTGCCTGTAGGCTACTCTTTACTGTCCAAATCGATAATATCCTTTAAAAAATTATGTCGCTTACTGAAATAGGCCCCAACGACTCTACATTTTACTCAACAATAGCTTCCCAAGGGCGTCATGACATAGGAAAACGGTCAGAGCTAGGATTAGAATTTCTCCATTTTAAATATGAGGAAACTGAAGTGTAGATAAGTAAACCCAATTACAAGGTTCTGTGGTAAAAAGTGACAAATCTGGACCTGGTTTCCTTGTTCTTAGTTCAAAGCTACTTGCACTAGAGTCTGGGTTACTGGAGAACGAAAGATTTCAGATTATGGGTTAATGGATTATTTGTCTGAATAGCTTCATTAAAGTTTTCCTCAAGTTTTTACTTAAGTCAAATTGGGAGCATATTTGTTGGTGCATTTCATCTGCTGTTTTAGTAACACATTAGAGAAGAGTGAGTTGATGACACTGCACATAATTAGGAGTTAGTAGTTTCTATCTGTTTTTGCTATAATTTCTATATAAACTTGAAAACTATAGTTACAGTTATGTTTTAGATAGAAATCCTATGTTTTGATTGACATTATTTTTATATTTTCTATGTATCTATATAATAGGTATGTAGTACAATGAAATACATACAAGGTCTGTCCAGAAAGTACCCAGCCATGCTATATGAAAAAGAGACATTTACTGAAGAAGATACAAGATACATAGGACGGTGATGCCTCAGTCCCCTTCAAAGCACGCACCTTGAGACCTCACACAGTTCTCCCAGAGTCCTTCCCACTGTTCAAAACACTCTGCCAAATCCTCTGTTGGAATTGCCAACACGTGCACATCGTATTTTCCTGAACCTCATCCATGGTCTGTAATATCTTCCCTTTCTTTTTTTTTTTAAGATTTTATTTTATTTTTAAACAGAGGGGAAGGGAGGTGGAAAGAGAGAGAGAGAAACATCAATGTCTGGTTGCCTCTTACAGGCTCCCCACTGGGGACTTGGCCTGCAACCCAGGCATGTGCCCTGACTGGGAATCCCACCAGTGACCCTTTGGTTTGCAGGGCAGTGCTCAATACACTGAGCCACACCAGCCAGGGCTGTAATCTCTTCCCTTTCAAAGGTGATTTTAGTTTTGGGAAAAGCCAGAAGTCGCAGGACGCCAAATCTGGGTGGGCTGTAGAGGGGTTGAGTCATCTGGGTAATTTGATGTTTCACCAAAAAATTCCTCACGAGAAGTGATACATGAGTGGGCTTGTTAGGGTGATGAAGCTGCCGATCGCCAGTGGCCCATGGCTGTGGCCTTCTAAATCATCTGAATAGTTTCCTTGGAGGAATGTTCAAGCTTAAAGTAAAATCTGATGCAGATTGGGTGCTCTATTTGCCCAGCCCTTTTGAATGTGGTGGCCACACAGTACACATGCTCATTCAACGGTGTCTAACACCCCCACTGACTAGAGAGGGAAGTTGTCACTGTTCACACATGTGCATTCCAGTCCACTCTCCTCGGCTGCCAGGTCACATCGATGTTGCTCAAACCATTCCTGTTATATTAATAATGGCTGGACTTATCTGGACAGACCTTATAGCTTTATTTTTGATTTTATTTGTTTATTGAATTTGTTAGGATGATGAAAGTTTACCAAACAGTACCAGTTTTAAGGGTACAAATCAGTAAAACACCATCTGCATGCTGTGTCGTGCACCCATCACCCAAAGGCAAATCTCTTTCCGTCCCTATTTATTCATCCTTTGCCCACCTCCACCCACCTCACTCCCTTTCCCTCTGGCTATCACCACACTGTTGTCTGTGTCTATAGAAATACATAGTTTTCCATCAAGTAGATAAACCATAAATTATTTACAATTTTCCTAATTGGTTTACTTTCTAATTTTCACTCTTAAAAATATTGCGATATACTTTAAAAGCTAGTAATACTCAATGGATACCTACTATGTGCCAGGAACTATGAGAAGTGATATATGCACATATGTAATTTTCATTATAACTCCATGACAAAACCAAAAGTAATTTGATCAGAGCTACACTGCTAGTGAGCTCCAATGCGATACTAGGTAGCTACAACAGCCTTCTCCACTGTGCTATATATACCATTTCCAAAAGTGCTGCGACTTTTAAGCCTTATTTTCACATTTTTGTGGGCTTGAATTACTCTGATTGGTTTGATAATTTTGTTGCAAAGTGACAGAAAGGAGTAAAAACAGAAGAAATTCCTCTTCATCAATTGGGCTGTACTGAAGTAAAAATTCCATTTTTTGAGAGTAAGTTTTGTATTTGTCAATGTGAAAGTAGCATTCTTCTTGGCCAAATTTCTCCAGAAATACCATTCCTATTATTTAGGCAATGAGGCCGCCCCATCAAATAGAGTTGGCTATAAAATAATTTTTTTCATGGAGAAACAACCAGGGATATTCAAGAGAGATGGATAACAATCATCCTTAGCAGAGGAGACAGAAAAACCACGACAAGTGCTGCCTGTATAGTCTGCCATTCATGTCAAAGACCTGCCCGCTTTCACCCATGGCAGCACGGTGAGAAAACTTTAAATGTATTTTTTCTTGTGCTATTAAGGCTGTTCTTCTCTGCTGATCTTTTAAATGTCAATTTACTTTATCAACTTTTCTTTACACTTTTCACGATTTCCTCAAGAGATGCTATTTGCTCCCTTGATTCCATTTAAATGCTGATGACTTTCAGTCCTGGCTGGTGTGCTCAGTGGATTGAATGCCAGCCTGTGAGCCAAAGGGTTGGTGGTTTGATTCCCAGTCAGGGCACACGCCTGGGCTGTGGGCCAGGTCCCCAGTAGAGGGTGTGTGAGAGGCAACCACACACTGATGTTTCTCTCTCTCTTCCCCTCTCTCAATAAATAAATAAATATAATCTTAAAAAAATGCCAATGACTTCCAAACACAGACCTCCATCTCCGAATTCTCTCCTGAATCTGACTCACATATCCAACTGCCTGCAAGACATTTCCTCTTGCTTCTTTCAAAGGCATATGATTCTCAGCATATCTAAAACAAAACTTATGTTACCTCCTTTGTATGTTTCAGTATTTCTTATCAGGATTAATGTTGCCATTCATTAATTCACTCCACCATTAGGCTGAAAAAATTCAGAAAAACTAGATACATTTTTTTTTCTCACTTAAGCTTGGAACTGTGAAAACTGTGAATGAGACCACTAATGTAGACAGTGGGAAGCAGTGAAAGGGTTTTAACTTATCTAGTACCATTATTTTCATTTTAGAAAGACCACACTGGCAAGAATATAGGAATGGGATGAAGGCAGGTTAGCCTATAGGTGGGAAGTCCAGATAGTTTCTTATTAAAATAATCCTATTAAGCACAACAATATGAATGTATTTAAAATCACAAAACTGTACACTTAACATAGTTAAAACGGTAAATTTTATGTTTTGAAGATAAACCACAATAAAAAAAATAATCCTAATGAGACTTGAATCAGAGCTGCAGCAGTGCAGACAGAAAGGAGATGAATTTGAAAGCTATCTAGAACAAGGCATCAGAAGGACTTAGTGACTTTTGAGGGTAGGAAGGGGTGAGATGGGGTAGTCAAGAAAAGTGACTCCCAGGTGTCTTGTTTTGGTGACTAGACAGACACCGATATACTAACCAAGACAGTGGGGAGGCAAAGCAGCAGATTTTTGTTGGGGAGTATGTGTGTGTGCAGGATGAATTCGGTTTGGTACACATAAATTGGAGATGTTGGTGGGATCATAAGTGGGGATGTTAAGTAGGCACTGTATATAAGGGTATGTGTTAAAGAAAGAATTTTAGGTTTATGATACATGGAGTAGGAGGCGGAGAATGGCAGGAATGAGGCTGGTGGGCCATGACTAACTAGGTCTTGCTCTAAGTTGCAACTGAAGCCATGGAAGTGGATGGGAATGTTTAAAGAGAGAAACATAAAAGGAGAAGTGAGGAGGAAAGATGACAGAACCAAAATGAATACAAATATTTAAAGGAAAGAGGTTGACAGAAGAATTTGAGAAAACAAGGAAGTGAAAAATGGATGGAGAGTGAGTGCTGTTAACAGCATCCAGAGAAGGGGATTTCAAGAAGGGATTGATTGACAGGGTTAAATACTTAAACCAGATCAAAGCGAAAAATGCTCATTTGATTAAGAAATGACAACCCTTTTAGTGAAGTTTTAATGGCATGATGGAAATAGGAGGAAGCCTGAATGGAATGTGAAAAAGTGGTGACCGACTATAGGCTGTTTTGTAATAACTTGGTTAGAAAGTAAAGAGGGCTGCAGTTAGAGGGGGATGTTAGGCTGTAGATGTTTTTAAAGAAACGGATGGTCCAGGAATATGTTTATGAACTATGGGAGGGAAAACTAGAGGAAGACATTACTAGTGTAAGGGATGAAGATGATACCTTTTAAAAGAGGGTCTCAGAGGATGGGGTTATAAGCATGCCTAGCAGAATAATCATGGAAAACCAGACTGGACAACTTTCCCTTGGAGACTACAGGGAAAGAAATGGGAAAAATACAACTGTAGATAATTTTGTGGATGTAAAGGAAGTTAATTGACTGAGCTTATGCTTGTTAGATGCAGTTTGCCACATGGATCTCTGCTGAAAGCAGAGGGTGGGGAAAAAAAGCTGGCAGAGGATCTTGACAATTTAATGGGACAAGAAAGGGAGGTCATCTTGGGCATGTGAAAGGAAAGTTAGGTGGTAGTGATGACCCAGATGCAGCTAGAGACTACCAAATTTGTAGGAGACATTGACCATCATAGTAGTACGACTTTTTTCTTCCTTAGCTCTGTACTTTGGGGGTATATATGGTGAGAACAAATCATAGAAAAAGAGGTCACATATAAGTATGACTTATTGAGCATGTGGGCCAAGAAAGACAAGGGTATAAGAAGACTGTCCTGGGGAGAAGGAGATTAAACCCAGAATCCAGATTAGGTGGAGAAGAAGGCACATCTGCAAGGGGCTGTTAGTGCAGGAAAAAATGGAGGGAGTAAGAGACTAGATGTAGTCTTATTTATGCTGAAGCTGAGCAGCAAGAGGAGTTGGAAGGAGGCTGTGGTTATTGTCAAAGAAGCAACTTTGATCTTAGGATTTCAGATGTAGAAAAGTTCTGAGTGATGACAACAGCCACAGTAGTTGAAGTGGAGAAGAGGAAACAAATCATTAGCCATAGGAGGCAAAAGAATAGGACAGATGATTGGCATTGATACTGGTGTTTCTTAGCATGAATGCAGAAGTCAGGGAAGAGAGGGAGAGACACGGGATCAGGTGCCTGAAACTCACAATAAAGGAACGGCACCCATCAGTAGAGAGCACTGAAGTGGAGAGACAGAGAGCAGTGAAGCTGCATGTTGTAATCTGATCATCAGTGGCATGGAAACAAGGCTTTCTGGACGGGGATGATACCTGGACCACATGGTGTGTTTGCAGAGCATTGCTTGCTGAAGTTGACGTCATACCTAACATGGTTCACTGCCCACAGCACTTACTCGCTCTTTAAATTAAAATTTAATGATTATTCTGTGTTTCACCAGTCAGGATATATTCACTAAAAAGTTCATGTGTCATTCTTTATCAAAACTAAATAATATATTAGAAAATATTACCAACCTAACAATGCTATGATGGTATTGTGCATTTTGCCTTACCCCCAAAATTTTTTAAAAAAATTGAACAGGTTCACTATTAAATAAATAAGAATTAAAAATAGATCTCATTTAAAAAATAGATCTCATTTTTGTAAAACTTTAAGCCTAAAACATTTTTTTAGTATTACTGTCAGCAAGTCAGTGTTAATAATAAATTGTGGTGGATTTGGACATGGGCATAATTATGCCCATTATGATAATTCTATTTATCTAGAATTGAACAGTGTAATAATGATAGTTAAAATAAGATTTCAACTGTAATTATACTAGAGAAAATGAGGAAAACATTGATAATATCAGATATGTAGGAAGCCAAAGTAATTATCACAAGATCAATTTACTGAAGGAAAAAGAGGGTAAAGGACAATTATTTATTATATAAATTCATATGAAATATTTTGAAAAGGATGGCACCGAAATTTCATTATAAGGACATAATAAATAGGGATCGTAGATGAATACCACTTTTAAGATTTTTATTATAAAACAGATTATCAATGCAAATAGCTAGTGAAATTATTATTTACTTTTATTATTTATTTATATTTTGGGGAGTTTTTTTAAATTCCCATCCAAGGATGTACTTATTGATTTTTCTGAGAAGAAGGGGTGGGGAAAGGGGGGTGGGAGAGGGGTAGAGAGAGAGAGAACAAGCTCGCAAGAAACATCAACGTGAGAGAGAAACATTGATCGGTTGCCTCTAATACATGCTAACTGGGTATCGAACCCACAACCCTTTGGTGTACATATGATGCTCCAACCAACTGAGCCACTTGGCCAGGACATTGGGTATTACCTTAATAATAGATTTTTTAAGTCCTGACTGGTATGGCTCAGTAGATTGTTTGCCGGCCTATGAACTGAATGCTGGTTCAATTCCCAGTCAGGATATATGCCTGGGTTGTGGACCAGGTCCCTAGCAGGGGGTGCAACCAATCTATGTATCTCTCTCACACTGATGTAGCTCTCCCTCTTGGTCTCTCCCTTCCCCTCTCTTCAAAAATAAACAAAGTCTTTTTAAAAATAACAGATTTTTAAAATTGAATTTATTTGGGTTACGTTAATAAAATTATGTTTCAAGTGTACAATTCTATAATATATCATATGCATATTGTATTGTGTGTTCATCATCCATAGTCTCCTTCTGTCACCATGTTTACCTGCCCCCAGCTCCCGTTCTCTCTGGTAATCACTCTACTGTTATCTCTGTATGTGAGTTTTTGTTGTTTTTGCTTAATCCCTTCACCTATTTCACCCAGCCTTCCTCCCCTCTGACATCTGTCAGTCTGTCCTCTGTAGGACAATGTCTTTTTCGACAAAAGATTGAGTTAAAAATCTTAGCTTAGTTAAAATGTCACTGATAAGATTTATCTGGATATGCTCTAATAATTTGAATCAAGCATTCAACTCCCTGTTAATCCTATCAAAATCTTTGAGATTAAAAAGAAACTAAAGATTGTATGTATTATAAAATGGCTCTTTTATTCTCTTCTAAAAATTCTTTTAATTTATTGATTTTAAAAAGAGAGAGGAAGGTGGGGGAGAGAGAGAGAAACATCTTGTTCCACTAATTTATGCATTCATTGGTTGATTTTTGTACGTGTCCTGACCAGGGATTGAACCCACAACCTTGGTGTATTCAGATGATGCTCTAACCAACTGAGCTACCTAGCCAGGGCCTTTTATTATTTGTTTGATCCACTGCATTCAGGTCTCTCCAATATTTTAGAGACAGCCATCAAGAGATCTGAGAATTTCCATCAGTACTGAAATGTTGCTAAAGTTATAAACTATGTAAGCTGAAGCAGTGTATATGCTTAGATATAACTTTCAAATCAATACTGTGAATTAAGTTTACATAGTTTCCACAACCTCTACCATTCCAAACACAAGACAGGCAACGAAGCTTACAAAACTGTTACGGTTCTTGAAGTGAACGTGGGCCACATCTTTCCTACACTTCCCATGGAATGGTTTCCATAATGTTTGTTTTGTTTGGGCCTGTTACATGGCAGAACTGTGAAAGGAGAAAAGTTAGTCTTTATTTCTCTTAAAGCTATGCCTAAAATAACTTGGTAATGATAATTATTAAAATGAAATTCCAATAGCAATAAAGAACTCTAGAGGGAGAGAGAGAAACAAAAGCAAAAATCAAAAAACAAAACCAATGCCAAGCAGAAATGTATCCAATGGCACATCTCTGACTTCCCATCAAGAATCTCACCCCTTCATCTTCTCCTCCCATTGAACCTAAATACTATTCTTTAAAAATGTTTTTTTTTAAATTATGTGATTGAAAAGAAGGTTACCAATTATATCTGTGTTTTATTATTACATAAAGCTTTAACCAAAATTTATGAATCTCATGGAGGAATTTCAGACATCAATTGGTAGGTATCAAAATAGATATATTCTGAGAATCGCATTAGCTCTTAAGTGATACCAGGGGTGTGACTACCATCTCTGTCCTACATACAAGATTGCTCCTTGTTGTCAACTGGGCCTACATTTATTTAAAAAAAAAAGAAGAAAAACAAATGGGTACATGCAGTCAATGGCATTTAATTTCAAACCATCATTACTAACCATTTACTACATTAGTTTGTTGATTTCTACCATAACTTTCACATTAATAAAGCTAACTGAATCCTTTCCTCCAAACTATTCTGCTGTATAAAAAAGATATTTTCAGTCACTAGAATAAATGATGCAAAGAAATAATATGGATAGATTAATTTAGCTCCTCAGATATGCCATTATATCAAGCATTATCATTCATTCATTCAGAAATATTTTTGAGTGCTTATTCCGCAAATGCCACATTCTGAACAGTTGTGTTCTACAAAGTGTTAGGTGTGCCTACTGTAGATATATGTCACGTGAAGTCTTTTTACAAATACAAAATCTTCTGTAAAGATGAATGTATAAAAAATTCTCCGTTGTAGCAGTTATAATGTAGTGAGCTTTAGGTTATACCTTTTACAAATAGTTCTAAGGTTTTAAATATTGTGAACAAGAGGGTGTGTTACACAGGAAATTAATGAGAAAGTGAGAGTATGCTGTACTCAGGCACCACCATGCCTGGGTCATTTTATTTACTATGCTTGGTTTAGTTTTACCTTTAACACCAAGAAACTGCTTCCCACCTTGAAATTAAGCAAAAACCTGGGGTTTACTTCCCAGACTAAATAGAACATAGAGAAAGGTAATGGCTGTGTATTCAACTATGCTTAGATTAGAAATCTGACATTCCTAAGAGAGAAGATGTGACTATGGAAGCAGAGTCAGAGGGAGAGATTGGAAGAATGCTTTCTCTAGCTTTGAAGACAGAGGAAGGACCACAAGCCAGGGATGCAGGTGGTCTCCAGAAACAGATTCTCCTGGACCTTCCAGAATGGATGCGGCCTGCCCATTCCTCAATGTGAGTTAGCCCAGTGAAAATGATTTTGGACCTCTGACCTCCAGAATTGTTGAGATAATACATTTATGTTGTTTTAAACCCCACTAAAAGAAATGTGACATTCCTTATTCAATGTCACTAATATCTAAGTTAGACAAGGTACTGAAAAGTTACTTACATTTTAAACAGACTAACATTGCTCCCTTGTAGGTAACCTTGAAAAATTAGGCTCACCAATCAATCATGATTCAGTTATTATCAATTTATATGATCAATAAAAATAAGAGGTAGACATGGAACAATCAAAATATGTAAAATTTGGCATTTTTTACTTTTGTTTCACTCCATTTTAAACTTAGAACAAGGAGAAGGATTAAAACTATATTTCCTTCTTTATATATCTCTAAGTTTTAGAATTTTAAATTACTTTTGTATAATTTATCCAATTTATCCAAAGGACTTAATTAAGACTTTGTTAGTTAATCAGCTGTCTAGGCAGTGTGCTGGATCCCAGTCAGTCTATGGCAGCACCAGTGCAGTGGGTGACACCGTTAGGAAAGTGCTCGCAGAAGATAATGGAGGTACTCTGCGCATGCCCTAACTCAGTATCGGAAAGTGACTGAGATAGTAGGGTGAATTAAAATTGCGTCAAGGTATTGGCTTCTTTCACTTTGTCTGTCAGAGGATATTTAAATCATGTAATAGTTCTAAGAAAACTCAACACCAATAGCAAGCCCATGAGGCTCTAGGAGGCCAGGGATAGTGTGCATTTTTTTCATCATTGTATTTTTGTTACTAGCAGAACAGTCTCTAGAAAATCAATGGGATATTGTTTATTTATGAATAAATATCACAAACATATATACTGAGAATTAGGAGTAATTTCATTTATAGTTTCAATTCTAAAGTAATGCAATAAAATTTTGACGATGAATCCTAAAAGTAGGTTTCAAGAATAAAGAAAGAAATTTACTTCTTGTAAAGATTTGAAGTAAATATTTCATTTGGTCAAGGGCCTTTGCAGAAGTTCATCAAATGATAAAGAATTACCTGAAAAGAAGGGATTCCTTCCACTTCAAATGGAGGGAGTTTAGGAGCTTGTTGGAAAAGATGTTAAGTGAAATTTCACCCCAAGTGAGAACTAAATCAAGGTTACCCTTTTTGCATCTAGAGGAATTTAGTTAATGTGATAATAAATTACTGATTCTTAAAATCAGCATCTTCACCTCTTCTTTTAGATCTCCTAACTTATCAGGAAGAAAAATGAAGCATACAAAGGAATGAAATTGCCATAGATATGAATTACTTATGCATCTTCTATGGGAAAAGCATCAGAGGCAAAACCAAGCAGCCACAGGACAGAATATAGGAACAAATTTGATAACAAGGACAAGAATTTTAACTATTCTGTTGAAAACTCTTTTGATTTCTAAGAGTTGAAACAGAGTCTGCTAGTGGCATTTTGAAGAAGAAATTGGATCAGTGGGGTGGTTCCTCTTTTTACTTTTTTAAGTATGGTTTTTGTGTTTTGCCTTGTCCCGCAGGTTAAAGGATGGTCCATATGAACCTCTGTGTAAGTTACACCTGAAGTCACAAAGAAGACCTTTATTTCTTTTAGCCTGAAATGGATTTTTATTTTGGTTATATCATTGTCCTATTTAAAATATCATTTTCACCATTTTTAGAGTCTTTTGTTAAAAATTAAGAGTGATGTAATTTCCTCCTTTTTATTAATTTATTGGGGTGACATTGGTTAATAAACTTACATAGGTTTCAGCTGTATGATTTTCTATATAATACATCATCTGTACACTGTACTGTGTGTTCACCAACCCAAGCCAAGTCTCCTCCCATCACCATTTATCCCCTGTGCAGCCAGCCCTTCCCACCCCACACCTCCTTTTCCTCTGGTAATCACTGTACTGTTGGCTGTGTCTGAGTTTTTTTTTCTTTGCTTAATCCCTTCCTAAATATTGTTTTGAAAAAACGACTGAATTATGTTTTCCTAAAAGGTTTTTTTTTCCTTTGGGGAATTGATCTTTGTTTTTGAGATAAGGATATAGTAAATAGAAGTCTGGAGTTTAATCTCATTCATGGTATTTTTAGACTGTTCTGCAGTCACTGCTTCTTTCTGGCAGTTTAAAATGAAATGTTATCAGACTTAAATGCTTTACACAAAGTCCTAAAATTTTTTATATGAATAAAAGAAATTAATCATCCTAAAACATTAAAATTTAGCTAAGTAATATAATCATACTAGTCATAGGACATACATTATTCAGTTAGAACTGCCACCACAACAAACTATAAAAGGTAAAGTGTTATGAAGGTCTATGTAAAAGAATGGAACATTTATATTTCATATATTTCAAAAATAGCATATACATGTTTTGTACTTTAAAAATAAGAAATTCTGGATGCATAGAAAGACAAGTATTTCTGACTGAGTTTCATTTCTTTCTGATTGCTGATTTTTACTGCCACCTGTAAATGCAATTTCCATTCTTAAACATATATTCACTTCACAGTTAATACTTATCAAGCACCACAGAAAACGTGAAGTTAAATCACATGCATCTTCCTTTTATGTGTTAAAGGGTTAGTATTAAGGATTAACAGGCTTTATTCTCAGTATCCAGATTCACTGCTATTAAGTTAGTGACATAAGAACATATTAACTCTTTGGAGCTGACAGGACACTATTTAGTAAACTGCCTTAGTGGAGTGAGTTACAGTGATCTTAAATGTGAATTATAGTTATCTTCAAATTTATTTACAGTGAGTAGTTTATTCACTGAGATGGATTTTTCACATGATTTCCTTTAGACTTACAGTGTTTGCACTGTTAACAATGTATATAAATTTTTATATTCTAGAACTTACCTCAAATTTGACAATAAAGATAATAAATAAGGCTATACATGCTTATACTGATTATGGTTTATGGAGTAATAGATGACATTTTGTAAGAGCCAATAAAAACTATTTTTTTATCTTAATTAGCAGAGCATTTTCACCTGGGTATGAGAACAGTGCCTCAAACCTGCCTCCTGATAAAATAGTACAATTCTAAAGGTTTTTCAAATATTCTATAAAGCATAATACATGAGTGTTATAATTTATTGTTATTTTTCCTTAGACCAATTTAGGTTTGGGCAACATAGTGTTTACATCTTCTGGTATGTTTTGTTATCGAAATTTTGTAGAAATACATCTTTTGTGTAAATAACCTAGATGATATTAATGAATAATTACTGCAAATCTTTGCTGGTAGCCCGTCCTCTTCATGTGCTTCTTTAAACAAAATAATTATAAGAATTCTTTCTCCATGCTGCTTTCACCTACAGATACCTGGGCTTTCAGACTTCCACCCCCACAACTCCTCCCAACGATACCAACTCAGGCACCCGCCCACTGTCTGCCCGGTAGGGGAGATACACACTGTCCTTTGAAGAATGACACTTCAAACCACAGTCTTTGAATGGCTTGAGATACAGCTCCGAAGAATAATCTTTATCATTGAGAATAAGTTTGGACATTCTGACTTTCAGCACTAAACTCTACAGAATGAGTTTAACTATGTGGGAAACAGGGTTATATAATCTAAATTGCTGTCATTCCAAAGACACTCTCATGGGTTTTTCTATTATTCCCAAAGAAGAAGCCTTAGAAGCCCATCCCTTTTTTTGCTCTTCAGTTTCTGGAAGCCAATTTTGATGAGTTTTATATCTGCCATCACACAGTACTGTTCTCAAACTCAATATTTTTCTCTAAGTTTTTAAGTTAGGGTTACATAAAAAGGAAATGAAATCACTTCTTAGCACTGAACTAAAGACATTCTATTAATGGCACTGTGTTTTTCCTATCTCTTAGGCAGAAAAATCTGAAAACACCGATGACTTCTTTACTCCTCACATCTCTTTAGCCACCAGATCATCCTGTTTTCCTCTGCAGTGTTTCTGATCCGAATCTCTTCCTTCCCTCCTCACTGCTACCAGCCTACACCACCACACCAGTTGTCTATGCAGCTATACTATATTATTAAGATGACTTCTTAGCTATTACTCTATCCTCTAACACAAACCTGCTTCAAATAATCCGAAATGCTAAGTGAGCATTTTGGTGTTCCTAAAATGCTATTTCCATCAAGTAACCTTTGCTGTTAACAAAACTCTATAAAGGCTTCTTAGTCCCTGTCACATGAAATCTAAATGCCTCTGCATGCTATTGTAGGCATTAAGTAACTAAACCTAGCTTAGACCATCTGATGTCATCACAGGAAGCTGGGCTCCGGCCAGGCTGACTTTGTACTGTCTCCTCTCAGTACCTCTGCTTCCAACAAGCTGCTCCTTCCCTTTTACCCTCTCTTCTTTCCTCTTTGCTTATTCGTTTCCCACCCATTCTGCAGGGCCAAGTTCAATTTCCTTGAGGCTTCCTTTACTCTATGTTACCTGCATTGCACAATTAATAGATTATTCGGTACCATTCTGTTCTAGAAAGTAATACTAAAGCAAAATCTATTCATATATTGCTAACATTATACCAGCAGGATGTCAAATACTCTTTAACTCAATGATTCCACTTTCAGGAATTTGTACCTTCCTAAATATTTAACTACAGCTATGTACAAGGAAGTAGTATTTGGAAATAACTAAACACCAGAGCTGTGGTGGGTAAGAGCCATACAGCATACCTTTTATTGATTCCACCAAATTTAACAGACAGCTAAGCATATAACGTTTTGTGTGAGCTGTCTTTATATCTTGTAATAACAGTAACAGAAATGAAAAACATAGTCCTAATTGATTGCTTTCTTTCTCCCTGAACTGGTCCATATTTCTCAGGAAAAGCCCTTATCTTTCCAATTTTTAATTCCATATATTATGTAGTCAGGCTAACAAGAAACTTTTTGTGTAAGTGCTTACAATGAAATAGCTAGCAGAAAAGGTACTGCAAGCTGTAATGGAACAAGTTAAAAGAGTTCACTTATTCATATTGTTACCTTTTTGTAAAAAAGTTTCCATAGGCAGTGTGCTTCTGATGCTATGTACACACACCACAGACAGAAGTCATTCATATTAACCTGTCAGAAGTGCTGGTCCACTATTTTGACATGCTTGTGAGAACAGAGGATGACTTATCCTCAAAGCAAGCTATTAACTCCTGTCTAAACTTTCTCCCTCAATCTGAACTATATTAAAGGGCAACTCTTTGATGGGGAGCACATTCTGCCTTCTTTAGCTTTACATCATTCTTCTCTATTATGTGGCAGTGTCTTTGAAGGATATAAAAAAGCCGTATTAAAAAGTATAGAAATTTTGAACAAAATTCTCAGTCTGTGTACCAGAAGAAGCACAACTAAATTAAATTCCAGCTATTGCTATATATGTCCTTATATATTCAGCTTTTATAATTTAGGTAATTCCTACCAAAGAAAGTATTTATGATAATGTGTTTTATAATTAGAGGGCAAGATAATATTAATATATACACTATAAAGAACCTGGCACCATAGTTCCCTTTTTTCCATATACCTAATGAGATTTAATATCTATAGTTTTTCAATTGCATCTCTATAAAGAGCCTAATTTTTTTCTAATTAATAGGAACCTTTCCTAACCATTCTAAATAATTTTTAACTTAACAATTCCAATTCCAGGAATTTGTGTTCCCTGCAATAATTGCAGATTTGGGCGTATAGCTACCTGTAATTATGTTCCTTGCAGTTTTATTTTAAAACAAGTAAACAGTAACAATAATGAATTAAATAAATTATGGTACATCACACAATAGGTTTAAGTTCATTAAAATTATTTAGTAAAATATAATGTCTACTGACACAGAAAGCAATTCCCAACATCAAGCAAATCGGCTTATATTGTATGTACTATATAAAAATGTTTTGTAAAAATGCCAACTTAGCAACACCAAAAAAAGTTTTTTAAATTTATTTTATTTTTAGAGAAAGGGAGGGAGGGAGATAGAGAGGGAGAGAAATATCAATGTGTGGTTGCCTCTTACAACCCCCTACTGGGGCCTGGCCTGCAACCCAGGCATGTGCCTGAATGGGAATGGAACCAGCGACCCTTTGGTTCACAGGCTGGTGCTCTATCCACTGAGCCACACCAGCCAGGACTAAAAATTTTTTTAAAATTCACGCATATTGCTTTAGTAATTATATATATACATATATATACATACACACACATATGCTAAAGAATATTTTAAAAATATTTGGACTATCTAAAATATTTAATATTTATCTCAATAAAGATGAGCACATGTACTTAACTACTAAAGTAAACAATGACATTTGGAAGAAAAAAATGCAACCTATCTATTCCCATTTTCACTTACTTTTTTGTTCAATTTTCTACAGGTGTGGGGACTCTACAAGGCTCACAGAAAGCATGCGGCTTAAAAATTACATGTGGCAGTCAAGTTTTTATATTCAGTACATGTATTACACAGGCTCTACAATTTTATTTACTACCTAGAATTTTCCTAGAAAAATAAATTAAGGGGACATATGGTACATGAGGATGAAAGAACTATTTCAGTGTTTTTTAACATCACAAATCAAGGCTGTACAATTTTGCTAATTAAGTATTTACAAGTAAAAAAATTATTTGAAGTGAAAGAGACATTTCCTTATACAGTCAAAGCTATCTCAGGTGCTTTCCTTTACTCTCCCACACCCAGATGAGGCCAATCTGGCGTATGAGAGTTCAAACCTCTCACTGTGTTTTGATCCTGTTTGTTCTATCCTTGCAGGATATTTGCTTTGGAAGAGGAGATTTATGGCTGAAGAACTATGACTAAATCGCTTATTTGCTAAGATAAGCCACCCTGAATTAGAATTAAGGTATAAAAACTATTATCCACTGAACTACTAATTAATAAAAACAACCTTTTGTTAAAAGAAAAAAAGCACACAAAGACCAAGTTTATACATAGTTCCCATACTTTTTCTAGGCACTAAATTTTAAGTAAAAACCTCCAGTAGGTAACTCAAGAAAAGTCAAGCTGCCTTAGTTATATCATAAAGTAACTGTTATTTGTTAATTTGACAAATAAACCTGCCAATGTAAAAGAAAAAATAGTCTGTTAAAAAGATAACATAAGCAAAGCTTTAAATAGGGAAAAATGTTCATAGTCCATATAATAAATAGCTATTTTATTCACTACCCAGGGTTTATATTGATTAATCAACAAAAATTAATAGTCCAGTACAAAAATGGGAAAAGGTCATGAATAGGCAGTTTACTGCAGATAAAAATATAAAAAATTGCTTAACTTCATTCAAACTTGTTAAATAAGCATATTAAAATGAGATACAATTTTTCATCTTTCAATTGCAAGGTTAAAAATTTTGATAACCCTAAATAGTGACTGAGGGAAATCAGCATTCTCACAGATTACCACTTACTCATTTAGCTTTTTTAAAAGAACAATTTGTCAATACTTGGAATTAAAAAGACACAAATGTTTTGAAACTTAAAATTTTCATTTCTAGGAAGGTCCTATAGCTCCACTGAAAGAACTATACAGAGATATGTTTTCAAAAGGCAGTTCACTTGCACAATGGCAATGTTTGCAACAGCAAATTTAAAAAAACAACCCAAGTAAAGCAAACCAAATTCTTTTCTCACAGAATTTGCATGCCAGTCTACAAAATATATAGATATAATTTTTTAAGATTGATATTAACATTTTACAATGTTTTGTACTGGCTGGAAATTAATAATTAATGCTTATATTTTTAAAAATCTGTAAGGAAATTCATACTATTTTAGAGATTGAGATTTCAGTGTTAATTGTTTTTTAGCACTATTAAGATACACACAGTCACCTTTACCTTTCTTGGGTACATCAGTATAAATTCTTATTCATGAGAAAGCAAAATGCTTTGCTTAAAACAGATCAAATTCACAGAATTGTGAGAAAAGAGGTTTTAAGGAAAAAGTCAAAACAGCTTGTATTTGGGCTACAATGAAAATAAATTCAAGGTGGATAAAAGACTTAAATATTAATCGTGAAACAATTAAAGTCCTAGAGGAGAACATAGGCAGGAAAATCTCAGATATTGCACGCAGAAACTTTTTTACTGACATGTCCCCTAGAGCAAGGGACATAAAGG
>CM052538.1:115614286-115706648 GCA_028533065.1 Trachops cirrhosus
CTGGAATGGGAGTAAAAGATTGAAACTGTACTGAATAATCTAAAATAAAAAAAAATTCAGTGAGCTGTACACTTAAAAAAAAAAAGAGAATTTGATGCTGTAAAATCTTTTTGTTTCTATAGCTTGTCCTCTTCTTTTGTGGGCCATCCCTCAAAAGGTATCTGAAGACTGTAATAAAAGGATACCTTTTCCAGAGAAAATCACAAATTCCTCTTTCTTTTTTTAAAAAAGATTTTATTTATTTATTTTTAGAGAGAGAGGAAGGGAAGGAGAAAGAGAGGGACAGAAACATCAGTGTACGGTTGCTTCTCACATGCCCCACAGTGGGGACCTGGCCCACAACCCAGGAATGTGCCCTGACTGGGAAATTGAACTGGTGACCTTTTGGTTTGCAGGCTGGCACTCAATCCACTAAGCTTTCTCAGCCATGGCACAAACTCCTTTTTCAAAAAACATCCTTTATATGAGTGTGGCATTTGACTTTTTCTTTTCACTTAACCCATCTAGTAGGTGATTATGCACCTCAGTAAACATCAAACTCAACTAACTTGAGATTACAGAAAAAATCTTTAGGAACGAAGGAATAAAGTTTTGGGAAATGTTGAAATACAAAAAGCTCCCAATGTGACAAAATCCTCGTAATAAATTCAGCCCATTCCACTAAGTTACGACATGATCTGCTAGTATAAAGAAGCATACATCATACATCCAACAAAGGCTTGACATAAATATTAGTTTGGAGAGACCACCATTCAATAAAGTTATTAAAAATCCTACCTAAAAATATTTATCACTTTTATGAAATTTCTGTTTCTAAAACTTAAACATTTGATATGCCAAAATCTCTTAGAAATACTATGGTAAAAACATCATTAGGAATATTCTTCTCTTTTTCCCATTGATTCTCCCCACCACTGAAGAGTAGTTAGTATACCATCACAGAGGAATGAGACAGATCTTTCCCCTACAATTTAATGACTGATACTGTGGGCACAAAAATGGCATAGTCTTCATTGGGTACCCATTTGTTAATTCATCAGGTCCAAGCACCTTTTTATGGGAAAAAGGTCATCTTAAGAATCCTTTAATGTACAATTTCAAAATTCTGAGAGTTCTGAAAAATCAGAAGTAATTTTACAAGTTTGCTACAAAGTCATGTAGCGGCAAAAATCTGATCTAGGCTGACAGTTCATATATTTCACTATAGAAATATTCATGTGTTTGTTGTAAGGTGCTTTTCTATAACAACTGAAGGTAAAAATAATGAGAATGTAAATCATAGCACCTTTATAAAATTTTTAAATTCTGAAACACATACAGCCCCAAGGGCTTTAAATAAAGAATGTGGGGTGCCCTTGGGGGTCCTGGGATCTGTCACTTGCTTCAACAGGGTTTGGACGGAACTGTCTTAGGGATGTCTCTTCTTTCCAACTACCCTCCATCCTCTTTTCTAGTCACTATCTTCGAAACCATCTCAGCCTCCGAGACCAGCTGGCACCATTTTTTTTTACCTTGATTATTCATTGCTGAACAACCATGAGCTCCCAAATCCACCAGAATTATTCCACTGAGGTGGCGGCTGTGGTCAGCCGCCTGGCCAACCTGCATCTGCGGACCTCCTACACCTACCTCTCTCTGGGCTTCTCTTTCCACCAGGACAATGTGGCTCTGCAGGGTGTGGGCCACTTCTTCAGAGAGCTGGCCAAGGAAACTGTGAGGGCTCTGAGCACCTCTTAAAGCTGCAAAACCAGCGTGGTGGCTGCATTCTTCTCCAGGATGGGGCAAAGCCTTCCCAAGATGAGTGGGGTAAAACTCAGGATGCCATGGAAGCAGCCTCGGCTTTGGAGAAGACCCTGAACCAGGCCTTTTTGGATCTTCATGCCTTGGGTTCTACCTGCACAGACCCTCATCTCTGTGACTTCCTGGAGAACCATTTCCTGGATGAGGAGGTGACGTTCCTAAAGTAGATGGGAGACCACCTGACTAACATCCACAGGCTGGGTGGCCCCCAGGCTGGGATGGGTGAGTATCTTTGAGAGGCTCACCCTCAAGCACGACTAGAAAGCCTCTGGAGCCCAGAGGCCTTCGAGGGGCCCCTCTGCATTTCCCTGGTGTCTGGCTTTTGCCTGAGCCTCACCCTGGAACCCTCTCCCATGCATTGGACCAAATGGACACAAAAAAGCTTTTTGCAGCTAAAAAAAAAAAAAGAAAGAAAAAAAAAGAATGTGTACTTGATTAGGTTCTCTGTTATTTTCTTTGTAAGGAATGTTGTATATGTGCTATAGCATTTTAAACATTTTAAAATCATATTTTGGGGTGATCCTGACTCTTTTGTTTATATATTTTTATTGAATTTATTGAGGTTACACTGGTGAATCAAATAGGTTTCAAGTGTACAGCTGTGTAACACATCATCTGTATATTGTATTGTGTGGTCACCACCCATAGTCTAGTCTCCTTCCATCATCATTTATCCTCCCTTTACTCTCTTCTATCTGTACTCAGTCCCTTCCCTCTGGTAATCACCATACTGATGTCTGTAATCTGTGAGTTTTTTCCCCTTCAATCCCTGCACCTATTTCATCCAGACCCCACCTCTAACAGCTGTCAGTCTGTTCTCTGTATCCATGCATCTGTTTCTATTATGTCTGTTAGTTTATTTTGTTTATTAGATTCCATATATAAGTGAAATCATTTAGTATTTGTCTTTCTCTGTCTGGCTTATTTCACATATCATAATACCTTCCAGGTCCATCTATGCTGTTGCAAAAGGTAAGATTTCCTTCTCTTTTACAACCATCTAGTATTGCATTGTGTAGATATACTACAGCTTTTTATTTTGTCAAGATTTTATTTTTATTTATTATTTTTAGAGAGGTGGGAAAGGAGGTAGAAACATTGATGTGTGAGAGAAACATCAGTTGCTTCCCTCACAGCCCCAACTGGGGACCTGGCCCGTAACCCAGGCATGTGCCCTGACTGGGAATCAAACCAGTGACCTTTTGATTTGCAGGCTGGCACTCAATCCACTCAGCCACACCAGCCAGCGTAGTACAGCTTTTTAATCCACTCATCTACTAATGGGTCCTTGGACAGCTTCCAAGTATTGGCTACTGTAAATAGCACTGCAATGAACATAGAGGTGCATATATTCTTTTGAGTCAGTGTTTGGGTTTCTCTGGATGTATTTCCAGAAGAGGAATTGCTGGGTCATAAAGCAGCTCCATTTTTAATTTTTTGAGGAAACTCCATACTGCTTTCCACAGTGGCTGCATCAATCTACATTTTGCAAACAGTACATATGGGTTCCCTTTTCTCCACATTCTCACCAACACTTGATGTTTGTTGATTTATTTGCTTTTTCAAAAGATTTTCATTTAATTATTTTTAGAGAGAGGGGAAGGAGAAACACTGACATGAGACAAAAACATCAATTGGTTGCCTCGTGCAAGTGCGCTGACCTAGGACCTCACCTACAACCCAGGCATGTCCCCTGACCAGGAATTGGGCAGGCAAGCTTTTGCTTTGCTGGTGGACACCCAACCAAGCAAGCCACACTGTTCAAGGCTCTTTGCTGATTTATTGGTGATGGCCATTCTGATAGGTGTGAGGTGATCTCTCATTGTGATTTTAATTTGCATCTCTCAGATGATTAGTGATGTTGAGCATCTTTTCCTGTTTATTGGTCATCTGTATGTTCTCTTTGGAGAAGTGTCTATTCTGGTCCCTTGCTAATTTTTTTACTTGGACTGTCTTTTTTTTTATGTTGAGTTGTTTGAGTTCTTTATAAATTTTGGATATTAACCCATCATTGGATGTATCATTGGCGAATATGTCCTTCCATTCAGTGGGTTCCCTTTTCATTTTGTTGATGGTATCCTTTGCTGTGCAAAAGCTTTTTAGTCTGATGTAGTACCAACTGTTTATTTATTTTTTGTTCCCCTTGCCTGAGATATCTATGAAAAAAACACTGCTATGATAAATATCTGAGATTTTTATGATTTTGAGCCTTACATTTAAGTCTTTACCCCATTTTCAGTTTACTCTTGTGTGTGGTGTAAGGAGGTGGTCTAGTTTCATGCATCTGCATGTATCTTTCTAATTTTTGCAACACCATTTATTGAATAGACTTTTTAAAAAACATTAAGTATATTTTACTGTGCTCTTACAGTTGTCCCATTTTCTTCCCTCTGCCTCCTCCATCTGGTAACTCCATTCCCTCCAGCAATCCCCTCCCTTAGTTTATGTCCATGGGTTGTACCTAAGTTCTTTGGCTTCTCCATTTCCTATACCATTTCCTTACCCTCCCCCTGTCTATTTTGTACCTACCATTTATGCTTCTTATTCCCTGTATCTTTTCCCCCATTGATAACCCTCCATGTCATCTCCATTTCTACGATTTTGTTCCTGTTCTAGTTGTTTGCTTAGTTTGTTTTTGTTTTGTTTCAAGGTTCAGTTGTTGATAGTTGTGTTTGTTATCATTTTACTGTTCATAGTTTTGATCTTTTTTTTCATAGATGAATCCATTTAACATTTCATATAATAAGGGCTTGGTGATGATGAACTCCTTTCACTTGACCTTATCTGGGAAGCACTTTATCTGCCCTCCCATTCTAAATGATAGCTTTGCTGGATAGAGTAATCTTGGTTGTAGGTCCTTGCTTTTCATCACTTTGAATACTTCTTGCCAGTCCTTTCTGGCCTGCAAGATTTCTTTTGAGAAATCAGCTGAGTCTTATGGGGACTCCTTTGTAGGTAACTCTCTTCTTTTCTCTTGCTGCTTTTAAGATTTCCTCTTTATCTTTAACCTTTGGCATTTTAATTATGATGTGCTTTGGTGTGTGCTTCCTTGGGTCCAACATGTTTGGGACTCTCTGAGCTTTCTGGACTTGTATGTCTATTTCCTTTGCCAAACTGGGGAAGTTTTCTTTCATTATTTTTTCAAATAAATTTTCAATTTCTTGCTCTTCTTCTCCTCCTTCTGGCACTCCTATGGTTTGGATGTTGGAACATTTAAAGTTGTCCCAGGGGTTCTTAAGCCTCTCATTTTTTCTAAAAATTCTTGTTTCTTCTTTCTGTTCAAGTTGCATGTTTATTTCTTCCTTTTGTTTCAAATCATTAATTTGAATCCCAGCTTCCTTCCCTTCACTGTTGGTTCCCTGTACATTTTATTTCACTTTGTATAGGCTTCACTTCTTCATTTTGCAGCTGTAGTCAATCATTTCTCTGAGCATCCTGATCACCAGTGTTTTGAATTCTACATCTCTTGTGTTGGCTATCTCTGTGTTACTTAGTTCTTTTTCTGGAAGTTTGAATTGTTCTTTCATTTGGGCCATATTTCTTTGTCTCCTCTAATTGGCAGCCTCTTTGTCTCTGGGTATTATTAGGCAGAGCTGCTTTGACTCCCCCTGTTGGTGCACCTGTTATGTTGTGCGTGGCAGAGCCTTAGGTATTTGTCAGGGCGGGGCAACCCACTTTGCTGTGTCATAGCACTGTATGTGTGGGAGGGGTCAGAGAGGGAACAATGTCACTTGCTTGGATCTTGTCCCATTTTCAGTCACTTCCCCCACTTCTTGTAAGCATCTGGCACCCTTCTAGCTGCTGCCCTGGTCCTGATTCCCTGAGTGGGTGTGTTTGTATATTTTCCAGGGCCCTGAGTGCCCTTTAAATGGACTCTCCCAAGAGACTAGCAATTTATTCCACCTCCACAACACTCACTGGTTTTTATAGCCATAGGTTATAAGCCTTTATACCTGGTGCTGGAACCCTGGACTACACTGTCTGGCTTGGGGCTGGGATTGCTCACTCCCCAGTTGTTCCTCCCCCTACCCTGGTTTTTATCCATCACACATGAATGTACGACTGCCCATCTCACCAGCTGTCACTGCCACTGCTACCTTGCTGCATGTCCTCTTCGTCATGGCCACTGGTCCCCGGCCCTCCTACCCATCTGGATGAATGTTTCCTCTTTAACTCTTTGGTTGCTGGACTTCCACACAGTTCAACTTTCTGGCAGTTCTGGTTATTTTTTATTTTAATATTGGTTGTTATCCTTCTTACTATTGTGTGAGGAGGTGAAGCACGTGTTCCTATGGCTCTACCTTGGCCGGAAGTCTTGAATAGATTGTCTTTTTTGGGGGAGGGGGGTAAAACCATTTTATTAACTGGCCAAAGCACTTCATTTTGTTTTCTGATTTGAGGTAAAACCATTAGACATGATTCACAAGAAAATACAAGGAAAATACTACTCAACTACAAGTTTAAAACCTCACTAGTTGTTCACACAACACATACAACTGTACAGTCTACTTCAGCTAGGTTTATTGTTAATAGGACCAAATATCAAAGACCTAGACACTTGACTACTACTCTTGCAGTGGCTCTAGTTTTGCAACAACGTAAGAGTTAACTGTTACCTTATGAATATACTTTACTTAAAAAACCACTTGGCTAGTGATTTGTATTGTTTCCTCATTATTCAGGAGAGTGTGCAGGCTCTTCGGGGAGCAAACACCTGTTCTACATGCCCCTCATGTCAAATCACATAAAATAACCATTGCCCCACCATGAACATGGAGATTGGGAAGATAGTCCTACAATTTCATGTATTTGGGTTTTTAGGCAGGCCAGCTGATTTTCCCCAAAGCTTCTTCTGAATGTTCAAATCATGTTCTAATCTTCACTGTAGAGAACTGTTAGTGAGGGTGTCCAAGTGCCTGAAGGAGGACAACAATGCCATCTAGAAACAACTAAGCCCAGCTTTGAGATTTCATTTTCTTCCTGGACAGCTCTCTTTAATGAACATTAAAGCCTCTGGGACACTGCAGATTTGCTTTAATTCAGTTGAGAATAACCATGACTAAAAGTTGATCCTTTGTTCTTGGTACTTGAAGGACTTTGCAAATTTTACATTTCTACCTGTTTGGGAGAAGTACCCGTCTTAACCTTTAAGGAAAAACAAATTTAAATTCAGCCTGTAACTACAGATAGAAGGATAACAGTATTCACATTTGTATTACAGCACTGTAGCTCACTTTCTGGATTTATGACACACAATCATCATGCAGTCTAAATTAATTTTGTCAGTGTCACTAGTGATGTTAATCAAAAAAATTTACAGCAAGTTCAAAACTTTTGTAAATATTGAAATCACCGCATTTTAAGACAGACTGGAATGTTACAAATGGTTCTGCAAAATACAAAAACAGATATGCTTCCACTGAATCCTTTAATCGTTTTTCCGAGTAGTCTCATGTTTTGGTTCTTCATCATTGGAGTACACAGTGGGCTCCTCCCCCTCCTTTGGCAGTTTGCCCTCATGATGATACTTGAAAGTGAATTGAGAGTCCCAGTCATTTCATGGTCATCATACTCATCCTTCTGAGCTTCCTTATCCAGCCAAAATGTGGCAAGGTCCCTGGATGCATCCCTTCGGGCAAAGACCCCATACAGCCCCCCGGTCCCATAGAACTTGCCGCCTTTGGTCATGTCAAACACCTTGCGGTTGATGGCCATGAGTATGCGTGGGTCCTGGATGCTGTTGAAGCGTGGTAGCTCATCAGGGGTGAAGTCGAGCCGCTTAAGGTGGGGCAGTGGGGGTGGCTTGTCATCATGGCTGTTGCTGCTGGCCAAAGGCTAATCCCCGCGCACAATCTTGTAGAGCAGAAAGATGCAGAGGCGGAGCAGCAAAAGGTTGAGCACCGACCCGAAAATCTCATTCAGCAGCCTGCCCTCCAACTCGCTAGGGTTGGCGCCCATCGCCACCACATCCTCAGCAGCCAGGATCACTGAAGCAAAGATTGGGCCAGATTTGGGAAGGCTCCGGAACTTGCTGCTTTCTCCTCCCTCTCTGTGCGAGCTAGTCTAGACTGTCTTTACCTCACTGTATATTCTTGCCTACTTTGTCAAATACCAATTGACTATAAAGGTGTGGGTTTATTTCTGAGCTATTTGTTGCATTGATCTATGTGATTGTTTATATGCCAGTACCATGCTGTACTGATTACTACGCCTTGTAGTTTGATATCAGGTAATATGATATCTCCAACTTTGTTCTTCTTTCTCAAGATTGCTAAGGCTATCTGGGGTCTTCTGTGGTTCCATACAAATTTTTGGATTATTTGTTCTAGGTCTGTGAAATACACCATTGGTATTTTGAAAGGAATTGAGTTGAATCCATAGACCTTCATAGCAATACAGGGCTACCTCAAGAAGCAAGAAAAATCTCAAACAATCTAATCTTACACCTAAAATAACTAGGAATAGAGCAACAAACAAATCCCAAAGTAAATAAAAGGAAAGCAATAATAAGGATTAGAGTGGAAATATATGACAGAGACTAAAAAACAAAACAAAGCAAAAACAATATAAAAGATCAATGAAACCAAAAGCTGGTTCTTTGAAAACATACACAAGATTGGCAAGCTTATAACCAGACTCATGAAGAAAAAATGAGGGAGGACCTGAATCATTAATTTTAGACCATTTTTTATGCCATTCTCTAACAGGCAGTCAAGATGTCTAGCAACACAACCCTCAAAGTTAACAGAACATACATGCTGGTCACAACTATGAAACTTCCCCCGACAGGTCAAAGTCTGAAACAGTTATCCTTCCTAAGTGTTGCCATGGTCCCGCACACTTCCCCTGTAACAGCTGTCAACATTCCTTGCTGGACTGTAAGCTCAGTGAGGGCAGGTGCTGCTGCTTTGATTTTATTTACCATTGCTATCCAGTGTCTAACTCAATAATTGGTTATAGTCCATACTTGATTAAAATACTAATTCAATTGGAGAGATGGAGATAAGAATTTCAAAAAATTTCCTAATTACTTTTAAGTAACATAAAGTACTTAGAAAAGGTCAGACACTACTGTCATTCAACTTCCATCTTTTCACTATTTAAAGTTCTTTTTAGTTTTATTTTACCAGACTATTTTGACAGCTAACCATCCACTGACATTTCTACTGTGGTAATCATCATATTTGTTATTATTATAGCTTATTTTGGTAACCCTTCTGGTCAATGATTACAATTATTTGTCCTTTTAAAACAATCCTTAGTGTTTAAATATTTATATTTGATAACATAATTTATTTGCTGAATTGCCATTGCTACTCAATTAAAAAACACTATGCTCATTATTAATAGCATGAATTTCAACAAAAGAGACTTGATATACCAATAAAATTGCTACGCTTCAGAATATATTCAAATAATATTGACTGACTTTCTACATTCACCTCAAGTGAGCACTGCCTTTACCTGCCATCCCTCATTATCTTACTTTTGTCATTTTTACTAGTAGGACAAGTTTAAGTCTTGACTTAGATTTTCTGAATTCATCTTGATTTGAACATGGTAAAAATACAATTCCTCCTTCCTTGTTTTTTATCCTAGCTAGAGGCACTTGGAATTTTACAATTCAAATTTCTAAGTAGAAAGCTGGTCAGAACTGAGAGCAACACAGACAGATCCTGCTAACGGCCCTGTTCATGATTATTGGTTTCTGAATATGCATGATTCTTGGTACTTAATTTTGGCTCAGGCTCTGGTTTCCTTAGAAGTTTTGACCTGCCATGACCTTTGGTTTCTTTAGACAAGATCTTGTAGATTTTCAGAGGATTGTGACGGTATCCTAAGGTCAGATTGTGGTTGTCCATTTTCCCACAATTTTCACTGCTCATGAAACAATATAATTAACTGAATGTCTTACAGACCACCAATTTTCAGCTTCCTAAGGCCTAATAAAAATAACAGCTTTATAAAAACTTTTTGGGAGGCAGCTTCTAATTCTAACATGGCTCTCAATGATCTGTGCCTCCTGGTGTTCACGCCATTGTGTAATCCCCTCCCCATTAGTGTGGACTGGACCTAGTAGTAACTTGCTTCTAATAAACAGAACATGGCAAAAGTGATAGGATGCCACTTTTATGATTAGGTAACAGAAGGTTGTGATTCCCATTCTGCTAGCTTTCCCCCTCATCCCCTCTTGCTTATTATTTCCAGAAACCACACAGAAACAAAACCACAGGCCTTGATGCCTTGAGTGTGAGAGGAACTGAGGCTTTAAGTCTAATGGCCTGTGAGAACCGAATTCTTACAACAACCTTGTGAGTTATCTAGGAGGTAGACTTCCCCACTCAGGCCTTGGAGATGACTGCATCCTTACGAGAGACCCAGAGCCAGAGGACCCAGCTAAGCTGCACTGAGTTTCCAGACCCACAGAAACTGTGAAATAATAATAGCTGTTTTAAACCATTAAGTTTTGAGGTAATTTATTATATATCAATTGATAACTAAACCAATTTAAACCTCAAAAACAAAACTTTTTTTGTCCTAAAACAAAATATAACATAAAATTATGGTTTCAAATTATAAACTTGTCTGGTTAATATGAGTCCATTACGTCTTTTGATATGATATGAGTTCATTATTAGCAGGGAATATGTAGAGCAAAGAAGAGTTCTGGCATAAAACATTGACCCATATGTGTGAATTACAGGCTTTTAAAACATAAACTGATTCTTAGCAAGATGGTTCAATGAAAACTTTTAGGTGAAAATTACCTATTCTGTTGGAAGGAAAAAATATAGTAGTTAAATAGTGTTATGTTATGCCTGGTATTTCAGATATCAAACATATTATGGAATGTCATCTGGCCTCTTCATATAGCCTAATGGTAAGGATATCATGTGAGAGAACCATAGGTAATTCTCTTCCATTAGAATTTTTGATAATAAATATAAGATATAAATCCCAAATGTTTTCTTAAATGGACCTACTGACAATTCTGAAGAACTACTTGTTATAAGTAATACCTGACATCTTCCCTCAGTTGCTCCAGTGTGCCCTGTTCTTTGCTTTGGCTTCCACATGCAAGGTTTCCCCCTGCTAACTCCTCTTTATGCTTCCGGTCCCAGCTTAGAAGGAAACGTCTTCCCCTAACACAAATCTAAATTAGATCTCCCCGTTTATTCCCTTTTAGCTCATAGGAATTTCTCCTTATTGAATTAAATGCAATTTGTAGTTAGTTATATACTTATTTGTATGAATATTTAATACTTGTCTCTCCAGAAAGTTTTGCTTCATGAAGTCAAGGAACAGTCTGACTTTGTTCACCAGTGCCTGACTGGCGCCTGCCTAACACGCAGTACATATTTAAAAAATATTTATTGAATAAAGACATGAATAAAATTGTTTAAGATTCTGCTTACTGTAATCATAGCTGAAAAAAACAGTTAAATCATGGCCTTTCATCTACTAGAAATTTTCTTTCATTTTTTAAATTTAAAGTGAAAATCATTTGTTTTTGAGGTATGTGACATGGCTATTATAACTCATTTACTTCCTCAATCAATTCAACTATAATTATTTGTACTTAGTTTTTACTTTATAATAACTAATATCACATCTACATCAATCAATTATAAATAGAAACAACTACTTTCTAGAAGTCAAAAGGGCTATTTTTGAAAGTGATAAAATCTATCAGGAAAACAGTATTAAAGCTATGTTATATCAAAAGAGTAGAGTCTAATGAAACAATCAGGCAGCCAGAGGAGTCAGCTATTTAAGACTTGGTCAAATTTTGACGGAGGAGAGCAGTAAAGGGCAAGGAGGGTCAAACACAATGGCGATGAAAGAAGATCTGGCTTTGGGTGGTGGGCACACAACGCAATATACAGACAATATATCACAGGATTGTACACTTGAAACCTACATAATCTTATTAACCAATGTCACCCTAATGAATTTAATTAAAAAAAAAAGAAAAATTATATGTAAAATATGCCTATGCAAAAATTTAAAAAATAAGATTTGGTCAAATTCTAATTAGTAATTAATATTACATTAGGCAGGAATTATTTTAAAATGAGCAGGATGACATGATTGCCAAGTAAATTCTTTGATGCATTCATTTTATTCATATCTAAATATATTTATTTAATCAATGTAGAATTTATTGTGTTTAAATTGTTGCTTAAGTGCTACTTGAAAATTTTAATGTATTTTTGCTATCCATCATAATATGATATAGAAAACATATGAAACCAATATAAAATTAAATTACTAAGAATACAAACTTTATTAACAGGTTCCAGTTTCACTCCCTAAACAAGAAATAAGATTATGACTCATATGCACTAATTCGTTCAAAGATGCCACTCACATGGAGCTCTGCGGCATGATTACTTAAAGTGTGTTCCTAGGATAGAAACATTTTTATTGTTTTATTATTCACTGGGCTTATTATTCACAATTTATGAGCAATACTACAATCAATTTATACACTACAGTAAATGATGCATTCTATGAAAATCAAATGTTTTCAGTCAGTATAATCACAACATATCTTTTTTGGATTCATGTTCACATATAGTTTGCTAATAACCACTTTAGTTATTAGACGTTTGTATATCACAAAAGGTTCTATTAATTTATTAGTTATAGAACATACTAAGCATACTCAGTAAACAGGAAAAGCTAGCTCTGGAACTGATATATGACAGCAAGTTGTGGAATATTTCAGAGAAAATTAGAGTGTTGGCACAGGAAGGATAAATGGAATAAATTGGACTAGCACAGACTAATATTTGATATGAAAAAATATGTACTTAGTATTTTAAAGGATATAGTCAGTTGTTTTATAACAAACTTAAATTTTCGTTCTGAAAAATGTTCTGTTTTTTGAAGATACATAAAGAAAACATTTATTCCATATGTTATAAGATATCTTTTCTAGCAAATGATTCTTTTCCAATACATTTTCTAGTTTAAGTAATTCAGGTAATTGATTTGACTTTAATGTGTATTTGGGAGGGGCTGGTTAATAAATAACAAAAGTATTTAAAAATATATACATATATTTTTTCAGATTAAAACACTGTTTATTTGTAATAGACTTATTTCTATATGAGTAAAGTTTATTTTTTTTATTTTAATTGTTGTTCAAGTACAGTTTTCTTTTACTCTCATCCCAGCCCACCCACCCAGCCCTCCCCACCTGCCTCCCATTTCTAACCCCCTCCCTAGTTTTTGTCCATGTGTCCTTTATACTTGTTCCTGTAAACCCTTCCCCTTTTCCCCTGAAATTCCCTCCCCTCTCCACTGTCAGCCTGTTCTCTATTTCAGTGTCTTTGGTTATATTTTGCTTGTTTCTTTGTTTTGTTGTTTAGGTTCCTGTGAAAGGCAAGATCATATGGTATTTGTGTTTCACCGTCTGCCTTATGTAGCTTAGCATAATGCTTTACAGCTCCATCCATGCTGTTGCAAAGGGTAGGAGCTCCTTCTTTCTTTCTGCTGCATAGAATTCCATTGTGTAAAAGTACCATAGTTTTTTTATCCATTCATTTACTGATGGGCACCTAGGTTGCTTCCAGCACTTGGCTATTGTAAATTGTGCTGCTATGAGCATTGGGGTGCATAGGTATTTTTGGATTGGTGTTGCAGGGTTCTTAGGATATAATCCTAGCAGTGGAATTGCTGGGTCAAAAGGCAGTTCCATTTTTAGTTTTCTTAGAAAATTCCATTTTGTTTTCCATAGTGGTTGTACCAGTCTACAATCCCACCAACAGTGCACTAGGGTTCCCTTTTCTCCACAACCTCTCTAGCACTTGTTATTTGTTGCTTTATGATAGTCATTCTGACTGATGTGAAGTGGTATCTCATTGTGGTTTTAATTTGCATCTCTCTGATAGCTAGCAATACTGAGCATCTTTTCACGTGTCTCTGGATCCTCTGTATGTCCTCCTTGGAGAAGTGTCTGTTCAAGTCCTTTGCCCATTTTTAAAATATATTTTTGAGGAAATGTCTTTTTAAACACTGTATGTGTTAAAAACTGCAAAGCATCATTTTTTCATTTGTAATTTAAAAATTCACAGGAGATCATGTAGCCCAAGCTGATAATATCTGTTCTGACTTCTATTTTTGAAGCTGGAGCATAAAATTAGTATTCAGATTTTTTCCCTTTATTTTACTTTACTTTCTTTCTCTTTTTGAAAATATATTTTATTTTTAAAAAGAAGATGATTAACAGTGAGGGATTGAAATCTGCTTTTTTTTTAATTCAATGAAATCATTGGCCTTAAAGAAGATACTATATATTCATGGCAGATAATATACACATAGAGAAATTAGGTTTTTATTTAAAGTTCTGGGTTCTAAGTATGGTCTGGCTACTAACAGAAATGAAGACAGTTCAAAGAACTAAAATGATCAAAGGAACAGGTTAAAGACTGAAGAAAAGGAGAGCTCTTTGAAAACAGGGGGAAAAAGATAATAGGTAGAGATTAACTGAGAGGAATATTTATTTTTTTAAATTGTTGTTCAATTACAGTTGTCCCCATTTCCTCCCCCCATTACTGTCCCCTCCTCTACCTACCCCACCTCCCACATTGAATCCTCCCCTTGGTGCCTCCCCCCCACCATTGTCTTTGTCCAGGGGTCCTTTATACATGTTCCTTGATGACCCTCCCCCTTCTTTCCCCTGTTAGCTCTGGTCACTGTCAGTTTGTTCTTTATTTCCATGTCTTTAGCTCTATTTTGCTTGCTTGTTTGTTTTGTTGATTAGGTTCCACTTATAGGTGAAATCATATGGTATATGTCTTTCACTGCCTGACTTATTTCATTTAGCATAATGCTCTCCAGTTCCATGCATGCTGTCTCAAAGGGTAGGAGCTCCTTCTATCTTTCTGCTGCATAGAATGCCATTGTGTAAATGTACCACAGTTTTTTTGATCTACTCATTTACTTTATTTCTTTATAAAGACTTTTAAATTGAACAAGTTTAAGGACTTCTAAGTGCATATGAATGAGCAAAGTGGAGGTTAAGTGAAGTTCAGCATGTTCATGATGTTATCTCTGAGCTGATTTATCATTCAGCTGAACATCGATGGTCAACATGTTGTTTTTGAACATAACTTTTTTTCTTTCTCAGTTGTAAGCTGTTTAATTTCCACCCTTATTGGACTCCTGAATACTTAGAGGAAGCAGAAAGTACGCCGATGTTGAAATACAAATTAATGAGGGGCATAAAAACAAATCTATAAATTCACCTCAAGAATCTCTTCACTAGATCTCTAAATTGCATTTATTTGATCAAACTACTCAGATCACCAATTTAGTAGCTGTTATAAAAACAAACAAACAAAAACAAAACAAAGCAAAGTTGCTCTGCCCAGTATGGCTCAGTTGGTTGGGTACCATACCAGAAACAGAAGGGTTGGGGGTTGATTTCCCGTCAGGGGACATGACTGGGTTGTGGGCTCGGTCCTCGGTAGGGGCATGTGTGAAAGAAAACTGAACAATGTTTCTCTCCCTCTCTTCCTCCCTTCTTTTTCCTCTCTCTAAACCCTCTCACCTTTTTCTCTAAAAGCAATGAAAAAAATGTCTTTGGGTGAGGATAAAAAAAAAAACAAAGTTAAATAGGGAAAACACGGGAATAGTAATAGTATGTGTTACATTTAGTTTTACATATATTGAAGTAAAAACCAAAACACCCATAATATGCTATTTGTAGAAATACTCTACTAAATGGAGGCTGAAAAACCACTATTATTTCATTTTAAAAGATGTTAAGAATTCCAAATGTCATTTCACAAGCAGTTATTTAATGTCATAACAGGTTATTATTAACTTTAATCTACTTTCTTATGTGTATTTAGTCCCTAAACCACACTTAATACATTGTAAAATTTAATAAATTATGCTTTTTCTTTTTTTAAAGATTTTATTTATTTTTAGAGAAAGGGAAAGGGAGGGAGAGAGGGAAGGAAACATGGATATGGAAGGGAAGCATCGATCAGTTGCCTCTTGCATGCACCCAAATGGGGACCTGGCCCACAAACCAGGCAAGTGCCCTGAGTGGGAACTGAACGAGCAACCTTTCAGTTCACAGGCCAGTGCTCAGTCCACTGAGCCACACCATCCAGGGCAAATTATGCTTTTTCTTACTACAACTGAAGGCTAATACCCTGTGATGTTACATATTATAAATATTAATGATTGTCTTTAAGTAAAATTTATAAAATAATCGATGCAAATTAGCCATTTTATCTTATACCAATTTTTTAAAAAGTGCTTAAAATTCTATCTAGAGGATGTGTCTTACAACTAGAGAGATTCAAGAGTAAAGAAAAGTTGGGAAATGTTGCTGTAACACTGCTGAGGTTCTTGATCATTTTAAACCCAGAAAATTTTCAATTAAGGATAAAGAAAGTGAGTCACTGATTTTTATGCTGCCAAGTGAAATGCAGCAAGCTGGAATAGCTGGTTAGTTTTATTAAGGTATCTTATTAAGATGGCTTACTAAGCTACTCACTGTTGTTTTCACAGGGCTTTAGGCTGACACTAAACTTTAAAATGTAGGATTCTTTCCTTCCTAACTTTCATAAAAGTTATATATAATTAGCACTGAATGAAATTTTCTAATGTCAACATTTCAAATTTTGATTAACAGGGAATACAAATCAACCTTATTCAAGATTAATTCAAAAGACAGGCAACATCCTCTGGGAGACTAGCAGAGATAATATATCAATGCATCTTCAAACTTCAGACTAAGCCAGGGGCCTACAAAGTACAATAAAAGTAATATTCAACTTATTAAGCTAGCATTGTCACAGCAATTTTCTCTATCTGATTTATCACTGATTCATAAAAACCATGTATTCTCAAATTGAAACCAACATTTAGGGCCTAGAATACAATTACAACCCCACTGTTGATAGATATGAGGACTGATCTACACAGATGATGGAGATAAAGACAAGCAACAGCTGACAAAAGTCTAGGTAATGACCATGACAGAAGAAACAGAAATTCAGACAGTGGTAGGCTTTCTGGACAGTATGTAAGTAAAAACCTGGCCCAATGCTACGGGGTGGAAAGAAACATATTGGTTCAAATCCATAAGATCACTATCATCTCCGAACATGAAACATCCCTCACCAAAAATCATACAAATGGTATTTCATTGTTTATTACTTTTTGAATAAGAGTAAACTAGGAGTGTTTTTTTCCTCCATTAGTATATTTTTAATCTTTTACAGAGCATTTTGGGTTAGAACTACGGTGAGGTGAATTAGGCACTAAATTTAGATGAAACATTTAAGGAGTTATTAAGAAAACCCTCATTAATCAAGACAAATAATATTATAAAAAACAAAATTAACACAAAAACTCTATGATAAATAAAATATTAAAATTTAAATAAAGGATCAGTACCTAGTCTAATATTGATAAAGTCTCAGGCAAAACTTCTTTATATTGTACTGAGGGTTTTTTTTGAATTTTTAAATTTTATTTAATCTTTACTGTGCTTTTTTCCATTACCATTTAGTCCCCTTATACCCTCCTCCCCACAGCATAGTGAGTTTCTTTAAAAGATGAATTTTGATAAAAGGCTGAATGGTTTAGATCTACCTGCTATCGTTTACGTAAGTGCATATATTTGAGTAAGAAAAGTTCTTAAAGTAAATTTAATAATAAATCCCTAAATATTGTTCAAAGGCACTTGACATCCTAAATCCCCATGTCTAAGCCCTCACTGATTTTTAAGCTTTAAATTTATTGGTATATGCTAAGTAAGTTTTCCCAAACTAGACTGACTGATTCTAGTACCAAAGTAGCTTTTTTTTTTAACTCATATGGCTGATGGATGGTAACTGTTTGAATTAGCTATATGATTACAAGGTGATTTTCTAATTCTATTATTCTATCATCCATCTATCTATCTGCATTAACTGTCATTCTTCTGTACAAAAGAGATTCTTTCTTTCCATCCTCCATTTCTATTTATTTTAAAAGATTCTATTTGCTTACTTTTAGAGAGAGTGGGAGGGAAGGAGAAAGAGGAGAGAAATATCAATGCGTGGTTACCTCTAGTGCACCCTGCAGTGGGGCCCTGGCCCACAACCCAGTCGTCGGCCCTGCCTGGGAATCAAACCAGCGACCCTTTGGTTCACAGGCCAGCACTCAATCCACTGAGCTACACCAGCCAGGGCTCTTTTTAGTATCTTTATAGAATCTAAGATACAACAATTAAATATTCCATAATCAGTTTTTTGATGCATAAATTGTCCCAGATTTGGTCAATGGAAACCTTTTTTTAAAAAAATTAGTATTATTTATGCAGTTACAATTGTCCCAAATTTTGTCCCCTTTGCCCCACTCTGCTCAGCCCATCCCCCACTTCCACAGTCAATCCCCACACTGTTGTCCATGTCCACGGATCCTTCTTAGATGTTCTTGACTAATCCCTTCACTTTCTTTCAATCAGTCCCCACTTGGTCCTCCCCTCTTACTGCTGCAGTCTGTTCCATCATTCTATGCCTCTGGTTCTATTTTGCTCATTAGTCTAATGTACAAAATAAATTAATGAGCAATGGAACCCTTTAAAGCTGGTTTCCAATTCCTTTTGACATAACCCTATCTGTTTTTTGAGTACTTTCTTACTTTCTGGCACGAAAAGATATTCTAGACTCTGTACTTTCTTTGCTACGTGCCTGGAAGCTCTGGTACCCTTTAATGGAAAGTGTATTTAAAAATGAAAATCTGTTAGGTGTGTCCATTGCTTCTAAGGTCTTTTCAATGGATAGCACTAAGAAAAGTGTATCGTTTTAAAATGATGAGTTCATATGGATAATTTCAATGCAAATTTAATGTTACAATTTCTTTTTCCTAATGCCACTTATTTTACAGTGAAAATCTTGGCTCCTAATATTATTTCTTTACTAAATTGCTTAACCCAACAATGTACATAAAATAGTTTCAAAATCTTAATCACCAATAGTACAACTCAGCAAATTTAAGATTTCTTTATATTTTTGTCCTTAGAATATATGCCACTCAGGATATATAGGCAAAGTCTGCTGATCAAAAGATACTTGAATTAATTATTTTCTCCTTATGTTTTATCTTATCAATTTGATATACAGTTAAGTACACTTACTTTTATTTGTATTCACTATCAGGGTTTGTTTTGTATATTTTATTTAACTTTAATTTCTGAGTATTTAAAACATGTACATGGTTCAAAAGTTAAAACTATACAAAACATCCTAATCAGAAAAGTCACACTTCTATCCTATGCCTGCATCTGTTTCTCTTCTACTTCCAAAGGTAACCATTTTTTATTTCTTTCTGGTTTATCCTTCCTGATCCTTTTATTTCTCATATAAAAAGTAGCACATTATAAGTACTAGATATTTTCCAATTAGCATAATATCCTAAAGATCATTTAATATCAGTTTACAGACATCTTTTTTCTTTATATTTAAATCTACTGTGGTGACATTAGTTAATAAAATTATATGGGCTTCAAGAGCACAATTCTATGATACATCATCTGTACACTGCATCGTGTGCCCACCACCCAAAGTCGGATCTGCCGTCACCACGCGTTTGACCACACTGACCCTTTCCAGTCTCCCACCCCCTTCCCTCTGGTCACGACCGTACTGTTGTCTGTGTGTACACAACTGCTTCAGTCTCTTTTTTAATGGCTGTATTCCACTATGTGAATGTGCCATGGTTTATTCAACTACTCTCCTATTTATTTGGGTTGTGTGTATTTGCTATTATGTCTCTGAGGTTAAAATATCATTTTTCTCATTTATTATTTCTGGTTCCAGTGAGGTGATAATAACTTTTTATTTAAATGTGGAAGTAGAAAATACTCTTCAGCCAATGGCCTGCATTTATAGAGCACATTACACTTTGCAGAGTACTTTCATGCATATGCATTCTATTTGATCCTCACAAGCAAGTTTTGCAGTAGATAGGGCAGGAATATCAGCTCTACTTTCCAGATGAGGAAACTGAGAAGAAACAGTTTAATGACGTATACACACCCAGTGTATGACAATCAAGGGTCCTGTTAGTTCACTGATATTTCTACTAGATACTAAGTTGCCTTTCTTTTAACCTTCAGTTCTAGTCTTTTAATTTATTATATATTAGTGTCACCAGATAAAAGCATTTGGAATACAGACTTACTCATTACATTTGCTTCAAAAATAACAGAAATATAGTATTAGTAAGTTATTTAAGTTTATATATTAAACTTATTTTGTATAAGTAAGCTTAATTTTGGGGGGTTTAGCTGAAGAATTTTACAAACTAATCAAGTGCTAACCAAGTCTAATGATAAAATTTATTCTGGAAAAATATACCATATTTAATTAAAGATTCAGTTATGTAAGCATAACTAACAAGCTGAATACAGTGAAATACCTTTTAATATATAAGCAATTAAAATGAATTTCTAAAATCTTCACAAATCAAATGAAAAGTAACAGAAATGTAATTTCAAGACTGCATTAAAGTTCCAAGACTTCCTTTGAAGTAAATGACGTTCCTTTGCATTCTCTGGAGATGTAGGGAAAAAGTTCTATTTCAAGTATTAACTATTTTGGCCTAAATTTTTAATTAGATTGATTCATCCTTGCGAATAGAAGCAGTTATTTATCCTATCCAGTGAGTTTCAAGAAAATATTAAAGGGTACCAACAAACACTATAAATTGAGAGTAATTTTAAACCCTAATTCTGGTCTCTTTTTCACAATGTAAACTGTTTTTCCATGAAACACAATTTGTACCTTTGTCATTTATTTTTGAAGATAAATGTCGTTTACTCTTTAAGTTGAAAAATAACAAAAAGGCTTTAGACCCACATGTTAAAAAGTACTCTTTTTTATCCTTTTCTGAGACATTGACCTATATACTCATTTAAAAGTGAACACCACATCTTTACGTTATTAAATCTTTGTTTTGATCTATTAGTATTCACCAAAGTACCATTTTATAAAACCTCACACTGAATAGACAAGGCTGGAGGTGACCATCTGCAGCTTTAGAGCCTGCATTTGAATTGATGAAAAGAGCTTTGTGTTTTCATTGCCAAGTTTGATTCTTCCAGTCATTAGGCATTCCCCTCAGATCCCTCAATGAAGCTGTACTCTCTTACACCCATGTGTTACATTCTCTTCTCCTCATGGTTTCCTTTGCCAGCTCTACTCAAGAATGACTATTGGGTCTCAGCCACATTCTTCTCACAGCTGTGTTAAAAAAGAGCATCAGAAAGTCTTCCTAAAACCCATATGTGTATCTGGTCAATTCTCTGTCTTAGGGTCACTCACATTGTGGTGTGATTATACTGAGATTCATTCTTGTTCTTGAACTGTGCTACCCCTATCATTCTGGGAAAGATTAGGCTCTCCAGTCAGTAGTAGAGAACTTCTTGGAAGACTAATGCGAAATACACATTGTTCAAAAGGCATACCAGTTTAATTCAAGTAAGATGTTTCAAAAATTTAAATATGTTTGCTATTTTTACCATTATGTAGCTTGTCAAATGGCATATGTTAACATAAAAAACAACATATGCTTTCATATGCTTTGAGATACTGTTAAATGTGGCAAAGGAAAAAGTCAAATAACGATAATGTTCCAAGAACCACCAGTTTGAATGGTAAGGATGCTAAAGCAAAAAAAAAAAAATTAAAATTAGTAAGTTTAGTAAGTTCCGAAATATTGTTTACTATGTAATATTTAGAGTCTTATTTTTTACTTTTAGTCAGCCTTTCTACAGAAACACTTAAAGAATAATTTATAGAAGTGTAACTATTTTTTAAATTTACACTTAGGTTAAGGACCAAAGGAAAAAACTTTTTCTCTTGAGTTGTTCAAGAATACAGGTGCAGGCGACAATAGATTTACAGTTGTAATACAATACAAATAAATAATACAATAATTAACAGTACAAGAAACTCTGTGCTCTGCATACGCACAACTGTAAATTGACTTTTACCCACTCCAGTATATAACAATAAAGGAAGAAAGAAAATGTGTATCAACTGCTATTATACACTACATTGTTACAGAATGATTTTTTCACTCTTAATGTAAATGACCAAGAATAAAAAAGAATGAAGTTTATGAATGGACAGTATTTATGATTTTACTGTCAGATAAAGTTATACTGAAATAAGCAAAAGATTCTTTTATTCTGTATTTATCAAGGGCTAAATGTACACATGGGCAAATCTCTGACCAAGTGGGGAGAAATGAAGGTGGAATCTTAGAATCTAAAGGAAATCTGTATTTCTATTTGCTCTGTGGTACAATTTAGCTTTTTTTACAATTATATTTTGAAAAAAAAAACTATGACTACTAAGAAAGTGTCCACCAGATTTCAGATAAGTATACCAAGGACTTATATAAAAATACAGACACTTTCTACATTAACACACAGGTACATCATATCTAATCTTCTGTGTTTAAGAACAGAGAAAGCAACGCAGGAAGTTCTGAGTTCTCAGATATAATGAGGTTGAGAAAAATCCAAGAAAAATGATGAAACCTTCTAAAATTTCTCCAATAGCTTCCTTTCCCCCTCTTACTACAACAGAAGAATCTTGCAGTACACTAGTGGTTAGTGCTACTGCTACCTGTCCTAGAAAGTTCAAATCATTTATATTTTATTTTTATCAATTTTACAACTATTCTCAGGTAAGATGGGTGAGTTCTCTTATATTCACAGAAGTGTCCAGGAGTTATGTGGCCTGTCAAGGGTTAAACAGTAAGAAGGCTTTTAAGTGGAGCTAAAAACAGAATCAAGGAAAAGGATACTTTGTCAGATCCCATGGCCACTCTAAGAAATGTACAAGTCATATATATGTGTGAAAATCACATCTCTGCAGTATAAGAACTCCTGTTGTATTTTTTTAGCCTGTCAAGTTGTAGTTAAAAATGTGTATCATCACTAGATGGATCATATAATTTCGCTAAAATAGCAGAAACCCCATTTCTGACTTTTAATGACTGTAACACTGCAGTTAATAAAAAAACAATAAAAATTCCTGCATTTTATTTAGTTTTAAACCTAAAATACGATTTCTCTACTATTTTATTAGTTTTTTGCTCTTTTTCCCTTCTCTCCATTGTGCTCATCTGAAACACGTTTCATCTACACTCGAAGGCAGACATGGACACCAGCCCAACTGCAGATCATCCGTTCAGAGTTTCTGACGAAGGAGATCAAACGTGAGACACGGTGTGGTAATTGAAATTTTAGTCCCTACTTCTATGCTGTCTATGATTCATTCCATAGAGTTAACTACAAAGGGGAACTTATCAGGGAAAGTGTTAATTCTTAGGTTTAAAGAATCCCTTTTTTCTTCAGCCTGGACCCTTCACTTGCCACTGCAGTAGAATTTCTCAAATTCTAGTTTAGGCTCCAATTTTAATAATCCTACATTAATCCTTCCTTGGTGAAAAAGAATGAGGTAGACAATTAAAACTATGTTTCTTTTTCATGTCAAAGTTAAACATTTCCTGAAGCAATGTGTAAGCCAAAATTCTTTAGTTTTTATAAAGAAATGCATATAATTATACGAGGTCTGCCCAGAAAGTATCCAGCCATGCATTATGAAAAGTAGAGACATTTACTGAAGAAGATACAAGGTATAAAGAAACATTGTACATAGGACAATGACACTTCAGTCCCCTTCAAAGTAAGTTCCTTGGGACCTCACCAATCGCCATCAACTGCCCCATTATATTTTCCTGGATCTTATTTACGGCCTGAAATCTCTTCCCTTTCAAAGGTGATTTTAGTTTTGGGAAAAGCCAGAAGTCACAGTACACCAAATCTGGGCTGTAGAGGGGTTGAGTCATTTGGGTGATTTGACATTTTGCCAAAAAACTCTGCACAAGATGTGACACATGAGCAGGTGCATGTCATGACGAAGTTGCAAATCACCAGTTGCCCATAGCTGTGGCCTTCTGAATCATTCAAATAGTTTCCACGGAGGAATATTCAAGCTTAATGCAAAATCTGATGGAGATTCATTGCTCTACTTGCTCGGTCATTTTGAATGTGAAGGCCACACAGTACACATGCTCACTCAATGGGCATCTATCACCCCCACTGACTAGTACCGTGAAGTCATCATTGTTCACACATGCGCATTCCAGTCCACTCTCCCTGGCTGCCAGGGTACACTGATGTTGTGCAAACCATCCTTGTTATATTAACAATGGCTGGACTTTTTCTGGACAGACCTTGTAGATCTACAAAACATGGTAGGTATCTCTATATAATAAAAGTAGCTCTACAGAGGCCCACTTTATATACTCAATGGATGACAAAGGTGATCCACCACACAAATATGTAATGGAATTAAATTTTTAATAAAATACGTACTTATTTGATGAAGTACAAGACATTTTGTAAGTCAAATATGTATTTAAAGACATGTGTTATGACTTATAAATCTAGAATATTAAATTCTTAAAAAGATATCACTGTTCAAGAATTTAAATTAAATAATTAGATGTACATCTTACAATGATTGCTTAGGAGTCATCTAAGCCTATCTTCCATATATAAATGGCAATAAAGCTATATCTAATTAGATCTAGATTTAGAAGGTCTCCCAAAGTTGATTGGGATGTTCAATTGTACATAAGTTATCACAAATCAATGAACTATTTGACTTATTATTTGCTGAAGTATGTTTTATAAACACACAGAGCTTTTAAATTGCAAGCACAAAATTTTTTTGAAGAGCACTTTAAGAATTTTGAAATGACCCATTTATTAGTAATACTAAAAACTCAAAGTCAACTTTCAACATTATAGTAAATATTGATTTAAACCTTGTGCTGATTTGAGAATTTAAGAAACTTATTCTTTGATTCAATCAACAAGTATTTCCAAAATGTTCAGACATGTTTAATATTACTTTGCAACTTATAGTTCAACCAAGAATTTATAGGAAAAATATTACAGGTAAAGTTGGCAAGAAGCAAGAGTAATTTTAATGAAAAGACAATGCAATTATAGAAAAATTAACTGATAGCTTTCATATTAAACTATGTAAGAATATTTTAGCACACTTATTTTTCATTGTGGTTAAAATTGGATTCTGCAACTAGCAACCAAACAAAAAAGTTTGGTGAAGTCTTTTGATGAAAATCATAGGCTTAAAAAAATAGCAGGATTTTTTTTTTCTTTTTTAAACCAAGAAACTGTGGAAATGCTCTGTTCCCCTACCCTGCACTCAGAGCCATCTACCCTGTTTTATAATTCAACCTGCAAACAGATTAAGCAGCTGAGTTTGTGGAAAGTATGTTTGCTCTACGCTAGAAACCCTTGTGTGACACTATGGCGACTCCCCCGATACCTCGAAGAGAACTACAGACAGGTCTTGCTCATCAGCAGGGACACCAGGCTGAACATTCACAACTTCTTTGTAACTTCAACTTCTACGTAGAAATCAGTATTTGGCCAAAGGAAGGAAAGACATATTGTCAGCTTTACATGTTTTTCTTCTTTTTTCTTTTTTTTCTGTCAAAACACTAAAAAAATGAAGTATGCCCCATATTTAAAAATAAAATATTTTACATTAATCTTTGATATTTACTTAAGCAATGAAAAATTAGCAGAACACTTACAAATTTTAAGTAATTAGGAAAGGAAAATATTGAAATAAAAATTTAAAGAGTGAATACATTTTTTTCTTGAAAATTTGTTTAAAAGTTTACAACTTTTTCCCACATATTTTTTTCTTAGATATTCATTGTACAGTTATAATTTATGAGGGAATTTGAATTATATCAGTGTAAATCTGGCCCACAGTAAGGGTGATATGTGATAAAAGATATTTTATTATAAAACTCAGAGCTTTGATAGATACTCTGACCTTATAAGCCTGGCTGTAAATACTTTTATTTTAAGTAACAATGTGTCATGTAGGTATGTTAAGTATAGTAATATATATTTTAAAAATCCTTTGGAAAACTTTTGTTCTAGGTCATAAGAAACCTATCTATAAATGGAAGGATAGATAGAAAATAAAGACAGTATGAAGAACCATCGAGCTTCAAACTTCCTGTGATAATAAGAACATCAATGAATGAATTGGTGTGTCAGTGTTCTCTTTAGTAAATGAGGATCATGAATGGTCCTTAGAAAAAGTACTAAGAGTTTTTCTTACAAAGTTCCAGTGTTCTTAACCTGCTCTTTAGTTCATCTACCTCGACATAATTCTCCCAAACCGAGGGCATCCAGGGTCAGCAAAAGAGCAATCTAAAAGCTAAACCACAATGTGCTCTTCTGTAAGCATACACATTTTTAGAGATGTACATAAGGAGAAAATCCCAAGGGGATGGATTTTTGCTGGTGTAACTATAGGCTTTATAACACCTGGGCCAAGAAGTTATTTTTGAATGATGAGATCTGGCATTCATCATATTTTACTCTGTAAGTGACTATTTGCCTATCAATTTTGGTTAACTTATGGATGGTAATGTGTGCAACTTTCCTTTCCAGAAATCTACAGGTTAAAAAATTTAAGAAATTGTTAACTCTGAATTAAAATCGAATATAATTTATTTTATCCTTACCCAAGGACATTTTTTCATTGCTTTTAGAGAGAGAGGAAGGGGGAGAGAGACAGAGTGAAACATCAATGTAACAGAGAAACACTGATCAGCTGCCCCTCATAGGTTCCCCAACCAGGGGTTGAACCTGCAACTTTTTGGTGTATGGGACGATGCTCTGGCCAACTGAGCTACAATGGCCAAGGCTAAAGTAAAATAGAAATTTAAAATTCTACTATTATTAGAAATAGTGTATGGTCTCTCTCCACTGTTACTGAAGACTTCAGGCCTTTTCAATGTAATTAAACTTGATGGAAGTTGGTGGTCAGAACATGAGTTAAAAGCTGATCACTAGGAGGGAAGATATCCCAACTGTGAGGAGAGTGTAAAGAGAGAAGATGCCAGGGAGAGGAGGTAGACTGCAGAGCCTGTCTCTATCCTCTATGCTGCACTGAATCTCATAGGATGAACACGTTTCTCATGGTGGGGGGAAAGGGCAAGAGGCTCCATCCAGACAGACCAACACACATAAAGGCATTCCATCTTGAAAAGGCAGAGCCCTTCTGAAGCAGGAAAGAGTACATTGTGGAGTAAAATGATGAGAAGGGACTATGTCACAAGCATGGTTCTAAAAGCATTACAGGTATTATCTCATCTAATTCATGTAACATTATGAGGTAGGAACATCATTACCCAAATCAGAACAGTGTTTTGAAACAAAATGTCAAAATTCACATACCTATGCATTCTGGATCTGGAGGATGAGCTTTTAGACCACTACATTATACCACTGAAGATATATGACCACTTTCACTTATTTTTTACCGTGATTATGTATTAATTTTATATTAAAAATATAATTAGAAATGGGCCATTAAATTTGACAGTTACGAAATTGCTGGTGAACTTAGGAACAATTTGCAGTACAGGAGCTAGCCATAGCGTATTGAATAGTAGAGGAGTAAATGGGAACTAAAAAATTCAAGATAGTGAATATAAATCAGTTATTCAAGAAATTTGGTTGTGACAGGAGAAGGGGAAATGTGGACTTTTGAAGTGTAAATTGTAATTATTACCTGGAATACTGGGATATTTACAAAGGAGCTTGAAAAATAACTGCTAATAACAGAAACTTAAGATTGGCTAGAGAATACTAATAACCTCTAACAAAGTCATATAAATTGGTTTCCTGGAAAGCTATCCTCTTAAATTCAATAAAATAGGCTGATGTTCACATGAACCGCAATGAAGATATACTGCCCAACTGAGGGTAATTAAAAATGAAACACAGTGGATTCAATGTGAAAATGGAAGCCTGATAATATTTCATCCAGGTTTATTGCTAGAAATTAGAATAAAAGATTAAACATTTAAATTAAAATTTAACATTTAACTCTTGTAAATGACATAATTGTACTTAAACTCTGTCCTCGAATTGATGCCATTCCATTAAAAAGTTTTGATCTGTGTGGTTAAATGTGCAGAATAAGGGCAATATACTGTTTTTTTCAAAAGGTTAAACTTACTCAATTTTAAGCATTATCTGAGATGATGTTATATCTACTTCTTGGAGTACAAAAGTTATTTCTTTTCTAAAATGATAATGATAGTTGATGAGATCTAAAAATAAAAGGATTACATGCTAAAATTTCCAAATATTTTTTTAGAAATCTAATTGCTCTCTGGGAAACACCTGTAGGCAATTTTAGCTATGTATAGAAATTTAAAAATTACATATAAAGAATTAAATAAAATGTAAAAATAATTACACTTCAAATTTGTAATTATTTACAGACTTTAAGCAAACAGAGCTATATCAGATTCTGTGGAAAGTTATTAATGTATATTTTATAAGAAAATAAGATCTACCATATTATATACCTTAGTGTTCTTAGAATATTAATGTACATTGTGAATAACTGATACAGTTTCTGATTGCATATAAACCTAATCTTTAAATCTGCAAAAAATATAACACCATAAATCACAAGTTTCAAAGCACACTGATAGTACAGATTAATAAGCATAAATCCTAATCTGTTTTAAAATGCTCTAGACTACAGAGTTACCTGACCTTGGGCTATTACACAAAATATAATTTCAGGGATGTTGAGAAATGGTTAAGATGACTTATTTTCAAATAAAAAGTGGTGAGAAATATGAAACTTTGAAGTCAGCACTACTTCTTCATACTCTGAAACTAAAAAAAAATTGTTTAGGAAAAATGTATGTCTTAGAAACTGAAGGCGATTAGGTGTGTAAATGATGTAATCCTATAAACAATACATTAAGAGGGACTCAATTCGAACGACAAGTTCTATTACAAACTGCCTTAGAAAATTCTGCTACAATGTTCAAGTCCCATAGATTAACAAGTGAATTCTTTGTCTGATAAATTATTTGTTAACATTTTGCTGGCTATCATAAGGACTGACTTACTATGCAGCTTTATTTAAACTTTAATAAAAATGCAAATATCATTGAAAATAAACAAATAAAATTATGCACTGTGAAAAGCTGTATTGAAGACCTCAGAACAATACATGACAATTACACTGTGCCATATTCTGTGTGCCTAGAGGTCTCAGATGACAAAAACACAGATTATCTGAATTCAAGTAGGATTATTGTGAAGCTAAAGAGTCAAGTTGGTAACTTCACTGCCTCTTCCCCTCGCTAATAACTTTATTACCTATGAAATGATTTAAATAGTATGGCTTCCATGAACTAAGATGAGACATCAAATAAAAATGGTGTGCCTTGTACAGTAACCATGATTCCAAAGTTAAATGGTGTTTGATCCCAAATATGGATATGACAGGCAGTCTAAATAAGTCCATTTGGCTCAATGAATTTTTATCTTAAACTATTAGTAGCAAGAGTAATAAATAACATATTATAGTTGCTACAAGAAAGTGTTTTTGCTTTGTTTCATACTTTTGAAATAGCGCAAGATCATTTCACTCACTTCTGCACTCTGTCATTGGCCGCCTGGGAGGCCTCCACTGCGTGCCGGAGCTCTAACTCCATGTTTGCTCGGTCTGCCAGAGCCTGCTGCAGTTGGGTAGCCAGTTCCTCGTTTTGTTGCTGAGTGATGGAGACAATGTTCTCTCTATTCTTTAAAGCTTCTTCATAGGTACTAAGGGTATGGTTAAACTGATCTTTCAGGTTTTCTTCTCGGGATAATGACTTGTGTAAACTGAGAAAATATAAGAATAAATAATTTAAACATAAATACGCAGGCTGACTGATCAATAAGCTGTTTAACAAAAATCTCCAGTTAGAAATACACATTTCTAAAAAATCAATAAAGACATACTTAGATGAATAAATGAAAATAATTTTTACATTGCAATATTATATGTAATAATTATTCCATTTCTCTGCTTCCAGGCTGAAAGCTACCCAGACAAATGATTATCTATGCTACCAGGGCATACAAAACGATACTGTAAGATGTTAATTGAATCATATCAGTGTAAATATTACATTCAATTTTCTTAAAAAAAGAAATAGCAGAATACTGGGAAAAAGTATCTCTAGGTAAATAAAAATATAATAAGCTGACTGCAAAGAAATGAGAGGTAAGAGAATTGGCATCATCAATTTAGGAGATCCAGGCTCTATTCACTTAGTGAGCATGAATGAGGTTTGTACAAATACCAATCAGCTGAATACAAAGCATTTTCTACTTGTCATCGTTGAGATATAAATGAAGTTAAAATCACTAGTCAGACTGCACAGAAATAATATGTATTCAGGTATAGTTTCCTTTGTTAATGAATCTTATGCCAAATACATCCATTCATTAAGTTACACAGAGAAATAGCATATAAATTAAGACTGAATGCAGAGGACAATGCAGACAAATAGAATCCTAAAAAGCTAAAGGTCAAATCTTTGATATGTCATTACACCTACCACCTGAGATTATTTTGAAATGGCACCAAGCACCTCACACAATTAAATAAAGACATTTTGAAAATATAAATATTTAATAAGGGAAATTTAAAATCCACACAGGCGATGTTCTTTTTTATTAAATAAAATCATTTCAGTATACGCATACAAAAGAAATGTCAATGGAAGACAAAGTAAAACAACCTAACTATATAATACAGACTGATAATATGAAAGAAAGTAATATACTTCTTGAATCTGTAAAGAGGTAGTCAGGGACTTCAGCACTGGCAGAATATCTAGTTTGATACTCCACTAAAAACTGTTCAAACTAAAGTGAGGATAAGTTTCTTCACTTTAAGTAACCTATGAGCCTCTGCAGTGTGCTCGTTTGGAGAAGGCACCACACAGAGGTCAGAAGGGCTGTCAGAAGGAAACAGGCACAACAGTTAGCGTTCCACCAGACATTTCAGGATTCAAAGTAGTTCTTAGGAAGAGAGACTGCTGCCAAACTGTGGTCAATTGTCAGATATTCTAAATAAATATCGGACAAGCTACAAACTGTGAAAAGCATTTACAAACTACATTATCTGTTTACTACATATAAAGTAAAAATGATGTGCAATGCCACATTTGTAGAGCACAAAAAACTATCTTTACGGTTTTCACTTATTTATCTCTTATTTCATTTCTTCTCAGTTCTTTCTATCAAACCACGAGTTCTGAAGACACCTGCCTCCTGTCCATTTTCCCATTCTATGTCCTTTCACACTGTCTGCATCCTTCCTACTCCAACTTCAATTTCCTTCAGCCCCTGTCTTTGTTTATTTGAAAGATTCAAGAAAGAAGCTAAAAACAAACAAAACAAAAAACTCTAGAAAGACAAATCTGTTTATGATTTTTACCTTTAAAACATTATAACTCATCTTTTAATTGTTAATTATATGTTAAGTTACAAAAAGTGCACAAATTTGAACTATTCAGCTTGATAAAACGTAAAGAACAAAACACAGAATGGACCCACAAGAAGCCTCCCAGTGTTCCCGCCCAATGGCTTCCCCTCCCGCAATGTAATCACCGGTCCAACCTCTGTGATCAGTATTGCCTGTTTCTGAACTTTTTGTCTGGCTTTTCTCTTAGCATAAGATTTATGAGAGTCACCCTTTTGTTGCATGTAGTTTGTTATTTTTTATCACAATGAAGTATTCTGTTATATAAATATCGCACAACTTATTTAACCATTTCACTATTGTTGCTATTAATATTCCTGTACGTGTTTTCATGGACCCAAGTACTCATTTCCCCCCTGCTTTACTGAGATATAATTGATATTAGAGACTCATTTCTGGAAAATAATTTATCCATAGAATGTATGTACATTTAGATTTAGTAGATGCTGCATACAGTTTCCCAAAGTGGTCGCACCTATTCACACTTCCCTCAGCAACCCAGGGAGTGGTAGTTGCTCAAACATGTTGCCTCAGAGTGGGAATACCAGTCCTTTTAACTTCAGCCCCTGTATAGGAGTGTAGGGATATTTCATTCTCTTAAGGCTGTCTTTCGATGAATGTAAGTTCTTAATTTTAATGAAGTCCAATTTATCATTGTTTCTTTAATGGCAGTGCTTTTTGTGTCCTATTTAAAAAATCTTAGCTTACCCATGCCTTTATATTTTAATCTTACATACATGATCTCACTTAAAAAATATTCTTAATATATTATTAATAATCTTAGTAAGACTTGAAACATATTCTTAGTTACAAGTTCCATATGATCTCACTTAAAACTCACAGTGGGCTTAGTTTGAGAATTCTGCATTTGTCTATGATATCTAAAACACTATTCAGTATATGCCAACCCATTAAATATTGGAAATCAATAATTAAGTTTTTAAAATCTCATCATTAAGATCATGGTATCCTGACTTAATTCCCTAATTGTTCATCATGTCCTAGTCTTCTACCATTTAATCTTATTTTGGGGGTAAATTTATACCTAATTTTGATTTTTCTCTCATATGAACCTGTGACTTTAATGCTCAAAAAGCTAATCATTCAAAATGCCTTGGGAATCTTCAATTTTTTTTTGAATCGTCACCTGAGAACATTTTTTACTGATTTTTAGAGAGAGAGGATGGGGGTGGGGGGAAGAGAGAGAGAGAAATATCAATCAGTTGCCTCCTGTGTGCACCTGACCCAGGTCTGAACTCACAACACAGGCATGTGCCCTGACCACGGATGGAACCTCAACCCTTTGGTGTAGGGGATGATGCTCCAACCAACTTAACCACTCAGCCAGGGCTGCCTTGGAAATCTTTAAATTTCCATCAAGACTTTAACAAATAGAAGCAGTAGCTGGAATAATCTTTTAAAAGATAAATTAGATAATGCCACCTAAAATCCTGCAATAGCATGTTATTGCACTCAGAATAAATCTCTAAAAATCATACAACAAATTACATACTTTAACTCACTAAACCTCACAACCTATGAGAAGTCTTATCAATATTACTTCTTTAATGTGCAATGCCACATTTTTTTTAACTGATGCAGAAATTGAAACATACAGAGGTAAGTAATTTAATTAACCTCACATACCTAGCAGAGCCAGCACCTGAACCCACCATCTTTCTTCTTGGGAGGGAACACTCGTCTCTGCTTAACACGAGCTGATGTTATCATCTGTGTCATCTGTACCTCCTCACCTTTTAGGCAGACATTAAGTTTCTCAAGTACATCAAGCTTTTTCCTGCTTGAGGTACTGGTTTGGAATGCCTCTCCCTCCTCTACCTGACAAACGAGGGTCTCAGCACAAATACTACTTTCTCAGATAAACCTTTTATGACTCTTCAATCTAAATTTGTATGTTCCCTCTTTGTGACTTTGTCCCATTAACCCTAACCTTTTCTCTCTTAGAACTTATAATAATTTGCCCTGGCTGGTGTGGCTCAGTTGGTCAGAGTGTCATCCTATACACCGGGGGTGTCAAACTCATTTTCACTGGGGGTGACATCAGCCTCACGGTTGCCTTCAAAGGGCTGAATGTAGTTTTCAGACTGTATAAATGTAACTACTCCTTAACAGTTGAGCAAGAGCTCGGTGCTGTCACTGGGTAGAAACAAGATGTTGGGCCTGATAAAACCAGGTGGAGGGCCGGATTCGGCCCTCAGGCCTTGCGTTTGCCACCTGTGCTCTACACTAAAAAGTTGGGGGTTTGATCTCTAGTCAGAACACATACCTCCCTCTCTTTCCTTCTTCCTCTTTCTAAAATCAATAAACATAATTTTTAAAAAAGAACTTATAATAATTTGTAGTTTTTTTTTCAGTTTCAGCTTATGATTTACTTCTCAGTTCTAACATATTAATACCATTTACATGGGGCAATTTTATTTTATGGAAAACACTTGTTCTTTAAGAACTTCAATAAATCAAAATGATTATAATTCTGAAGAAACTTTCTTATAGGAATAAGGTGAAGTACAGGACATATATTCCCAGCATACATAAATCTGTAACCACTGAAGCACATTTTTGTTTTAGTGTTGTTTTTAAACAACAGTAAAGTTCTCTTCCCAAAACTGACAGCAGGGCCACATTGTTTAGCTTCTTTTCACAGAGTCATTTCACATTTAACTTCTTTTCAAAGTTCTTGATTTCAGGTGCATTTTCAGCATGATAGCAGCATTCCAATCACTGGCACTAAAATGATGCTTGTATGTGGAAATATTTTAAGTTATAGTAAGAATCATGATGAAACGACAACAGAAGAGCCATTAAACCACTCTCAGAATTTCCGAGCACCTAACGAACCAATGGTGTGGCTCACGAATACTGACAGGATGGCAACAACCTGACTGTCATGAAGTTCATGAAGTAATATGGTAAGTTTCGATTCACCCTTCTAGTTTTAAAATTATGTAATTCTTAATAAATATAAATTTTCTACTTTAGTATAGAAAGTAAGACTTTAAAAACATTCTTACTTAGGACTTTCACATTATCACAGTTCTGAGCCACATCAAAGGAGCCCGCACGTCCTCTCCTGTGCCGCTCCCCGCACTGAGCCCAACAGCAGGCGAAGGGAGGAAGCACCCTTCAATGGGCATCACACCAACAAGTGGCATGTGACAGATTTCCTTTCCCAAGTGGACTCTGGCTATTCCCTCATGTCTGTGGTCCTGACTGTTTCCCTGGTCCCTGGCTCTCTATACTGCCTCAGCTTAAAATATCTTACAATTTTCAGGTTTATGACCCACTTTCATGTTTTGCTTGCAGACGTTTATTTATGTTCTCCTCAGCTTGGCTGCTAACCAGCTTGTTAAAGTCTCTCAATTGTAATGTCACACATGAATTCAGCTTATTCTTACAACTAGTACTTGCCCATTTATACCAACTTTCGATGCTACTTTCCTGGCTTCCACTCTTGTCTCCAGGATCAGGTATTACTTAAGTCCTTGTATGCGATCACCTTACTCACCATCCCCCAATAGGTACTTACTCTTCTGCTTCGGCTTCATTTATTTACGGTAATTGCTCAATCAAAAATGTGTCCATATATACTGTTTTTAAAAATTGAATATTTTTGGATAAAAAAGGAATATTTTTGGATAAGGCACCATAGTACGAACCAGTGATTTTTTACCTGTTTCATCTTATGGCACACATAAACTTATTACTAAAATTCTGTGGCACACCAAAAAATATTTTATATTTTTTGCTGATTTGACAAAAATGTATACTTTTGATTCTTTTACACTGAATGGCTATTGTTATGTTGGCTGTTGTCATTTTTTTACTTGACAATGTGAAGAAAAAGAGGTCAATGTCCCAGACTAATTAGTCAGGTATTGCATGTTTTAAAAATTCTTGGGGCACACCAGTGGAACATTGCTGGTACAGATGAACAGTTCTACATTTGCAACATCTGGAGACATTTTTCAGTGTTACAAATGGAGGCAGGGATGCTGCTAGCATTCACTAGGTAGAGGCCAGAGATGTTCTTAAACATCCAGCAATGCATAGGACAGACCCCTTCAACAAAGAATCATCCAGTCTAATATGTCAAAAGTGCCAAACCTGGTGCTGATGAAATGATGTTGGGTTTGGACTTTGAAGAAGTAGATTTAAATTTCAGGTTTGTCATTCACTCTGTATGACCTCAAAAAAAATACCCATTTGCATATTAATTTTCTCAACTCTAAAACAGAAAAATCCCATGGAGTTAATATGAGAACAAAATTAGCTAATCTATGTGAAATTAACTAGGATAATATCTGACAAAGAACAGGCATTTATACAGGCATGTATAATTTTTAAAAGAAATAATTGACTTTGTATAAAATCTTATACAATACCAGACATTTTATAAATACTTTTATGAAAAACAATTGCCTGTTTCTACAGGCTTTTTATGAATTGGGAGAGGTAAACTGGTTTTCCTAACCTTTATCACTTAACTGATAACATTCTTAAATCATTCGGGGGGAGGGGAAAGAGGCCAGTTGGGCTTGTTTTTACTGAATTAAAATAAATAAAGACAAAGCAAGTATGAAAGGCAGAAGTATGTGCTACCTTGTCCTAAGTACACATTTCCTGAGAGGACAGTGTCTTTTTTTATTTCCTGGTTTACTGTATCAATTAGTTTGATCTAACTTTCTGACCTATGTGATTTGCCTTCTCTTTGAAGAACTTCTTTTAACATATCTTGCAAGGCAGGTATACTGATGTCAAATTCCTTCAGTGTTTGTTAGACAGTCTTTACTTCTCCTTCACTTCTGAAGGATAAATTCATTGAATACGGAATTCTAGCTTGATGTCCCAAGGGTCAGCCTGACATGCAAAGTGCTCTAAAATTCTGTCTCCTTTTCTTTTCAGACTTCCTTCTACCTACCGTATGAAAACATTTTATTTTGGTCAAATGGAAATAGAAACTATTTGAAGATTCCCTCACACTTTTCCGTTTGGATTGTTGCTTGCTGTTGTGTCCAAACGGGTGCTCTTTCCACACCCCTCCACATGTCACCACACAAGGCACAGCTGAACTGCCACAGCCACCACGAAGTCACACTCCACGCTCTGACCAAAGAGACACCCCTAACTCTATGCTCCCATACCCTTTCCTTATCCCTTAAAAATATATTAATCACTTTATGCCATCCTTTATAGCTGTTGCATACTTGTTTAAACTTCCCTACTACAGTCTAATACTGTCGAAGGAAGGGACCATGCTTTACTCTTCTTTGTTTCCTGACACAATGGCGTCTCTGTAGGAGACTTATAAAAAGTGTTTATTGATGTAGTTGAGCAAGTGGGCTCTAGTATTCTAAAAGAATCACATCAATTTTATTTCTCCTCCATTTCTCCTTATCTTAATGTGCAGCCCCATATACCCCACTGCTTTCCCTTACCCACCTTCCATTTCATTATACTTTGAAGAATATTTTTAAAATACACTTTTTGTACTCTCATTTGTTTATTTTTTCTTTGTTTCCCTTGTCCGAGGAGATATATCAGAAAAAATATTGCAGAGTACAGGTGGACTTCTGGTCAAGATGGCGGCATAGGTAAACATGGCTCGCCTCCTCGCACAGCCACATCAAAATCACAACTAAAATATAGAACAACCATCACTCAGAACTATCAGAAATAAAATTGCATGGAAGTCTGACAACTATGAAATTAAAGAAACCACATCCATCCAGACTGGTAAGGTGGGGGGACATGGAAAGAGCTGGTCCCACCTCCACGTTTAGTGGATAAAAATTTGGGAGGGATATCTCAGGAGTGAGGAGTCCCAGCTCCACACCAGGCCTCCTAGCCCAGGGTTCCACTACCAGGAAGATAAGCCCCAATAATTTTTGGCCATAAAAACCAGTGGGGATTGAGTCAGTGGAAGAAACTTCTGGACTCCTAAGCAGTTCCTCTTAAAGAACTCCACATGGACTTACTCAGACTTACTCCTTCTGAGCTACAGCACCAGGGTAGCAGCTTGAAAGGCATCAGCAGCATATGGGGAGGAACTGAAATGTCTGGTGTCAAGGTGGGAGCTGGGGAAAAGCTTTTTTTCCAGACAGAAAGGCAGGCAGAGGCCACTGCTGCTTTTCTGAGACCTCGCCCCTCAGAGCCACAGAGCTGGCAGGCAGGTGTCATATCTGAGACTCCATCAATTTGGCTAACACTGTTTGCCTTGTGGTGGAGATCCCCTGAGACTCCCTCCCACCCAATTTAAGGGTCTACCCAAGGTATTAACCATGATGTTTCCATATGAATGGCTGGTCTTGGCTCAAGCTTCATAACTTCCTAAACCCTATCATATCAGCAACAACAGGCCTCAGTAAGCCCTCAGCCCCTGTACCTCATGCTAAGTGACCCCAAGCCTGGCACTAGCAGAAACCAGCCTAGATTCACAGCTTGGCTTTGCCTGGGAATCTCCAAGTCCAGCACAAGTAGCAGCCATCTCAGATTGTTTTATAGTTCATGCATAGTGGCCCTGGACAAAACACAAGTGGAGGCCTGTACCACTCAGGAAGCCCCAGAACTGTGGATCGAGTGGACAGCTATAGACAACATTGGAACACCACCACTCTGCCCCTACATAGTGATCCTACATGGAAGGCAGAGTTTGGTGGTCAATGGTCACTGCCAATCCTTGCAGCTGACTGACCTGGGTAAATCCCTCTCATTGACCTGCCAACAGCAATCAAGGCTCAACTACAAGAGGAAGGTGTCCTCAGCTCACACAAAGAGCATACCTCGAGTACCCAGTTTGGGTGGTAGGGGAGGCTGTGCCACTGGACCCTACAGGACACCTACAACATTAGGCTACACTACCAAGACAGGGAGTCATAGCAGCAGCTCTACCTAATATAAAGAAACAAACACAGGGAGGCTGGCAAAGTGAGCAGACAAAGAAACATGGCCAAAACAAAAGGACAGATCAAAACTCAAAAAAAAAGAACTACATGAAATGGTGGTAAGTAATCTATCAGATGCAGGATTCAAAACACTGGTTACAAGGATGCTCAAGGAACTTAGTGAGGACCACAGCAGCATAAAAAAGATCCAGGCATAAATGAAAGATACACGAATTGAAATAAAGAACAATTTACAGAGAGACAACAGTCAAGTAGATGAAGCACACAATTAAATCAATGATTTGGAACATAAGGAAGCAAAAAACAACTAATCAGAATAACAAGAAGGAAAATGAATCAAAAAAAAAAGGTGAGAATGTGGGGAAAAAGGAACTCTCCATGTACTGTTGATGGGAATGCAGATTGGTACAACCACTGTGAAAAACAGCATGGACTTTCCTCAAAAATTAAAAATGGAACTGCCTTATGACCCAGTGATTCCACTTCTGGGAATATATCCAAAGAAACATGAAACACTGACTTGAAAGATTATAAGCACCCCTATGTTCACTGCAGCACTATTTACAATAGCTAAGATCTGGAAGCAGTCCAAGCACTCATCAGTAGATTAGTGACTAAGCTGTAGTACATCTACACAATGGAATACTACTCAGCCACAAAAAAGAATGAGCATTTGCAACCGCATGGATGGACCTAGAAGGTATTACGCCAAGTGAAATAAACCAGTCAGACAAATACTATATGATCACATGTATGTGGAGTCTAATAAACACAATAAATAAACATAATAGAAACAGACTCATAGAAAAAGAAAACAGACAAAGGGGTGGGGATGCTGGGGGCTGGGTGAAATAGGTTGAGGGTATTAAGCAAAAACAAAACAAAACAGAACAAACAAACAAAAAAACCCTCAGAGACACAGACCGCAGTATGGTGCTTACCAGAGGGAAAGAGGGTGGGGGCAAGAAGACGACAGTAAAGATGATAGATACATGGTGATGGAAGGAAATGAGTTTGGAATGTGAACACAAAATACAATGTACAGACAATGTGTTATAAAATTACTCACTTGAAACCTATATATAATTGTATTACCAATGTAATGCCAATAAACTTAATAAAAATTGAAACTAAAATAAGCTTTTGTATTGAGATCCTTGTAGACTCTTATGCAGTTGCAAGAAATAGTACAGAAAGATCGCTGATGTCCTTTACCCATTTTCCTCTAATGCTTTTTCTAAAATTATAGTATAATAGCACCACCAAGATATGGACATTGATATAGTCAAGATACAAAAGTTCATCAGTGCAAAGATTCCACGTTTCCTGACTTCCCTACCATCCCTTCCCCTCGTTAAACCCTAACAAGTGCTAATAGTTTTCCATTTCCATAATGTCATTTTAAGAATATTCTAGAAATGAAAAGAATATTTTGGGGATAATCTTTTTTTACTCAGCATTGTTTTCTGGGGATTCATCTTGGTTGTTACATGTATCAATTGCCCATGTTTTTTGAGAAAATGGCCCATTATTATTAAATCGCCAGTTCTATGTGTGTAGAGTTGTTCATAGTAACCCCTTATTGTTTTTATGTCTGCAAAGTCTATAGTCATAGCTTCTTTTTCACCCTGATATGGGTAATGTGTGTTCTCTTTGCTCTTATGTGCATTTTTTCTGCTACTATTTTCTTCCCTCTTCTTGCTTTGCATTTATTTTTCTGTTCTCTTTTTAGATTCTTGATGTAGGACTTCAGATTTCTAATTTCACATATTTCTAATTTTCCTAATGTATGTATGCATTTAGTGCTATCAATTTCCCTCTCAGCACTGCCTTAGCTGTGTCCCATGCATTTTGTCATGTTGTATTTTTATTTTCATTCACTTCCATGTATTTTTAAAAATACCCTTGAGAATTCTTTGACTAATGGATTATTTAGAAATGTGTTATTTAGTTTCCAAGTGTTTGGAGATTTGCCTGTTATCTTTCTTTTCCTGGATTCTGTTCAGATTCTATTGTAGGCAGTATGATTTTAGTTCTTTTAAATTAATTGAGGTTTTTTATGACTCAGAAAATGATCTACCTTGGTATATGTTCTGTGGGCATTTGAAAAGAGTAAGTATTCTTCCTTAGCCTGTGACTAGGTCACTCTTATCTCTTCACATAGCTTTCTCCTCTGTGCCTGTCTCTCAAAACTCCCTTTGCCTCTCTCTTATAAGCAGACATGTGACTGCATTTAGAACCTACCTTGAAAATCCAGAATAAGCTCATGATGTTAGACAGAATATGAGGTCTGCCTGGAAAAAGTCCAGCCATCATGAATATAACAAGAACAGTTTGCATGCCATCAATGTAACTTGGCAGCTAAGGAGAGTGGACTGGAATGCGCATGCACAGACAATGATGACTTCACTGTACTAGTCAGTGGGGGCGGTAGATGCCATTGAGTTTGTGGCCGTCGTGTTCAAAATGGCTGAGCAAGTAGAGCAATGAATCTGCATCAAATTTTGTGTTAGGCTTGAACATTCACCTGCAGAAACTACTCTGATGATTCAGAAGGCTGCAACTATGGGCAACTGGTGATTGGGGGCTTCATCACAACAATGCACCATAGCATCTCATGCACAGTTTTTTTTGTGTGTGAAATGTCAAATCACCCAGGTGACTCAGCCCCCCCAGAGCCCAGATTAGGCATCCTGTGACTTCTGGCTTTTCCCAAAATTAAAATCACCTTTGAGAGGAAAGAGATTTCAGACTGTTGATGAGACCCAGGAAAATATGATGGGGCAACTGACGGTGATCCCAACAAAGGATTTTGCAGAGTGATCTGAACAGTGGAAGCAATGATGGGAGAACTGTGTGAGGACCCAAGGTGCCTACTTTGAAGGGGACTGAGGTGTCATTGTCCTATGTACAATGTTTCTTGTATCTTCAATAAATGACTTTATGTTTCATGTTACATGATTGGATACTTTCTGGAGAGATCTTGTAGATAGCAAATCAAGGCAGATTGATTGGGAAGGGAGACGTGTTTCACCCATTAATTCAGCAGTCCTGAGCCCAGTCAAATAAGATTGCTAGGTGTTCCAAAAATAATAAGAAAAACCATGATAGCATAGCAGGAGGGGAGACTCTGGACTTCTGTGTGCATCATTTCCACTATCCGGGAAAGAAAGCCTTTGAAACTGTGTGTTAATCCCAACGTCTGGAGAAGGGAGGAGGAAGGGGGACCTAGAGGCTGGCTACAAGCATAAAAACCCTAAAATCCAACAGCTGGGGGCACTTGGACTAGCTCGGTGCCTGCTTGCAGCTTGGTGCCCAAGTGTACTTCATAACTAAACTTGCTATCTCATTTCCACTCTATGTTTTGTCTCATACCTGAATTCATCTCTTGTGAGTGAGACAACAACCGAGGAGGGGGAGTCCCCTAACTTGGGTCTCCCTGGTAACATTCTTCTCAAGTTCTTTAATCACATCCTTTGCCAAGTAAGGCAACACTCTAAGGTTCCAGTGATTTAATGTGGGTTCCAGTGATTTAATGTGGATATACGTAGGGGACCATTTATGGTCTACCACGATCTATAAAATTGATAAACCTCTACCCAGGCTAACCAAGAAAAAAAAAAGAGAAGACATAAATGACTAATATCAGAAATGAGAGGTCATCACTATGGATGCCAGAGACATTAAAAGGATAATAAAAATGTTATGAACAATTCTATGTCCACAAATTTAATCACTTACATGAAATGGTCCAAATTCCTTGCAAGATATATAAGCTATCAACACTTGTACAAGGAAAAATAAATAATCTGAATAAGCTCTATCTATTAAAGAAATTGAATCAATAATCAATAATATTCCAAAAAAAAGTACAGGTCCAGATGGATTCATCAAACATTTAAGAAAGAAATGACACCAATTCTCTACAAGCTCTTCCAGAAAGCAGAAGCAGAGACAACAGTTCCTAACTCAAACTATGAGGTAAGCATTACCTTAACACCAAAACCAGATGAAGGCATTACAAGAAAGGAAAACTGACAGACAATATCTCTTGTGAATATAGATGTAAAAACCCCAACAAAATATTAGCAAATCAAGCCCAATAACACAGATAACAGAATTATACACTATGATCAAGTGGGATTTATTCCAGATATGCAAGGCTGGTTCAAAATTTAAAACCAATTAATGAACTTAATCAAAAAACAGCCTAATGGAAAAATATTTGATCATATCAATAAGTATAGGAGAAGCACTTGACAAAATTCAACACCCATTCATGACTTAAAAAAAAAACTCTCAGCAAACTAGAAATAAAGACAAAATTCCTCAATTTGATATAGAATATTTACAAAAGACCTGAAGCTAGTATCACACGTAATGGTGAGAACATAAATACTTTTCCCCAAAGATCAGGAGGTCTCCTCCTACAACCCTGACTCAACACTGTACTGTAACTCCAAGCTAATGCAATAAGACTAGAAAAGGAAATAAAAGGTATAAACTTAGGAAGGAAGAAATAAAACTTTCTTTGTTCACAGATAACATGATCGTCTATGTAGATAATCTCAAAGACTCAAAAGAAACAAAACAACAATTCCTAAGACTAATAAGCGATGGTAACAAGGCTGCAGAATACCAACTTAATATGAAGTCTATTGCTTTTCCATGTAACAGCAGTGAGCAATTGTAATTTAAAACTAAAACACAATACCACTTATGATCACCCCCAAAATGAAATATTTAGATACAAATCTAACAAAAAATGTACAGAATCTGTATGAGGAAAAACTGATGAAAGAAATCAAAGACGACCTAAATAAATGGAGAGATACTCCAAGTGCATGGATATTGTTGTCAATTCTTGCCAACTTGATCAATGGAGTCAATGCAATCCCAATAAAAACCCCAGCAAATTATTTTTACATATTGACAAACTGATTCTAAAGTCTGTATCCAGAGGCAAAAGGTGCAGAACAGCCAGCTCAATGGAAGGAGAACAGTCAGAGAACTGATACCACCCAACTTTGAGACTTATTATAAAGCTATAGAAATTGCCGGGGAAAGAACAGACAAATAGATCAGCAGAAGAGAACAAAGAGCCCTGAAACAGATCCACACAACTACGGTCAGCTGACCTCTGACAAAGGAGCAAACGCAATTCAATAAACAAGGGATAGCCTTTTTTTTAACAAATGGTGCTAGAGCAATTGGACGTCCATAGGAGAAAAAAATAAATCTAGACAGAGAACTTACATCTTTAATAAAAAGTAACTAAAATAGGATCATAGGTCTAAAGAGTAAAATGCAACACTGTATAACTCTTAGAAGATAACATAGGAGAAAACTGAGGAGACTTCTGTTTGTAATGAGTTTTAAATGCAACACCCTAAGCATGCTCTATTAAACCTAATAAAATAAAAAAAATTTATTTTCTGTTGTAAGACATACTGTTAAGAAAATGAAAATACAATTCACAGACTGAGAAAATCTTTCCAAAACACATACCTGATAAACGATAAGTATGCAAAAGATACAAAGAGCTTAAACTCAAGAATAAGAAAACAAACCACTCAAAAAATGAACTAAAGATCTGGACACCTCACCAAAGAAGAAATACAGATGGCAAATAAACATATGAGAAAACACTCAACATCATATACCATCAAGAAATTGCAAATTAAAACAACAAGATATCACTATATACATATTAGAATGGCTAAACCCTCCAAAAGTAACAATACCAAATTCTGGTCAAGATACAGAGCAACAGAAACTTTCATTTACTGGTGGTGGGAATGCAAAAGGGCACAATCACTTTGAAAGACATTTTGGCAATTTCTTACAAAGCTAAAAATAATCTTGCAATATGTGCTCCTGAGTATTTACCCAATAGTGATGAAAACTTATGCACACACAAAACCCTGCACATCAATATTTATAGCAGCTTTATTCATAATTTCCCCAAACTGGAAGCAACCAAGAGGTCTTTAATAGGTGAATGTATGAATAAACTGGTACACCCATATATGGGAATATTACTTAGTGATAAAGAGCTATCAAGCCATGAAAATACATGGGGGGAACTTAAATGTGTATTACTTAGTGAAAGATGCCAGTCTGGAAGGCTACATACCATATGGTTCCAAGTATATGACACTGTGGAGAAGGCAAAGAGCTGCCAAGCATTCAGGGGAAGGGGGAGAAGGATAAAAAAGCAAAACACAGATATTTTTTTAAGTGATGTGAAACTATGTAATGGTGGATACATGATCTTTTGCACTTATTGTACAACAGAATAAGTGAACCATAATGTAACCTATGGATTTCAGGTAATAATAATGTATCAATATGGTTTTATTAATTTTAACAATGTGCCACACCAAGAAAATATTTTAATAATAGGGAAAATTGTGTGTAGGGGGGAGGAAGCATATGAAAACGCCATACTATCTGCTGAATTTCACTATAAATCTAAACTTTTTTAATAAATAAAGTCTATTAATTATCTGCCCCCAACACACACACAGAGCAGGAGTGAAGACTAGCTAACCGTAGGTTCAGCAGGAATGAATGGTGACATGAGACACACAGCAACGAGGACAAGCATGGCCCGCAACGGTATAGTGTCAAATCAGGGCCGATCACACCTGAATTCATTATGTCTGTTATAATTTATCAGTGAAAAATTACAGTACCTCTACAGGAGAGCTTATCTGGTGGGGTAAGCTGAATCTGTGATTAGGTATCACTATATTTATGTAGCCAGTAGACAACCTGTTAGAAACAGTGTAGAAGATATTCAACCACAATATCGAAAGTTGGGTTCAATCACCTCTAGTATAAGTGATGTCCTAAAGCCGAGGCCTGGCTAAAGGCCAGATATCATAATTTGTCATCCTAATTCTGATAAGATAGGGTATCCCATCTAAGAAGAGTCACAAAAGAAGAGTTTTGTCTGCATAAGGGTCAGTTCTAGACAAAAGGAATTTTGAGGAGCTCAGCACAACACACAGTAGCTGCAGTTTGCTCAGCTACTGAACATTATGTCCTATACCATATACATATATAAAATGATTACATTAAAAATAAACAAAGAGCAAATAACCAACTGTTCTTACACAGTGCAAATATTTTGAGTGAATGATCATAATTAATCTCCTTAGGAAGAATAAATCAAATCATATTAAATATATAGTTTTATTTCACTTTATGTACAGTTTAGAATAAACACTGATAACTGATCTCAGATGTGAGGTCTAACTAAATTCATTTTATGAGAGCATTGTAAATTCAGACTGTGTGATACACAGCTGTGCTGAAGAGCTACTTGGTTATCTGAATCACTGAACACAGGATAGTGGTCAGTCAGTACATGCATACTAGAAGCATGTGCTTTGTTTTACTTGGAACTGGGTGGCTGCATTGTGATAACTAAAGACCTGCTTTCCTTCCTCACATAAATGAAAGACTAGGTATGATAGGCACTCCGCTGGAGCTAGAAATACAGTGGTGACTACATACACATTTCAAATCATTGTAACTGCTATCAAGGAAGGGATGTGACATTTGAATTAGATTTAAAGGTAAGGGTAGGTATAATTAAAAGAAGGGTAGAAGAAGAATTGAAGACATATGGGAGACATGTGCAAAGGCCTTATAATAAGAGAAAGGATAGCCAAGGAGGTAAAGGAAGCCTAGTTATACTGGTGGTGGTGTTCAGAGACCAGCCAAAGAGTGGTCGGGCTTAAGTCACACAGAGACTTCTTGGAATCTAAGAAGTGTTTTGGTCTTTGTCCTAAGGCAAAGGAGAAGCTACTAAAGAATTTTAAAGAGAGGGTAACAAAACTTATCTTTTGTTTTAGATTTTTAAAATATTTACTTGAGGATATGCTTATTGACTTTAGAGAGAAGGGACAGGAAGGGGGGAGAGGGGAGGTGGAGAGGAAGGGAGAGAGGGAGGGAGGGAGAGGGAGGGAGAGTGGGGGAGAGAGAGAGAGAGAGAGAGAGAGAGAGAGAGAGAGAGAGAGAGAGAGGGAGAGAGAGAGGCAGAGACATTGATTCGTTGCCTTTTGTAAACATCCTGACCAGGGACTGAACCCACAACCTAGGCATGTGCCCTGATTAGGAATCAAACCTACATCCTTTCCATTTTTTACAGAATGATGCTTTAACTAACTGAGCCACACTGGCCAGAACAAGATTTATCTTTTAAAAAACTGCTCTTGCTAGGGGGTGTTCTATGTCTCTCTTATTACCTGACAGGACAAACAGCCTCTAACTAATAAAACTCACCTTGTTTCTTTTCTGGGTGTGATAGCGCTGAAATTTCAAGAAAACATGGAAGTATACTGAGGCTGAAATCTAGGAAATAAAATAAATTTCTAGAACTCACCTTTTAGTTACTTGTGACATATATACTACTTATAAAGTTTTTTTTTGTTGTTTGTTTGTTTGTTTTCTACCAGGGATTCTCATTCACTAAGTTTTAAATATATTCCAGTATGGTCTTAAAGAAGGGATTTCTCTTGGACTTAGTTGGAGTCTCCTCCTTTCTAATCAAATTGTGCTTGCTATCTTCACCTTTGCAACTTCTATTCAAGGCTCTCAAATTTGCTCTGTCGACAACTGCTTCAATGATTTGGTTTTTAAATATGAAAGACATTTTAATTTTTATCCTATTTGACCTATCTGAAGCCAATCCTTCCTGGAAATGCTTTCTTTCTGTGCTTTCCGTGAAGACATGTTTTGGGCTGTTTTGTCAAAAGCATTCCTTTTTAAAAATATTTACTTATTTTTATTTTTAGAGAGAGGGGAAGGAGGGAGAAAGAGAAGGAAAGAAACACTGGTGTGAGAGAAAAACATTAACTGGTTGCCTCTTGTACGTATGTCGACTGGGGATGGAACCTGCATCCCAGGCATGTGCCCTGAGTGGGAATCAAACCAGCGACTTTGGCTTTGTGGAACGATGCCCAACTGAGCCACACCACTCAAGGGTGAGAGTATTTCTTAATGCTTCTCAATCCTCTTTTGGGGCTCGTTTTCTTCTATTCCACCTTTAATTACTGGTGTATTCTCCTCTCTACCCATTCTCACTTGATTTCAACCCATTATCATGACTTCATTTAATCATCTATACAGCTAATGATTCCTAACTCTGAAGGATTTCTCTTCAGCTCAGTTTTCTATCATGAGCACCAAATATACATAACCACCTAGTAGACATCTCCACTTGACCATTCTGTAATTATCTACAACTCAGTATGTCTAAACTTGAATTCATGGTCTCATTTTATTCTCCTCTCCAAATCAGCCGGTTACTCTTCCTCCCTCTCACTGGGCACCACTATGTTTTCAAGCCCCAAACCTCTGCATCATCCTTGACATCTATTTCTTGCCACACAACTGAATGAATCCTTTTGATTGAAACTTAAATCTCCCTTGCATCTTTAGTTTCTTTCCAGCCCCATTACCATTATATTAATTTAGAGTGCCTGCTATTATTTTCTTAAGTGGATTAAAGCAACAGTCTCCTTGTTCTTTGCCTTGAGTGAATTTTCTACAGCACAAATAGTAATGCATCACTACCTGGAATAAAACTCTTCAATGACTGCTCACTGTTCCTTGGATAAAGTCCAAATTCCTTAGACATCATCTGCAGTGCTCTTCATGCTTCTCTTTCCAGCTCATTTCTCATTATTCACCTATTTACCTCTACACTCCAGCCAAGACGAACCACCAGGATGAACACCCCCTAGAACACTGACCCTATCCACTTTTACTTAACTGGCTCCTACTCATCCTTCATATCTCAGTGAGGATTTGAGTTTCTCTAAGAATTCTGACCTGCTGTCTGGATTAGGTGGTCCTCTCATGTGTTCCTAAAGTTTTCTAACCTTTCAACTGGATAGATGCCAAACAATAGCCCCCACCCCCCACCACCCCCCCAACTATTTGATGTCTAGTGCTTAGAAAAGTATTTACTAAATACTTGTGGAATTGATCAATTAATTCCTGGTTCCTTACGCCTGCTTTGTGTGGTTCTTAATTTTATGTCTTAATGACTGACTAGAATCTTTGTAACTGGTGTGAGCCTTACAGAGAATAGAAGCTATGGATGTCTAGTACTGGTCTGTAGTTAAAATAAGGATTATAGGTTGATTGCTTTGTGAACACTAAGAGTAATGAAAAGTCTAAGATTTCAAAAGGAAATAAAAGAAACAAAAGTAAGCATAAATAACTTCCATGAGTTATCTTAGAAGGGGGTTTTAAATCAATTCTCATTACCACAGCATCATTGTGCGTTTCAGTAGTTTTTCTGGAACACTATAAACAAGTGCTACTGGAGGCCCCCTGGTGGCTGAGTGAACATCTGCTTGTAGTGACCCTTGAAATAATCCTTGAAAAGGGTCATTCATTCAATAAATATTTATTGAGCAACTATATATCTTTATCTCTATCTATCATCTCTCTCTCTCTCTGTATATATAGCCAGGTACATAGTAAGGGTGTGGGGATACAACAGTAACAAATGCAGGTAAGAATGTCCGACCTTACAGGTTTTGCTCACCATTTTATCACAGGTGCTTGAAGGAAGTGCTTACTAAATCCCTACAAATTAATCAATGTGTCTTAAGGCAGCTTCTAATAGGAATCATTCGGCACTTCCTTCCATCTTGATGGCCTTTCGTTCTAGATGTGGCACCACATGGCAGGTCCACAGAGAAGGGAGGAGGGCTGTGACAGGACTCTCCTCAAAGTAACCTCCACATCTCTCCTATTTTCCATATTTCTCTGATCTTAAAATAATTCTTAAACTATAATTTAGTATAATCGTAGTTACCATTAGCTTGTAAAATTTAAAGCAGGTCCCTTTCTAGTGAACAGTGTTGTAAGAAATTATTTTTCATCATCACTTGTTGATGATCCTGGCTATGGAATTATACAGAAATGTTATCCACACATTCTAGGATAATCCCTTAATTTTAGCCAATTTCACACATGCTCTATACACCTTATTTAAGAAGAAATCAATTTGTTTATATATATAAATATGAATAAATATGTGTGTGTGTGTATATATATAGATATGCAGTTTCTCTGAACTATTTGTAAAAAATGAAGACTTGAATAAAATCAGCCCAAGCTCCTCTCAAACTGCTTTATCTACATGCTTTAGGGGTTATAAAGATAAAAGTAAGGCTATTGTTTCTTTGAGAGCTAACTACTCAGTAAAGCATTCATTCAGGTTTCTTCAAAAGGAACTACTTGGTTTATCAGCAGTCTGATAGCACTAAAACATGCCTTACATCACATTTATAGACATCAGAATTCTTTCAAAATATGTAGCTAATAATCAGGTTGAATGTCATTTACTTTTGTTTTGGTCTCCAGGGAATGCTGTTTACTTTGCTTTAAAATTTATGTGAGTCATTTTGATTATATGCCTTTTTTAATTAGCTTGAAGGAAGCAATCACTGGGGAGAAAGCGGAAATCAATTCTGATCCGATATTGATAGCTACTGTGCTGTAAATTGTGTGTCCTTTCTAATTAAATGTAAACATGTTCAGTTCTAAAGTCCAGCAGCAATGACAACAGTCGCTAGGAAAGATTGCTCAAGTACTGCTCAACTGATCTGCCTGGCCTTTATTTTTTCCACAGTTGTGCTTGTGTAATCATTGCTGGGGTGTAACTGGCTTTTTCTAGGTCATCTTCAGAGAAAAGATTTGACAAGAATGTAGAGCTCTCTGTAATACCTCAAGTTACTTATTAACTATGTCCTTCTGATAGCTAATCAATGGCATTGCACAGAGTCAAATTTGTTGCACTAAATGGCCCCCCTGTCCGAAGCCAAGTCTTGGTAAATATTTAATGGCAGTAAAGGTGTTTTGCGAGTTATCAAACTGATATACAAAGGACTCTTAAAAGCGACTTTATCTTGCCTTCCCCTTCCATAAATATTCTGCTCAGCGATATCATTTATAGGTATAAAGGTGTTTGGATTTCATTTTGTTGAGTATATTGCTCAGAAAAAGGCCAAAAAAGAATAAATGTTTTTAAAATGCTCATTTTAATCAGTACTATGTCACTTAAAAATAAGAAGAAAAACAACCCACCCCCAAACTTCTCTCTTTGGTGAAATGCCAACTCAAAGCATAAAACAGCCAGGCCCTTTCTCCTGACTAAAGCCTGCACCAGACTTGTTTAGAACCCGCTGTGCAGCTGCTGTCATAAGGAAATGCTGCAACGTTTCTGTTGCCATATGGCTGCCACGTGCTCTGTAAAAATCAGAGACGTTTGGATTTTTGTTCTTTATTCAACACAGTAAAGGTTGGGTTTTACGTCTTTACCTTTTAAATTATCTGTTGAGTTTTAGGCTTCCTTGTTTACTTAATCTAACTCCTAACTAGGTGAAAACAAAAATGACAGCTTCATTTTTTAAATAAGTAAGAAATGTCTTCAGACTTAAGTTTTATGAGAATACTTGATAATTTTGCTTAGGATATTTCTACAAAGAAGGCTGATTTCTTTAAATTTATATTTGTTTCATGCTTTCAGATTTTAAAGAAAGTTAATACATTTTAAAGAATTCTGGCATATATCTTTGTCTAAAAATGTAATACTAAATTTAACAGTAAAAACTGACCTCTGAAGAATGAATTTTAATAGCCTAACTGCAGAAAGTCATAAATTATCTCCTAAGTATCAAATAAGGGCTGGTGACTCAAAGCATTCTGCTGTATTAATGATTCTTCAAGGTTCACCCGCCATACAAAAGGTTACAATGTAAAAAAAGTGTGAGAGTAAAAAGGTTAAAGTTAAGTTTTCAGAATGGGAAAATATTACAAATGTTTCCAATCTGAGGTGAAAACACTGGATTTTGCAATATTGGGATGATCTCTTTATTTTACTTTGTGGTGATCTGAAAGGAATGTTTAGGGGGTTTTTTTGTTTGTTTGTTTTGGCCTGACATGGCTGGTGTATGGAAGAGAAAGAGTCTCCTGCTATCAATGGCATGTGAGGCTAATATTTAAGATATTACTGGTGATGATCCAACTGCTCTGAAGGCAAGGTTTCTGAATTTTTCCTAAACTCCTAATAATTAATAATATGGTGTTGTATACTTGGAGAGAGCAAGGTACCACACTCTAACTTTAAAAGGAGTTTCATTTTATACACTGCTGACCTCGGTATGTCAAAGATTAGAAAGGTGGCATAGAATATGTTGTTAAATTAGTATTTCTGGTTTCATCTCTTAAAGACATGTCTACTCTGGTTTTGATCTCTGAAGTGTTATGTGATATGATATTTCACTACTTCTCGAATTTTGGCCAGGGACCCAGGTCAGATCAGGACTAGGGTCAGGCCGACAGGTACATGTCTGGGACCTCAATCTAAAATGGTTACAAAACCCTCACTGGAATAAATTAAAATATGGTGGTAGTTAACTCATGTTGAACAGGTAACCGATTGATTACTCATGTAAATGGGAAAAAAATGAACATTGGATGTACTGCTGCTGAAATAGGTAAGTACCTAAACTGGAAAATGAAAATGTTTTCTGGTTCTGATACACAACTGCGTATTATACTGTTTAATGACAAATCACATCCCCTACACTTTACCAGTCAGCTAATTTCTGGGACAAAATAATATATGGTGTGATACCATGGGTGATTTAGTTCTAAACCATTTACCACATTTCTTCAGAAACTGTCTGGTTTGGAAAATTTCCAAAGACAAGCAGAAGCTACAGGAGTACACAATAGGGGACCATGAGGAAAGGCATTCCTGGAACACATGATGTGTAAGCTGAGTCTTGAAAAAGAAGTAGGAGCTGCTCAATCAAACAAGGGTATGTAAAGGGTATTCCAGCTAAGGAAGGTCATGTGTATCAGCATGATGGTATGAGAAAAAATTTGCAGAAAATATATAACTCAGTATGTGCTTACAAATATGCCTAGTCCTAACAGAAACCTTCAGATCTGTGTAAACTGGGAGAGGGAGGAATTATCTTAAGGGATAAGAGTAGTCTCCTCTTTCCACTACTTTCCAGTAATTTCTGAAACCATGAGTGAGAATGACCAGAGCTCTGATTGCTAGGAGGCCAATGTGTAGAAACTCTTGGGTCTCATTGAGGACATGCTCATTTTCACCAATATCATTCATGCATTCAACAAATATTTACAGAACACCTACTGTGTATTAGGCACTAGGGATAGAGCAATAAACAAAACAGACCATGATCTCCACTTTTGTGAAATTCTGAGAAGGAAGTGTATCCAGCTTTAGCAAAGACCCACCTGGCAAGTAAGGTCCTTTCTGGAGACCTCACCTACAGCCCTAGTCCAAGAGGCTCTAACCTCTCACCTATTTCCCACTCTGCCTTCTACATCAAGACTCCCAGATACCAATTGGTTGGTTTTTATAACTTATACTTTATTTCAAATTTTATATTTTTATGATAAGCCCTCTTTTTATATTTATATCTGTGAAATAAGTTTATTGTGAACAAAGTATATATTGCTATAATGTTCCTTTTAATAGTAAAGACCTATCAGAATATTATGCAAATACCAAAAATAATATTAGTTACAATTTTTGAGAACTATTCAATTGTAAACACCATTCCTTGAAGGTAGCCTGTAAAGGGAATTTTTGAACATCTATACTTATTTTCCAAAAGATGTGCTAGTCTTATGAGAAAATATTAGGGTGAACTGAAATACTAAGATACTACAAAAAGTTCTGAAGTCATAAATACTAGATTTTATAATACTTCAATATCTCTATATTCTGCTAATCTCGGACTATAGGAAGTTTACTTTTGGGAGTGATAAATACAACTACTAGATCTCTTTGAAGCAAGTAAATTATCAAAGCAAACCTACCAATTAACAGCTAACAAACTAACAGCTAAATGATATAGCAAGGAAGTTTTCTATTTTCTTGTCCTTAAAGGCAAGTATTTCCCTAGTTTGGGATTGGATTAGTGGATGTGGGTGAGATGACACTGCTCCTGAGCTTCTGTAACAAAGAATATTAGGCTCCTTCCAATAAGCAAGACTGTATCTCCTTTAGCTGAAAAATTCACAGCTACATGTTTTTTTATTTAGTTAAGTTCCTATTATAGGTATGTATTGAACTTATCCATAACGCAAGTATAAATATGTTCTCAACTATACTTTGTTCTTTACTTGGAGAATATACAAATATCACTTAGCTGTATTTCTTTAGGTTGGGGAATACGCACCTGATTTTGCTCACTACTTAAGAAAATATCTGCTAATTGAAAGACAGATTCAACTAGGAAAAAATATAGAGGAACACTGATTTAGATGAGGAAAGAATTGAAAGCTGTCTTCAGTTTATTTTATTCTGTTTATTTCTGCTATGGGTATGATGAATTCACAAATAAAAAGCTGCCAATATTAATATAATGTAGATTAAACCTATATTTTCATCTATATGATATTAATGAGACAGGGCTTCTGCAATGACATTGTCAGCATATACTATTTTTTTGTAATTTATTGAAGCACATTGCAAAACAGAATACAATAGCAAATGATTATTTATTTTAATGACAAAATGACATATGAATGAAATAAATCCAATTTAGTAAACATGTATTTTCCAAATTTAAGCTATTAAGGAAATCCTTGATATCACAATAAAGTAAATTTTAAAAGTTAAAAACATAGTCATCATGAATAAGACAATTTCTAAAAGTACATGCATTTCAAAAATATCTGCGTGTCTATAATGTACCAAACACACTACTAGCCCTAGTGTTATAAAATGAATAAGAGCAGCCCTGCCCTTAAGAAATTCATAATGCAGCTGAGAACACTTATATATAACATAGAGAGGGAAAGGGTACATCTAATTTGGCTGGTGAATGGGAGACGAGGGAAGTAGTAAGTTATTTAGAAGAGAACAATTCCTGAAAAAAACCATGGGGCAGCATAAATAAAAGTATGGTGGCAAGAAAAAGAACAGCATTGGGCAACTGTAAGCAGTCGGGTGTGGATGGAGCCTCAAGTAACTGGCAGGGAAAAGGCAAAAGATAAAGCCGAAGAGGCAGTCGTGGGGTAGATCATTAAGAGTCTTAAAAACTAGGACATTATGTAGTGGAAATGGAGGACCATTACCCAAAGGCTTTGAGAAGGGAAATGGCAGTCAGAAGTGAGGAATGGATCTGAAGAGAACAAAGCTGTAGAGAAGTTACTCAGGAGGCTGTTTCAGTAGTTCGAGTGAGATGGAACGAGGATCTGAATAGCGTCCTGGTAGTCAGTATAGAACTGTGAATGCAGATTCAAGAAATATGTAAGAAATGAAGTAGATGGACTTTGTTGATGCAGGCATTCAGAAGGAAGAGAAGCTTTTTTAAGGAAGTTTGCTGCATTGGGTTTTAGATATTATTGGGGTACCCAAGAAATATCTGAAAATGTCCTCAAGATAATTTTCTTATAAAACTGAAACTAAAGAGGAAGGTCTGGGCTGCATATCTGTATTTAGGCGTCACTGGCATAGAGGTGAGGTGGAAATCAGAGGAGCAAGTGCAGGTAGTCCAGGGAAAAGACAAAGAAAAGTTATCACAAACAATAAAAATTGCTAAGAGATAGTTATAATAGAATCATAGTAAGATGTTTTCCCCCTAGAAAAGAAATTGCCATTTTTCTGATATTCTAAATGAAATAAACATATTTATCATCTACCTCCCATATGCTCAGTATTGAGAAAAAATAAGAGAAATGTAAGCATTACTTTCTAGTCGACACTTCGGCAATACTTTATTTCTCACATGGATATGTACATATAGGTGCTTTTTCTACATAGCTCTCACCTCAAAACATAGAACTTTAATTATATATTTTCAAAAAAAATCTTAGGACGCTGTGTTTTATTACTTGTCAGCAACAGGACCAGGAGCAGTGATTGAGCAGTGATTGAAAAAAGCATGCGGTTTGTGGTCAAAGGACCTGGGCTCTTCCATTTACTACCTGACTTCGGACAAATGACTTAACTGAATTTTACATCCTGTAATAGTAAGACAGATAATACCGCTTAGTTCACACAACTGTTAGAAGACCAACTTAGATTATGATTATGAAAGAACTCTGCCAAAAGTAAAGCTCTATGTAAGTATTAGCTAACACCATCACTACACCTTCTATGGGGGGCTACCTAGACAGCATGGGAAGTGAGCATTGGAAGATCCATATGAAAGCTGGCAAAGAAGAAGCCCAAAAGAAGGACGAACATGGGTAGACCTGGAAGTCTGCAATCCAGTAAAAGTAAGGGATCTGGAGGTAGGAGCACGGTTCAGGGCAGAGAGCATGCAGAGTCATGAACACAGCCAGTAGGCAGAACACACGGTTCCATGGATCAGCAGGTATTTTATACTGCAGCAACTGCATGACCTAGTATTGGAATGTCATAGTTAAACAGACCCAATGTACAGATTCTGATAAATGGATATTGAAAAAAGCCTTTCTTTTCTTTTCTTTTTTCCGTATTTCTTTTTTTAATGGTTGTTCAAGTACAGCTGTCTCCATTTTCCCATCACTGCTCCCCACCCCAGCCATCCCCACCTCCCACCCTCGATCCTACCCCTCTTTGGTTTTGTCCATGTGTCCTTTATAAAGTTACTGTCAGTTTGTTATTTATTTCAATGTCTCTGTTTATATTTGGCTTGCTTGTTTGTTTTGTTGATTAGATTACACTTAAAGGTGAGATCATATGGTATTTGTCTTTCACTGCCTGGCTTATTTTACTTAGCATAATGCTCTCCCGTTCTATCCATGCTGTTGCAAAGGGTAGGAGCTCCTTCTTTTTCTCTGCTGCATAGAATTCCATTGTGTAAATGTACCAGTTTTTTGATCCACTCATTTACTGAGCACTCAGGTTGCTCCCAACACTTGGCTATTGTAAATCATGCTGCTATGAACATTGGGGTGCATAGGTTCTTTTGAATTGGTGTTTCAGGATTCTTAGGGTATAATCCAGCAGTGGAATTGCCAGGTTAAAAGGCAGTTCGATTTTTAGTTTTCTGAGGAAATTCCATACTCTTTTCCACAGTGGCTGCACCAGTCTATATTCCCACCAACAGTGCACTAGGGTTCCCTTTTCTCTACAACCTCGCAGAATCTGTTTGTTGATTTGGTTATGATGGCCCTTCTGACTGGTGTGTGAAAAAATCTCTCTTGATTATAACAGTTAAATACTATCTCTTGGAAAAGAACAGGATCCTTTACATCACACATAATAAAAATAAAAAGGGGATTCTAGCCTAAATGACAGACATTCAAATCTTAAATTTTGGGGATAAAGAAAATGATATTATTGAGTAATATGAGTTTTCACCAATGAATAATTCTGCCCAAATAGCCTAGACAATTTCAGTAATTAAGAGATAACACTGCATATATAAAGAACAATGAATTTGGTTTGGACACTTTGGTTCTAATTCTATCCTTGCCACTAACAAGCCATATTACCTTGACTAATCCTGTTGAACTTCTCTAGGTTGGATTCTAAATCTGCAGATAACAATAAAAATGATGCCTATGGTTTTATTGAGTGCTTTTGATGTTTTATGTACTCATTTGGGCATTGTATATGCATTACATGCATTATGTACAATAACCCTGAAAGGCAGTTATCATTTCCATATTGAATGAGAAAATGGAGACTAAAGAGGCTAAGTAATTTACCCAAGTAAGCAAATGGGGGAGCCAGGGTTCCAATCATGATGTGCCTTTTTCGAAAGTTAAGTTCTAAGTTTGTTTACTAACAAAATTAGCCTTAAGATTTCATAAATTCAGGGTTTAATCAAATACAATGAGCATGTGTTCTAAACTCTATTATGTAGCTATTGGAGCCTAAGAAAATCACTAACCCTTTCCCTGTTTCACTTTTTAAACAATTTTTACAAAGATAATAACCCATCCTATTAATTACCTCACAAGAGGTGGAAAATAAAAAGTGCTTATGAACTTGATATGGAAAACACAAAGATTAGGAATGATAATAACTGCCTACCATGTCTAAGAAAGCTTTTGCAATTTCTTAAAATTAAAAAATCCTCTTCCATAGGTAAATAAAGTGCACATGTTAACATAATTCATTTTCCAAACTGTTACTGCTGTTTCTTAACACTACTGCCCGGTTTCTAAAAGGCAATTCCTTAGAAGGCCATTTAACCAAAAATACCTAAGGAATAAAGCTTAAGGAAGAAAGAATGAACATCCTGCTACTTGACATTAATCACCTAAACTCAGAGTACCTAACAGACAGCCAGGGCATCACTCCTAACTGGAAGACACTGAAATTAACACACATGGCTTTAAAGTTAATGGGAGTTGCACAACCAAAACACTGCACGTAATATGCCCCCAAGTTATTATTCATGGACATGCCATTCCTCTGTTTAATCAAGAGTTAAAGCATGTGCAGTAATTCCCTATTTTTACAATATTATTTCTGACAATAAAGATAACAACTACAAGAACAGTTTTTAGCTGGCTAAACCTGATGTACTGGTTTTGTTAATAAAAAATTCATGACAATTAATGAAATGGATCTATTAGGACAGTCCCCCAAAGTAGTACAGCTGCCCCACCTACAAATGAACTTCTCATGACCTGTATTATCCAGAAAGAACTGTAGTAACTTGCTCTAAAAATTGTTACATACAAAAGCTTCAAACCAAATCAAAGCATTACTCAGAAGTGGGCAAGATACTTCAAGTGAGGAATGCTTGATATGGCCATCTTTAATCAAGTTTTCATTTGCTATTCATACTCATAAGACCATTTCTGAAATTCATGCTCTTCTGCTATATTAAATTTTAATAAATGCAAATCTACATTAAAAATCATTTTAAGATATTAATAACTAACACACTTGGCTGTGTTCCAGATTTCATACTTTGTTATTCCAACTGCACTGAAGAGAAAGACTGTTGAGTAGCCATATCTCTTTCTTTTCATCTCAAGTCCTCAGTGGTCAAGTGCTAGGCAAAGAGAATTCACAAACGAGCTTCAAGGTTCATAATGATTCGTTTGATATCCTTTGACAAATACAACTAAGCAGAACATTTATATATTTTGCCCCTTAAAAATAGTCTTTTGCTTTAAGTCATACTTTGATTTTTAAAATTAGTTGAGTATCAATTCTTTTTCTACTGTATATATCTACCTCTTCTCTGTTTAAACAATCCTACCCACAACAATGTGAATGTACTTAATGCCACTGAACTGCACACTTAAAAATGGTTAAAATGGTAAGTTTTGTTATATACATTTTACCACAATTTAAATAAACAAAATGTGTGAACTTTTATGCAACTTGCTAATGAGAAAATATTTCCCAGAAAAGCTTCTCTTAGCCAATAGCTGTGGTAGAAATTTTGTATCTACAAATTATTTTTATTCTTGGAAATGCAAAGTAATTAAAAGCAACAATGAGGAATGATACTGCATTTTAATATTTATATAAATATATAAATCTACTGACCAAAACAACCCTGAGACTTCAAACGAAGTTGACGAGATCTCTAAAATCATGTATCAGAAAGGAATAGATTTAGAAAATATTAAAAAACTATGAAAGAATCATTCTAAGAGGTCAACATCTGGCAATTAGGAAACCAGAGAGAGACATCAGAAAGAAAGACAACAGGAAGGGAATGAACTATCACATAATCTTAAGGAGCATTTCTCAGAGATGAAAGACAAGAATCTGCAAATTGAAAGCACCTATAAGTACAGAACACAGTAAATGAAAGAAGATCCACTCTCTGACACCTCCTTATTAGATTTAAGAACACCAAGCTGAAAAATAATTTAGTAGCTTCTAAGAGAAAAATCTACAAAGAAAGACTGATTTGAATCACTCTGGAACCAGTTAATAGAAACAGAAAAAGAGCAGTAAAAAAAAAAAAAAAAACCCTAAAAAAGTTCATCACCACCAAACCAATATTATATGAAATGTTAAAGGGCCTTCTTTAAGAAGAAGATAAAAAATATGAACAATAAAATGGCAATAATTACACATCTGTCAATAATTGACTCAAAAAAAACCCAGAATAAACAAGCAGAACAGAAACAGAATCATAAATAGAGAATTTTCTGATGGGAGGGGGGTCAGGGTGGTACATGAAAAAGGTGAGGGGATTAAGAAGTACAAATAGGTAGTTACACAATAGCCATGGGGATGTAAAGTACAGCCAATGGAATACAGTAGCCAAAGAACATACTGCATAACTCATGGACATGGACAACAGTGTGGGGATTGCCTGAGGGAGTGGGGGGCAAAGGGGAAAAATTGGGACAAATGTAATAGCATAATCAATAAAATGTAATTTTAGAAAGTTTTGAAGAGATGTCATTTTTAAATTGGAATTCTATATCCAGAAAACTCTGCCATCCACCCTTTCTGAGGGAAGTGACTTGAATAGGGAAAGCATCCTAGAAACAGTGGCGCCAGCCCAGTGGAGCAGTGAAGAGAAATCCTGAGCAGCAGCTGAGACAGCAGCCACAGGTCCGGGTTACCGCAGGGAGACAGAGGGCTCTGGTGAAAAAGGGAACTGCGTGGAGCAGGAAATAAGAGTGACAAGATGAAAAAGCTGAAATAATAAAGCACGAGATCCAAGAAAAAGAAAGGTAATTAGAAATTTCAGACAGGATAAAACAACTGTACGAGAAAAGTCATGGCTCAAATAAGAAACAAAATATGGCATTTGATGGAGAAAAAAATCCTTTTGTCTCAATCCAAAGAACATTCTCTTTTGGCACAAGGGCTCACAAATTCAATCCAAAAGAAAGGAACTATAATTCTTGAATACCACGTGGTCATCATGGTCCATGCTGTTGCTTTTTATTTTTCAAATAGAAAAATTTTAAATCTAAACACAACTTGTACATAAAGTGGGAAAATTTCATTACTAATTCCACTGAAGGGCAGGTAGAAAAAGGAAGAGAAAATAAAAGTCAAATTTTCCACCATCATTCTACCTGTTGAATAGTTTTTATGACAATAAGAGTTCTTCAAATGCCTACGTGTTTGCCATTTCAATATTTTCCAGAAGTCTACATTTTTTGATGTTTATATGTACATATAATTATTTAAAATACATCTAAGTGTATATATGCCTTATTTGAGTATTATAATAAGTTTTTGTACATTATCTTTGCCAAAGGTATTTTTTCCATTTTAAAAATTGATAATACCAATTGCAGAATCCATTAACAGGGAGATTAAAAGAAAATGAAATAGAACTATAGATTCTTAGAAAATGACTTTGACACGGCAAAAATTTCAGCAACCTGTCTGATCAAGTACTGATGTGTGGAATGTGAAAAATACTCCTCAGGTGACAGAAGAAAGAATGTGATCTTGTTGTCATTCCCTTCTTTGTTGGCATAAGCCAACAGAAATTATTTTAAGGTGGGCTTTGAGAATGTCATATAGAGTTAGAAAATTTTGAAGAGTCACATAAAAATAAATACCTAAAGAACTTAAACTTGAAGACATAAAGGAACATGTCTGTCATGGAATATGAACACAGTATATATTCATTAATGAATATTAATTAGTGCAAAAACTCAGTGATCTTCATACACATGAAAGAGTACTGATTTTGAAATCTGAGATCTTGTTGTTCTTCTAGTATAACACATAGTGTACAGGAAGACTTTTAGTTCTCTAAGATCCCTTTAGGAAGTTTTGTCCCCTTGCTTAACACTGCCCTACTGATTTTAAAAGGCAACAGCACAGTAAACAATATTAACTTCCTTGTAAAGATTTTAAGACTATTGTATGTAAGAATAAAGTAAAATTACTGAAACTTGGAAAACTGCTAATGAGTTTGCTAGCTGTTATTAACATGTATTTATTGGCAAATCAAATAATCATTTAAGAAAAAATCAACAGTCAAATAAAAAGAACTTTCCTACATATTAGAACTTATTTATAATAACATTAATCAAAACAAACAATTTCCTGCCAATGACACAACAAGCACTTTACAAATAAACTACTACAATATAGAACTTAGACGAGTTTCAAATTAAGCAGCATATACGTGGCACCCTGATTCACGTTTTTGTCTCAGAATGTGTTGCCTTCTGCAATAGATCTCCAGTCCTGCATTAGTCCCCCACTAGCTATTGCTGCTATTGCTATGGCAGAAACTGTCCTCCTTCAAAGCAAGGTGAGCAAGTATTCAAGAGCTATAAAGACTATTGGAGGACTTCCAGCCAAGATGGAGGCATAGGTAGATACACTGTGCCTCCTTGCACAACCAAAATGACAACAACTTTAAAAACAAAAAACAACTAGAACTTCCAGAAAATCAAACTGTATGGAAGTCTGACAACAAAGGAGTTAAAGAAACATTCATCCAGACCAGCAGGAGGGGCAGCTATGGGTAGCAGGGGTGGGGAGGGCGAGAGGCAAGGTGGCAACTGGAGGACTGGGCAAGGTGGCAGCTGGCAGAAAGGGCAGCCCCACAATTGCATGCAGATAAACCTGGAGGAACAACTGGAGAGTGAGCAGACCACACAACCCAGGGATCCAGCACTGGAAAATAAAACCTCAAAACCTCACACTGAAAAACCCTGTGGGGGTTGAGGCAGAGGGAGAAACTCTTAGCCTCACAGGAGAGTTCCTTGGAAAGACCCACAGGGTCCTAGAATGTACACAAACCCACCCACCAAGGAATCAGCACCAGAAGGGCCCAATTTGCTTGTGGGTAGCAGAGGAAGTGACTGAAAGCCACCCCCCCACCATAAGAGCTGAGCAAATGGCATTATTCCCTCTTGCACCCCTCCGCCACATATAGCACCACAAGGCAGCAACTGGGTTGCCCCACCCTGGTGAAGATCTGAGGCTCCACCCCCTTACTGCCTAACAAGTGCACCAAGACAAAAAAAAAAAGGCCCAAATGAAAGAACAGATCAAAGTTCCAGAAAACAATACAACTAAGTGATGAAGACATAGCCAACCTATCAGATGCACAGTTCAAAACAATGGTAATCAGGATGCTCACAGAAATGGTTGAGTATGGTCACAAAATAGAGGAAAAAGTGAAGGCTATGAAAAATGAAATAAAGGAAAATGTATAGGGAACCAACAGTGAAGGGAAGGGAACGGAACTGGGATTCAAATCAACGGTTTGGACCAGAAGGAAGAAATAAACATTCAACCAGAACAGAATGAAGAAACGAGAATTCAAAAAAATGAAGAGAGGTTTAGGAACCTCTTGGACAATTTTAAACGTTTCAACATCTGAATCATAGGGGTGCCAGAAGGAGAAGAGGAAGAGCAAGAAATTGGAAACTTATTTGAAAACATAATGAAGGAGAACTTCCCCATTCTGACAAAGGAAATAGACTTCCAGGAAGTGCAGGAAGCTCAGAGAGTCTCAAAGAAGTTGGACCCAAGGAAGCACACACCAAGGCACATCATAATTAAATTACCCAAGATGAAAGATAAGGAGAGAATATTAAAAGCAGCAACGGAAAAGGACACAGTTACCTACAAAGGAGTGCCCATAAGACTATCAGCTGATTTCTCAAAAGAACCCTTACAGGCAAGAAGGGGCTGGAAAGAAGTATTCAAAGTCATGAAAGGCAGGGACCTACATCCAAGATTACTCTATCTAGCAAAGCGATCATATAGAATTCCAAGGCAGATAAAGTGTTTCCCAAATAAGGTCAAGTTAAAGAAGTTCATCATCACCAAGCTCTTATTATATGAAATATTAAAGGGACTTATCTATGAAAAAGATGATCAAAAATATGAACAGTAAAATGATAATAAACTCACAACTATCAACAACTGAACCCCCCCCAAAAAAACAAGAAAAACAAACTCAACAAACAACTAGAACAGGAACAGAATTACAGAAATGGAGACCACATAAAGCACAGGGGGCAAACACAAGGCCCATGGGCCGAGTCCAGCCCAGCGCCTTGTTTCTACCTGACAACAGTGCCGAGCTCCTTGCCTCTGGTTACGGAGTAGTTACACTCATACAGTCCTAAAATTACATTCAGCCTTTTGAAGGCAACCATGATGCTGATGTGGCCCCCAGTGAAAATGAGTTTGACACCCCTGACATTAGAGTGTTATCAGTGGGGAAGGGGAGAGATGGATGGGGGAAGAAGTACATGGAATAAGTAGCATAAGTAGTAGGTAGAAAATAGACAGGGGGAGGTTAAGTATAAGAAATGTAGAAGCCAAAGAACTTATATGTATGACCCATGGACATGAACTAAGCAGGGCAGGAGAAATGTGGGTGGGATGGGGTGTGTAGGGTGGAGGGGAATAAAGGGGGGAAATGGGACAATGGTAATAGCTTAATCAATAAAATATATTAAAAATAGAGACTATTGGACTTAATTGAGATTTTCTTTCTGTTGCAGCAATTAAAGTAATAACGTGAAATAGCTTTAGAGAGAAGCACTTTGTTTTCTGATAGACTTTTTTTGTTTTGTTTTTAATTTAAGAGCATATTCAGTTTGCAGCCATGTGATGAAGGAAGTATTACATGATATAGCCTATTTCTTTAAGAAATGTTTTATAAAATCAACCATCAGGAGTCCTGAACGCTGCCTCCAATCTTGCTCTTCTGTGTCACTGGTCAAGTCACCTTTCCTCTTTAGTTCATCTACCAACATTAATCACTGTCTACCCATGTATTGAAAAAATAGGTACCAATATCCTTTAACTACTTTGAGCAAAATAGTTGCATTATGCTTACTTTATTAAAAAGGAGAACATACTAGAATTAAATATTCAGATAAACATGTCCGCTGATGCTAGCTGCCAGTGGGATTAAAATGCCAACAGTACTGAATTATCCACAGGCACAGTGTATCACTGTTGTGCCTCTTGTTATTCAACATGTTCTTATTCTTGCCGCTTCTAATACATGCAAATAAAACGACACAAAATCTGTAAAACTATTAAGTATTTCAGTGCCACATGAGTGTATCTGGAAGCTATGACTGGAAGGCTACCCAGACTGACATAGTGAAATGAGGAAACTAGAATCTATCTAATTAGGTTCTATTTTATTGAAGCTAAAACATAAAGTATAGCCTTCCAAAAGTATGATAAGCATCTTGCACTGAGATTACAGCCAGAAATCAGGAGAACTGTAGTCTAATCATATATTCATCACAGAAATAATTATTTAGCCTCTCCTATTATCTGGACAGTGTATTAGATACTAGAATAAAAATTCAAATAGGACAGAGTCTCTGTTAAGGTAATTTTTGTGAATAATGTGAGATTAGGGTTAATGTTAATTTTTTTAAGAGTGTCACTTAAAAAAAGATTTTATTAATTTTGAGAGAGAGGAAAAGGGAGAAAGAAACATTGATGTGAGAGAGAAACATTGATCAGTTGCCTCTTGTACATGCCCCGACCTGGGACCGAACCCAAAACCCAGGCTTCTGCGCTGACTAGGAATTGAACCAGGGACATTTTGGTTTGTGGGATGATGCCCATACAAGTGAGCCACACCAGTCATGGCAATGTTAATTTTTTATATATAATTATCCATTTGTTCTATCACTATTTGTTGAATAGACTTTTTCCCCCTATGAACTGACCTTGTCTTCATTGTTGTAAATAAACAGACCATCCAGTGTGGGACTCTATTTTACTGCAATGATCAATGTGGAACTTGTATCGTTTCACCATTACCAGCTCCTTGTTATCTGGGACTTTATAAAATCTATTTTGAAATCGGCACAATTCCTTTAACTGTTTCTTTTATAAAATTCCTTTGGTGATTCTAAATCAATTGCATTTCCATATAAATTTTAGAATTAGCTTGTTAATGCCTATAAAATGATGTAATTTTTATTAGGATACTGTTAAATACACAGATCAATTTGGACAGAATGAGTATCTTAGCAGTATTTAAGACTTAGAAAAGTCTTACCATTTATGAACAACTGTGTTTTTCTCCATTTCCTTAGCACTTCCATAATTACTGTTAATAACCTTTTGTAGATTTCAGTGTAGTGTTAAATTTATCCTTAAATTTTTCATTACTTTGAATGTGACCATAAAAGAAACTAAATTTTGAAATTTCATTTCCCAATTGTCCATTGCTCATAGATCAAAATGCAATTGATTTTTGTATGCTGACCTGAATTCATTTATTCTAGTATTTTGGGGGGACACTTTTTAATGTATACAGTCATACTCTTTGTGAATAATGGCACCTTTCTTTTCAACTTTTAATGATTACTTCCTAGAGGAAGCTGAATTTAAGTGGTCAGTGGACATCCTGTTCTTGTCTTACATAGAAAGCACTGGTTCTTTATCATTAAATATGATAACTCTAAGTTTTTCCCTAGATGTTCTTTGTCACACAGATTGAGCAACTGAATTGAATTTTATCATGTTTTTTTTCTGTATCCACTGAGATATTTTTTTCCTGTATGTTGTTAAGATGAATCGCATTGATTTTTAAATGTTAAACCAAAGTTACATTGGCATAATGCACTACACCTTTTTATATATTGTTAGATTTGATTTCCCAGTTTTTGTTGAGGATTTTTGAGCCTGCGTTCATGAGGAACAATGACCTGTAGTTTTACGTCTTCACCTGGTTTGTTTATTTTATTCCTCACCGAAAGCCATTTTATTCCAGGAAGGGACAGCGCAAAACATTGATGTGAAAGACCAGCATTGACTGGTTGCCTCCCGTCCATGCCCAGATTGGGGAGTCGTACATGAGAGCACTGGGATCCAGCCAGCAACCCAGGTATATGCACTGACCGGGAATAGAACCCGCAACCCTTCGGTTATGGGACAATGCTCAAACCAAATGAGCCACACCGGCCAGGGTTTGCTTTTTATACTAATGTAATATTGATATCATCAACTGAGTTGGGAAGTATTCCTGTCTTCTTTGATTTTTGAAAGAGTTAGTGGTAGGATTGTTATTATCTTTCTTAAATGGTTGACAAAATCCATGAGGAAGACACCTGTGCCTCAAGTTTTATTGCAGAATGTTTTCAATTACGAATCCCATTTCTTTAACAGGCACTGGGCTGTTCACAGTTTCCATTTTTCCTTATGTTACTTATGAGTTTATGTCTAGACTCTCAATTCCATTTCATTTTTCTAGAGGTCTGTCCTTAGGCTAGTATCATACTCTTGATTAATGTAGCTTTGTAGTATTTTTAATTGAATTTATTGGGATGACATTGGTTAATAAAATTATATAGGTTTCAGTTTTACAATTCTATAATACATATATTGTATTGTGTGTTCATCACTCCAAGTTAAGTCTCCTTCCATCACCATTTATCCTCTCTTTACCCTCTTCTGCCTCTCCCCACACTCCTTTCTCTTTGGTAATCACCATAATATTGCCTGTGTATTAATTTTTGAGATTAGGAATTGTCACTTCACTTTGGGGATTTTTTTCAAGGTCATTTTTGCTGTTCAGCTTCCCCTGCCATTCCATACACAATTTCTACAAAGACATGAACCATGTTGAACTTAAAAATCAATTTGAAGAGTACTGCCATCTTAACAATGTAGTATTCTGACCCATGAATATGGGATGTTTTTCCATTTAAATCTTTAATTGTTTAAAGAATGTTTTACAGTTTTCAAAGTGTAAATTTTGCACTTATTCAAAAATTTATTCCTAAGATTTTACTCTTTTTGATGCTATTGTAAATGTTGTTTACTTGAAATTATTTTTGGATTGCTCATTGCAAATGTATAAAAATACAACTGATTTTTGCATACTGATCTTTTATTCTGCAACCTTACCAATCTTATTAGTTCTAACAGGGTTTTAGTGAACTTGGGGGATTTCCTTTATAAATGATCATGTCATCTGTTACAGTTTTACTTCTTCTTTTCCAATCTGGAAACCTTTTATTTCATGTCCATGCCTAATTGCCCCTGCAATAACTTCAGTACAATGTTAAATAGAAATGGTGAAAGTGGATTCCTTGTCTTGTTTGTGATTGAAGGAACAAAACAACCAGCCTTTTATTGTTAAATATTATGTTACTTATGGGTTTTCATAAATGCCCTTTCCCAGATTAAAAATATTCCCTCCTATTCCTAGTCGGTTGAGGTTTTATTTCTTTAAATCGTGAAAGGTTGTTGGATATTGTCAAATGCTTTTCTGTATTTATTGAGATGATTATATGGGTTTTGATTTTCATTTACTTATATATTATTTTGTTTAGTTTTACATTAATGTGTATGTAATATGCACATACACGTGACTGTTAATTTTATATGTCAACCTGGCTGGGCCACTGTGACCAGATATTTGGTCAAACATTATTTTAGATGTTTCTGTGAAGGTAGTTTCTGGATGAGATTAACATTTTTTTTTGAGGCATAGGAGTTGTTAACCAGAAAACAGGACATCTATGACAAATACGTAAAGAAGGATGAGATGGTAAAGGTGGAGATGGAAATCATTTTGTCAGTTCCTTTGTTTGGCTTCATATTCTGTTATATAACAGAATATGATATATATAACCCAGACGATGCCTTTAGGGAATTTTTTGGAAAAGGAGACCCTTTTACATTTGATTACTACAAAGACCCATTTAAGGGCTTTTTGGGGAATCAGAAGGGCTTCCATGTAAGCAGGAGCTTACAGAGGGGCATTTTTCTCCACCTTTGGTGGATTTCTGTCATCTGGAGGCAAATTTTCTTCTTTTGATACAGGATTTTTTTTCCTTTGGTTAACTACATCATGGTAGCCTCACTTCATTTTCTTCTAAGTCATTTGGTGGAAGTGGGATGGGCAAATTCAAATCTACATTAACTTGTAAATAAATCAGTTAATGGCAGAAAAATCAGAACAAGGAGATTGTCAGTATGTCAAAGAGTAGAAGTTGAAGATGTCCAAACTTCTTTTCTAAAAAAAAAAAAGTTTCTTTATTGTATATTTTATTACCATTTAGTGCCCTTATACTCTCCTCCACCTTCCCCTCTGCCACAATCACCACACTGTTGTCTGTGTCCTTGAGTCCTTTTTACTTTTTGCTCAATCCCTCCACCATCTATACTCCTCTGCCCTTAGCTGTCATCCTGCTATCAATGAATCTTTCTTTTGCCTGTTTAGTTTATTAAATTCCACATATGAGTGAAATCATATGGTATTTGTCTTTTCCTGCCTGGCTTATTTCACTTAGCATAATGGGTCCTCTAGGTCCATCCATACTGTTGCAAAGGATAAAACTTTCTTCTTTTTTATGGCCAGTATTATTCCATTGTGTGAATGTCCCACAATTGTTTTATCCACTCATCTACTGATGGACTCTTGAGCTACTTCCATATCTTGGTGGTTGTAAATAATGCTGCAATTAACGTAGGGGTTCTTACGTTCTTTTGAATTAGTGTTTTGGGTTCCTTTGGATATATTCCCAAAAGTGGGATCGCTGGGTCAAAAGGCAGATTCATTTTTAATTTTTTGAGATACCTCCATACTGCTTTTCACAGTGGTTGCACCAATATGCATTCCCACCAACAGTGCAAAAAGGTTCCCCTTTCTCCACACCTCACTACACTTGTTTGTTGACTTATTGATGATAGCCATTCTGATAGGTGCGAAATGGTATATCTCATTGTGATTTTTCTTTGCATTTCTCTGATGATTAGTAATGCTGAGCATCTTATCATATGTCTATTGGCCATCTGTATGTTCTCTTTGGAGAAGTGTCTATTCAGGTCCTTTGTTCATATTTTAATTGGATGGGGGTTTTTTTTGGTATTGAGTTTTGTTAAGTGCCTTATAAGATTTGGATATTAACCCCATATCAGATGTATCAGCAAATGTGTTCTCCCATTCTGTGGGTTGTTTTTATTTTGTTGATGGTTCCTTTGCTGTGAAAATACTTTTCAGTTTGATGCAGTCCTGTTGGTTATTTTTTCTTTTGTTTCCCTTGCCTGGAAAGATATATCTGATAAAATATAGTGACGAGCTATGTCCAAGATATTGCTGCCTATGTTTCCTTCTACAATTTTTATGGTTTCGGGTCTGACATGTAAGTCTTTTAACCCATTTTGAATTTATTATTTTGTGTGGTGTAAGGTGGTCTGGTTTTATTTTTCCGCATGTATCTGTCCAATTTTCCCGACACCATTTCTTGAATAAATTATCTTAAACCCATTATATGTGCTTGCTTCCTCTGTCCAATATTAATTGACGATATATAATGGTGTGGGTTTATTTCTGGTCTCTCTATTCTGATCTATTGATCTATATGTCTGTTTTTATGCCAGTACCAGGTGGATTTGACTACTATGGCCTTATAGATAGTTTGATATTAGGTAGCATGATTCCTCCAATTTGTTCTTCTTTCTCAGGATCACTGTTGCTATGTGGAGGTCTTTTGTGGTTCCATAGAAATTTTTGAAATATTTGTTCTAGTTCTGTGAGATATGTCACTGGAATCTTGATAAGAATTGCATCAAATCTATAGACTGCTTTGGGTAGCATGGACATTTTAATGATGTTAATTCTTTCTATCCATGAATATGGTATGTGCTTCCACTTACTTGTATCTTCTTCAATGCCTTATATTCCAAGTACAAGTCTTTTACATCCTTGGTTAGATTTTTCCTAGGTGTTTTATTCTGTTTGAAGCAATTGCAAATGGGATTTTTAAAAATTTCTCTGTCAGTTTGGTTTTGGCATATAAAAATGCAGCTGATTTCTGGATATGAATTTTGTATCCTGCTGCTTTCCTGAATTCATTTATCGGTCCTAGTAGTTTCTTGGTGGAATCCTTGGGATTCTGTATGTACCATATCATGTTGTCTAAATAAAGTTTTACTTCTTCCTTTCCAATTTGGATGCCTTGTACTTCTTGTCTGAGTGCTGTGGCTAGAATTTCCAGTAATATTTTGAATAAGAGAGGTGAAAGTGGACATCCTTTGTTGTCCTACATCTGAAGGGGAATGCTTGTAGTTCTTGCCCATTGAGCATGGTGCTGTCAGTGGGTTTGTCATAAATGACCTTTATTATGTTTCGGTATGTTCCCTCTATTCCCACTTTGCTGAGAGTTTTTATCATAAACCTATGCTGGATTTTATCAAATGCTTTTTCTGCATCTATTGATAAGATGACCATGTGTATTTCAGTCATTTTGTTTATGTGGTGAATCACATTTATTGATTTGCAAATGTACCATCCTTGCATTCCAGGAATAAATCTCACTTGATCACGGTGTATGATCTTTCTGATACATTGCTGTATTCTGTTTGCTAATATTGTGATGATGACTTTAGCATCTACGTTCATCAGGGATATTGGCCTATAATTTTCATTTTTTTGTATTCATCTGGATTTGGAATTAGGATATTACTGGCCTTGTAAAATGAGATTGGGAGCCTTCCTTTCTCTTGACTTACTTTGAAATAGTTTGAGAAGGAGACGTGTTAGTTCTTATAATGTTTGGTAAAATTCACCTGTGAAGTCATCTGGTCCAGGGCTTTGATTTGTTGAGAGTTTTTTTTATTACTGCTTCAGTTTCACTAGGTGTAATCTGTCTATTCAGATTCTCTGATTCCTTGTGATTTAGTTTTGGAAGATTGTACATTTCTAGGAATTTATCTGTTTCATCTACATTGTCCAGTTTGTTGGCATATGGTTGCTCATAATATCTTCTTAAAATCCTTTGTATTTCTTTGTTGTTGATTGTTATTTCTCCACTTTCATTTTTTATTTCATTTACTTAGTCCTCTTATTTTTCTTGATAAGTCTTGTTAGAGATTTATCAATCTTGTTTATCTTTTGAAAGAACTAGCTCTTGGATTCACTGATATTTTGTACCATTTTTTTAAAGACTCTTTCATTTATTTCTGCTCTGATCTTATTTTTTCCTTCCTTCTTCTCAGTTTGAGCTTTGTTTGTTGTTCTTTTTCAAGTTCACTTAAATGTTAAGTTAGATTGTTTATTTGAGCTTTTTTTTTTTGAGACAGGCCTGAAATGCTATGAATTTTCCTCTTAAGATGGCTTTCCATGTGTCCCATGGATTTTGGATTGTTGTGCCCTCATTTTCATTTATTTCACTGTATCTTTTGATATCTTCCTTGACCTCATTGCTGACTCATTCATTGTTTAATAACATGTTATTTAACTTCCATATCTGTGTGTTTTTTAGTGTTCTTCTTGTGATTGATTTCTTGTTTCATCACTTTGTGGTCAGAGAAGATGCATGATATGGTTTCAATCTTCTTAAGTTTATTGAGACTTGTTTTGTATCCTAACAGGTGATCTATCCTAGAAGATGTTCCATGTGTACTTGAAAAGTATGTATATTCTGATGCATTGGGGTGAAATGCTTTGAAGATATCAATTAAACCCATTTGATCTAGTGTGTCGTTTAAGGGTGCTGTCTCCTTGTTGACTTTCTGTCTGAAGGATCTATTCATTGAAGTCAATGGGGTGTTAAAATCCCTGACTATGAATGTATTTCTGTCAATCTCGCCCTTTATGTCCATCAAGATTTGCTTTATGTATTAGGTGCTCCTATGTTGGGTGCATAAACATTTACTAGGATTATATCATCTTGCTGGACTCTTTCCTTTATGATTATGTAGTGTCCTTCTTTGTCTCTTACTATAGCCTTGGTTTTAAAGTCTATTTTGTCACGTGTAAGTATTGCTACCCCATCTTTTTTTTCCATTTGCATGATATTTCCATTCCTTGTTTTTCCATCCCTTGTTTTTACGTCTGTGTGTATCTTTCAATCTGAGGCGGGCCTCTTGGAGGCAGCATATTTATGGGTTTGTTTTCTTATCCATTCAGCTACTGCCTGTCTTTTGGTTGGAGCATTTCAGTAATTTACATTTAAAGTGATTATTGATAGCAAGCTCATTAACATTTGTTGCAGTACTGGTTTGCTGTTAACAAATTCCTTTAGCTTTCACTTGTCTGGGAAGCTCCTTATTTCTCCTTTCATTTTAAGTGGTAGCCTTGCTGGGTAAAGTAGCCTTGGTTGTAGGTCCTTGTTTTTTTTATCACTTTGAATATTCACACCACTCCCTTCTGGCCTGAAATGTTTCTGTTTAAAAATCAGGTGACATTCTAATTGGTACTCCCTTGTATGTAACTACCTGCCTTTCTCTTGGCAACTATTAGGATTCTCTCCTAGTTTAAGCCTTATCATTTTAATTATGATGTGCCTCAGTGTAGGCCTCTTTGTGCCCATCTTGTTTGGGATTCTCTGAGCTTCCTAGACTTGTGCCTTTTTTCTCCACCAGATTAGGGAAATTTTCAGTCAAAATTTCTTATAAGAGTTCTTATTTTCTCTGTAACTCAGAGATACACACTGGAGTATTTATAGATGAAGAAGCATGACATATAGATTTACTTAAAATACCAGAGCGTATATGTATGTGCACGAGGGTGTGGACAGAACAAGACTGACCAGGAGTTAATGTTTTCAGGAGCCAGTGATGGGGACATGGGGAGTTCATTCTGTCTGCTTTTGTATGCACTCAAAATTTAAAAATTCATTCAAGCTTTTAAAATGCTTTAAATTTTATATAAATTATGGAGTATATTTTTAGTATAAATATTCTTTTTAATGTTTTGAAGAAAAATTTCCAGATTCCTAAGGCTCTATGTCTCCAGGAAATACAGACTTAAAATTAAACGCATGTTAGTATTCAAATTCTGGCAACTTTCTTTCATCCCCATAATGTAACATGATATGGTCATTACAACTTCTTCATTTTTGCTTACTTATACTGATCTTCTGGACTGGAATGCCCTTCTTTTGCCTCCTCTCTATCAGAATCCTATTTGTTCATACCTCAATTCCCAAGCATTTCATAAAACTCTGTCTATTTCAGTCTATAGTAATTTCTCCCTTCTGTGACTTTCCAACATAATATCAAATTATTTTATTTAACAGCATATAATCTTAATTTGCTCATGTTGAGTATATTTCTTCTTTCTACTTAATTATAATTTATTTAACTGTAGCAATTGCATCTTATTTTTTGTTACTCTATTTTCCACAGGAGACTGCACAGTCTATAGTAAAAAGTACATTCTTATTAAATTCATATAGGACTGAAAATGGTTATTTGGTTAATGATTTTACTTGTAAGTACAGTTAATGTTACAGTAGTGATTGTGCTAGAGCACTGATAAAACAAAGATATCAGTACTACAACACACAAGTAAAAATAATGATTGTGTGGATAAAATTACTTTCAGGCACAGTATTTACCTTTTGTAGTCTGACATATGATCTAATGCTGAAGCTTAAAGGTTTTAAAAGAAATTCAGAAGTACTCTATTTATAGATCCAGACATTGACTGTGGTTGTAATCTGGATAGTTTGGCTGAACACAGTCAAAGACTGTTAAACTCCAAAGCAGGTCAGCTCCTATTATCTTTTTAACATGTGTTTCACCTGGTCTCTGAGGTGTGTTTTATGTGATAAACATATCAAGCATATCCAAATCAGGAAATAATGTTGAAGTACCAGTTTTGCCTCAGCAGTAATTCTGAGACAGGCAGGGCTTGGGGGAAGCTGTTTAGTAGATGGAGTAAAAGGCCCAAGTAGCAGATAGGTTAGGTAATATTTGTATTTCTGTGCCTGGCCCTGATGTGACCTAGGGCAAGTTAGTTGAAAGCTGTGTTTCAGTTTCCTCATCTGTAAAAAGGGATAATACCTCTCAAAGATGTTGAAGGGATTAAAGAAGGTAAGGTATGTAGGGAAATCCAAGATGCAAGATAGAAAGAATTAGAAACATTATTTTAAAATTACATCCTTATTATTTTCTCTGGTAGATAGATTTTATACAAGAAAGCATGAGAAATGGTGTATTTGGAATTTACACTCTATGTTTTTAAAAGGATATAAGAGAAGTGAAAATATTAAGTTTCTAATTCCAAGATCTCTGAACATTAAAATGTTCCCATGTTACTAAATAACTCCTGAAAATAAATGGTTATACAAAAAGGGCCAAATCTAAGTTCAAGAACATCATTTTGACCAAATATGTTTTCCAAGTAATGTACAAGAACAAAAAGATAAGCCCTCTAATTCCAGTGAAAATTTTTACCAATGGAAAATCAAATAATTCCATATTGTAATCACAATATTGTATTTTGAGCCAAAATGCTAAAAAAATTTGGAATGTATTAACAGAATCTCAAAGAAACGTGAATGACAATGCAGTTTAAACTGAGCATAGCAATTATAATAACAAAAGTTGGCATTTATTAAATACCTAAGTCTGGATTTGTTTTTGACATACATTATTTCATTTTTTTCTCAAAAATAGTATGAGGCAGATATTACTACAGTTCTAATTTTACAGGTCAGGAAATTGAGGTTTAGAGAGGTTAATTACCAGAATCTGTACCATCTGTCTTCCTGCAGTGTTAGTTCTGTATTAAAACACTACACTGTATCAAAAGAATGAATGCAACATAAAAATTTTACAAATAAAAATATAAACAAAGGCCCTATTAAATGACATGGAGAAATAAAGTTTTCTTTATGCAAATTATAATTTAAGTCTACTTTTGTCACCTGTTAATCATGTTACTGATTATAAACCAAAAAGAAATACCTATTAAAAATCAAATCAGGACACAAAAAACTAATACCTGACTTTTTGGTTCCATCTTAGTTTTCAGGTAACAGTAGAATAAGTAGGTAAGTGGTTATTTCAATTCTGAATCATATGCAACAACACAAATATACAAAAAAAAGTGAAACCAAACCAAACAGAATCAGAAAATGTATACAGCTTAATTATGAGTCAACAAGGTGTTCAACTTCTTAGAACAAATTGATGTTTTAGAAAATTTTTTTACAGTTCAAAACAGCAAACTGAGCTTGATAGGTCAACTAAACTTGTCATGGATTAAAGTGAATTAAAATAGTTATCAGATCAATAATGTTTAATAAATACTAAGGTAACAAAAATCCCCACGCTTTTAAATTTCTTGATTGCTTTGTATAGAAACTGATATTGTTTGTTTCTGATCTGATTAGAACCAATCGTAAAGCCCTTATAAGCCCAAAGGGAACAAGACATACTGCACAACAACATTTGAAACTTAACAGCTGAACAGAATAGTAAATTAAACCCTAATAAACTCAGAAGTTTCATAAGTATCCTGAAATAGCAAGAGGAACAAAATATTTTTATTTTGAAAGATATTTTTGAGAAATATTTTGAAAATATTTTTCTTTTCATGACCTGAGCTCATGAAACAAATTTTTGTTTGGAATTATGGGAAAAACTTTTAATTAAACCTATTTTTACCGTTGTAAACTTTTGTAACATCAATTTAAAGTTCAGAGAATAACTACTTCATGATTTAGAGTGCAAACTCTAGCTATTTCACATATAACTGAGCCTGGAATATTTACACTTTGAAATGTCTAACTGCAGGTAAACATTTATCCTTTTGGGAGAGGCCCAGGTGGAAGGGCCCCATGGCAAAATGACAATGTTAAGTCCGGGATATCTGACTGTACTGCCCGTGCTACCAAGTCTTAAAAATATCGCTGGATCATCATTGTCCTCAGTCAATATTTGCTAAGCTCTCTATGACAACAGTGGCATTAGAAAGTTTATAGAAATCAAGAGTAGCTGAAAGATCTCCGTTTACTATATCTTATTCTGTATATTAACATCGTTATGTATTGTTTTTGCAATTAATCAGAACAAAGGTCTTCAATTATTAACTATTATTTCCATTTGTCAAATATTTTATAGTTTAGATTCAATAAAATTTTAATGCATTTAATAACACATATATGTCTTATATAGAAAGCAAAGAGAAAGATTTATAATTCAAATATGCTAAATAAATCTAGTTTACTGAGTGAAGTCTCTTGAAATATAAAGGAATTCTCTCCTTCCATCATCATTTCTGATAATAATGTTCACAGGATTAAAGTTTTTTGAAAGGTACTCTTTTCCTCCATAACCTATTTTGGGCCCCTGCTTCTACCAAGTACTAGAAGAATGTTAAGGTTATAATACTTCTTTTAAAGTTGGAAGCATTTTTCTTAACAATTTATTTTTAAAAGTATTTGAGTTTATGAAATGTAAAGTACTTTAAATATAGTATAAAATATTTGGTAAACTTAAAGCCTAAGTGTGGTTATCATTTATAGGTATCTAACTCATAATGTAGGTGAATCTGCTTTGGATTGTTATTCCCTTATATATTTCATCATTTTTGCAAATCACAACACTAATCTATTAATGAAAATAATTTCACTGTCATACATGCATACACACATATCTATTTTTCAGAGATGGTTATTTGTTTCTAGGCATAAAATTTAAGTTGTGAAGATTATTATGAATAAAGGTATTTTTAAAAAGTATAAACTCATTTTTATATAAAAGTAACACATAAGATGTGCAAACTTTATTAGGGTATAAAGTGCAAGTTAAAATTTCCTCACCTCTCACTCACAACATATATAATAAATCTAACTGCTAGAGTCAGTCCCACTTCCCAGAAAACCTGCTGCTAAACTTTTGATGCATCACAATATTTAAGCATATATTCACACATTCAGAGAAATTCTACTGACCATTAAAGATGTGCCAAGCACCAATTCAGGTGTCAGATACAGTGGTAAAGAAGCAAAATCCTTGTCCTTCCAGGATTTAATTTCTAGAGGACAATCCACAAATATAGTACCGTGTTATAAGGGTGTGCCTATTATGAAGGAAAATAAAGGCAGGCAACAAGCAGAGGGATGCAACGAATGGGTAGGCTGGTCAGGGACATTTAAGCAGAAGTTCGAAGTGAAGGAGCAGACTTGTGCCCTCTGTGGGCACAGATCACTCTAGGCAGAGAAAAAAGAAGTCAAGGCCCTGAGATGGGAGTGCTCTTAGCATGTTTGAGATAATATGGGAACTAATGAGGCTGGAGTGAAAGAAGAATAGAGTAATGACATCAGAGAGGTATCCAGAGGCCAAGGCGTATGCCAATTTTTACAAATACTCCTTTTACAAATAAATAAGACCACAGCATACACCTGGGGTCACAAATCTATATGCCTATATGACAAAGGCACATGATTAAAATGCATGAAGTAGGCAGGATGGGAAATGTGGTGACAAGGAGAGAGGCATGCCGCTTTTACACAAAGTAGCTTCTAACTATCCCTATTTTTTTGGCTTCAAAAATTGTTGAAATACACAGATGTGATGGTTAATTTTATGTGCCAACTCGTCTAGGCTCTGGTACCCAGATATTTGTTCCAACAGCAGTCTAGATGATGCTGTAAAGGTATTCTGCAGATATGGTTAATATTTATTTCAGTAGACTTTGAGGAAAGCAGATTGCTCTCCACAACATGGGTGGGCCTCAGCCAATCTGCTGAAGGCTTTAGCAGAGAGACTGAGATTCCTCCAAGACAGAAGGGATCCTGCATCTTGGGACTCTGACTGCAATATCAACCCTTCCCTGGGTCTCCAGCCAGCTGGCTTGCCCTGCACATTTTGAACTTGCCAGCCTCCACAACTGTACGGACCAATTTCTTAAAATAAATCCCCTCCCTGGAGATACACAGTCTACTGTTTCTGTTTCTCTGAACCTTGACAAATGCCATGTGCCACGCCGCAATCCTAGGGGACCCATGTTGGCAGATACTCCAGTTTTTATTTTGACAATTAACAATATGGAAGATACAAAATATTCCAGTAGAAATAGCCTCCTACTAATTTAATTGTTGTCTTGTATCTCAATAAATTAAAACTTTTAAAGTAATTTTATAAAAAATAATATTAATACTATACCTCTTTTTTATAGTGCTTTACAGTTTTCAAAAGCATACAATTATATCATCTCGTTGATTTTCATGATATGCAGGTCAGATATGATCTTTAGAGGCAGAGAAACTGACATTCAGAAGTTAAGTAACTTATTAAACATCACATTCTATCAAGTCAAGAGGAGAAAGGAAAGAATCTCTAATAATTACATTTCAAACCACTGGACTGACAAAAAATAACTTGTGTTTTGTGTTTCAAACATCATTTTAATTTTCTTTTTGTTTTGCATTTTAGAGCCACCGATCAACACATATGGTGACTTGAACAATAAAAGTGAAACAAGCTATACATTAAAAAGGCCTGGAAAACAGAGACAACTAAATGGTATAAGAAGACAGTTCTCGATTCTAAACACGCTCAACAAATTTAATCTACCTCATATGAAAGGGTGACAAAATTTCACAGAAGATTAGAATTAGTAAAAGCTCCACATATCAAAGGTAAAGAAAGTGAAACTTAGAAAGTTCGGAGCTTGCCTACATTTTTTATTTTTATTTTTATTTTTAACACTGGTTTAGCAGTATGGAACCAGAATACAGCAGCATGTGATACAATGTTTATGTCACAGGGTAGCTCGATTCGCACAAATGATTAGAACATAGCACTAATGAGGTCAGCAGCCAGTGTTCAACTGCTCTTGATGAGGGATTTGCATTGAGAAAAACATTCTTCCATGGCTGGAGTTTGCGTGCTATCTTATCAGTGTGTAGTTCTGATTGAGAGAATTTATGGTTCAATGAGAAACTATTACTGCCATAAAGAAACCCAAGCAGATCCTAGTGACAGTAATATTTCTGATTGCTAAGAATTGTGTACATCAAGGCAAAGAATGTATATAAAATGTCAAAGACTTACACTAAATAAAAGTTACAAAAGGAATATAGAGAAGAATTAAGAATTTCACTATTTTTGAGTATATTTTACACGGCCTCTATCTTTATGACTTCTATGACTTTGAAATTTATATTATGAACCCACTAAGTAGGGTTCATGTTTAGTATAGTTTTCACTACGTCAAACAAATAAGTATTCTTATTTACTTATTTAAAAAATACTAGTACATTCATAGAAAATTCTATCTTAAAATTTTGAGCACTCTACTCAATAATTTTGGTCAAAAATGAAACTTACCATGTTCTGAAAGGCATTACAACTTCCCACAGGCAATAACACATAATAAAAAATTAACACATAAACTGCTATTATTAGAAGTATATTAAATCCTCATCTATTGGCAAACAACAGGACCTAATTCTTATATACACATTTGAATTTACACTCTTTAAGCAAAAGAAAATATAAGGAATCTCTATTAAATCAACTAACATTGAAACTCAGGCATTCTCTCAGTTAGAAATGAGTTTGTTATTACTATGCCTCCGGAACTTAGGAATGCAGCACTACAGGTTTACAACAACAGGAAAAAGTCATTACCAAATACAAATCTAACCCTTACCAGTTTAAGACTCTTACCTGTTAAAACTGTTTAGATTTAGAGTAATAAAGAACTGTTGCAAATGAATTCAGCACAGCAACAAGAAAGTACTAGTATTTCATTAGCACTTTTGTAATGAATTTATTTGCTTATTTTAAAAAGATTTCATTGATTTATTTTTAGAAAGAGGGGAGTGGAAGGAGAGAGGGAGAGAAACATCAATATGTGGCTGCCTCTCCTGTGTCCCCCACTGGGAACCCGCCCCCAACCCAAGCATGTGCCCCTACTGGGAATTGAAACAGTGACCCTTTGGTTTGCAGGCTGGCGTTCAATCCACTGAGCCACACCAGCCAGGGCTAAATGAAATTTATTTTAAATCTTATATTGTTGTTCCTCTCCCACTACCCCTCTGTTTTATGTGAAAGAGCTGTCAGTTATGGTAAGTTTAGTATCTCTACCCATCCACCTCACTTGCTCTGTCCCTAACTCCACCAAAGGAAACAAAGGCCAACATTTCCTTTTCTTAGTACCCAAAGTCTTCTACAACCCAAACTAACAGAAGAGAGAAACTCAGAGAAGTATATTTCCATATTCCTTATTCCCATAAAGGGAAATGCAATGCTTAAGTAACAGTAGCTCTTAGCATAACCCAGCAAAAGAAAATAATTTTTGAAAAAATAAATGTCATATCACCAATTGGCATATTTTAATCTGCCCTTAAACTATCCTCCTCTGCTTTGGCTGTTGCAAAGTTGAGAGCCAGACTTATTCTTGAGGCTTATTCCTTCACTGTTTCATGGTATACATGCCAGCTACATACTGACTTGCTCCAGGTCACTGGTGCCATCTATCTGTAGGTAGGTAGGTAGGTAGGTAGATAGTCATTGCTCAGACTGAGTGCTTCACCTCTGCGATCTTAAATAGCAATGTTCCTTTTAGACTTTAACTTCCAATCCTTCAGCTCTTAAATTTTCTTATTCCCCCTACATTTATTGTATAATCTCAAGATTTATGATTGATTCCTCCTTTTGCTCTCAATATACATGTCTCTTCAATTTTACTTCCTGCCCTATTTAGTTTAACACTACCATTCATCATTTCAACAACTTTCCTGCTAGTGTGCCCTCAATGACTCTCTTCTTTTTATCTTGCAAATTCATAGTCCTGAATCATTTCCACCCTTTTCCTTCTGTGCTGTTATACAAGTTCAGTTGTATATGTTAAATTATACAACTGTACAAACTAGAACTCTTACAAATTTATGGCATCCACTCCTACCATCAGTCTTTGGGATTGCCTGACTTTGTTTTCCTTGTCTTTATTCAGTTCTTTCTTCCTATTATCTTTGGTAGCTAATCTTAGTTTTTCTTTTCAAAGCTTCCTGCCTCCTTACTTCAGAAGCCCACACTGACCCTTACTTTACTGAAAAAAAGAAACTATTAATTGTGAACTAAAATTTATTTACCTTCACAACTATTTTCATCTCCTTCACTCCGAAGCACAAGGTGATCATTTTCCTGTTCAAGGCAAACTCTTTCGCAGATTCTAAATTCTATCTCATCCTACTTCTTAGAAACCCTGTTTCATAAAAGCTCTCTCTATTGACTCCTTTCAATTAGTTATAAATATGCTCGAGTATCTGATATTTTTCAAAAACAAATGACCAAAATCCTTAACCTACTTTCCTTTCAACTATCACTGACATTGTTCTTACTCATGTTTCTTCAAGAACCACTCGATGTCCAAAGTGCTATGCTTCTTTACCTCGAATCACCCTTCAATTCATAGAAAACTGGCTTCTATATCGAATACTTTATTAAAATTACTGTTGTGGTGGTCATTAATGACCAACTAATTTCAAACAAAAAGAATACTTTTTGTTCTTACTTCACTGTTTAGCAATGTTTCTTTCTCTCTTTTTTGAAATCTCTTTCCTTGACTTCAGTGACATTATAGTTTTTGACTCTACTCCTACCTCACTTTATTGTAAAAATAAATTTACCTTAACATTGGTTGAGCACTAACAAGAAGACAAATATGGCTAAGATCTGTACTTACTTAAACCAACTCTACTAGGTAGTACTATAATTCTCAATTTACAAAAAGAAGATGGTCTTAGGTCTGTTTACATAAGGTCACAGAAGGCAGGGATGTCTAACAGCAAATCACAGTGGACTTACTACACTACCAGCAATTTTTTAAAAATTACTTTATTGTTCAATTACAGTTGTCTGCATTCTCTCCCCACCACTCCCCCGACCTCAGCCAAACCCACCTCCCTCCCCTGCTTCCACTCTCCCCCTTGGTTTTATTGATGTTTCTGAAAACCCTTCTCCCCACTGTCCCCTTCCCCCTCTCCTCTGGCTATTGTTAAGACTGTTCTTAATTTCAATGTTTCTGGTCATATTTTGTTTGCTTTTTCTTTTGTTGATTATGTTCCAGTTAAAGGTGAGATCATATGGTATTGGTCCCTCACCGCCTGGCTTATTTCACTTAGCATAATACTCTCCAGTTCCATCTATGTTGTCCCAAAGGGTAGGAGCTCCTTCTTTCTCTCTGATGCATAGAATTCCATTGTGTAAATGTACCATCGTTTTTTGATCCACTCATTTTTTGATGGGCACTTAGGTTGCTTCTAGCACTTGGCTATTGTAAATTGTGCTGCTATGAACATTGGGGTGCATAGGTTCTTTTGGATTGGTGTTTCAGGGCTCTTAGGGTATAATCCTAGCAGTGGAATTGCTGGGTCAAAAGGCAGTTCCATTTTTAGTTTTCTGAGGAAATCCCATTCTGTTTTCCATAGTAGCTGCACCAGTCTGCAATCCCACCAACAGTGCACTAGGGTTCACTTTTCTCCACAACCTCTCCAACACTTGTTTGTTGATTTGTTTATGATGGCCATTCTGACCGGTGTGAGGTGGTATCTCATTGTGGTTTTAATTTGCATCTCTCTGATGGCTAGTGATGTTGAGCATCTTTTCCTATGTCTCTGGGCCCTCACTACCAGCAACTTTTTAGAAAGTAACAGTGAAAGGGGTACTTGCAAAGTATATTTTTGAGTCAATGATTGTTAACTATTTAGAAGAGGTCATTTAACTCTGTTAAATACATGTAGGTTAAAAAGTCTTTGAAAACAACTATTAAAGTTTTATAATTTTCAAAATCTTTCCCTAATCTTCTGCAATTTATCAAAGAGAAGGAGTGACAAGATTTGGCAACAAAGTTTCATTTTTTAAAAAAGTCATGCAAGACTATCATATGCCTCTTGGAACCCTTGGAGTCCCTTGGAGGTTCCGTAACCATCCTCCTTTCTATTAGGTGAAGCTACTATGTACCACACTGCAATATCTAAGAAGTGCTCACAAATCACACAGTACTCACATATTTTTTTTTTAAATTAAGAAACATAAGTTTTATTTTCCACTTATTCCTCCAGGGACATATTACTTGTTTTATTTATACTTACATGATACTACGTTCTAGGTACTTTTCAAAGCACTTAACAAATATAAAACCCTATTATAATAAAGCATTTATAATAATAATAATTATTATTATTATAATTATAATAATGCCTTTGTTGTTCTACCAAAAGGAGACCCTAATTTAACGAAGCTAACTGAAATGTGTGTGTAAAGCAGAGGCCCTCATACTTGGGCCCACATGGGAGTTTGAAAACACACTGGTAGCTGAGTCCTATCTCAAAAGAGCTGTTCTAATAGGTTTGAGATGGGATAGGGATCAGGATTTTTAGAACGTCCTCAGGTGATTCTAATGCCCAGCTACAGTTAAGAACCCACTGGTATAAAATATAGAAAACTATCATATTCACTCTACAGTTTTTAAAAAGGGTGAGTGGATGGGATGTCTTCATCCACTATCAGGGTTCTGCTTACTTACTAGGCCACACATAGACACTTACTCCAACTGCAAGCAATCGATTCCCCACCGACAGTCATCAACCAGGCATTTTTGGTATCTGATCACTGTATTAGGTTCCTAAGGCTGCTGTAACAAAGTCCCACAACCTTGGGGGGGCTTAGAACAACTGAAATGTATTGCCTCATGGTTCTGGAAGCTAAAAATCCAGATGTCTGCTGGGCTACTTGGGAGAATCCTCCCAAACCTCTTCTAGCTTTTGGTGTTTTATGCCAATAATTGGTGCTCCTTGGCCTGCAGATGCATTACTCCAGGGACAAGGTTATCATCTCCCTGTGTCTTCATTATTGTCTTCCCTCTATGCATGTGCCTCTGTGTCCAAATTTCCACTTTCATATTGGGTTGGAGCCCATGCTAATGACTTCATTTGATTACCCCTGTAAAGACCTTATTTACAGAAAAGGTCAAATTCTTAGGTACTAGAGGTTAGGACTTCCAACATGTCTTCTTTGAGGGCCACATTTCAATTCAAAACAGTAACTAACTACTGTGTAGGTCAGTAACACTGCTGTAAAGCAGGGGTTCTTAATTTGGGCATGGGAAAAAACTTCATCTCTGTTTTTCATTAACTCCCATGTAAATACAGCATTTCCTACAGTTAGGAACATAGGTAACAAACTACAACAGTGGTATTGGTGGTTGTGATGAGTTTGTACCCATAGGAGTTACTGGTATTTTCATGTCCCGTTTCCGTGTCGGCAGTTACCCCCCAAGTCCACTTACAGTCACCACTGCTTTGAAATCACAGTTGTTCACAGACTTGCTGTTAGATCTGATTATTTAATATATTTGTGATGCATACATATACTAATACACCACAAGGTAATTTTTTCAGAATTGTTATTTCAGTAAAACTGATTTTGATTTATTCTATTTATGCACTTAACATTCTGAAAGGAAGGCCAAATTTTTAAAAAATATTTCAGTAACTTAATAACCCCTGTTAGTGAATTCTTATATTTCAGACTTTAAGGGTTTTTTTATTCTTGTTGTTTTAAAATCTCAGTATCAAAGAATATACAGGTCTTTGTACACCACCTTTCAAATCTTTTAAAACTTTGATCCACTGTGCAGATATATATTGTACACATAGCCCAATGCACAACCTAAGCTCGCTCTCTCATGCAACACAAAAGTGAAACCAAAAAGCATCACAAAACAGTATTGGCCCTTACTACAGGAGACACACTCTGCCATTTTCAATTTTATTTCTTTCCATTAAAAACGGCCAGTGTGACCTACTGAATTAATTTCACAATTACTCTTTATTTAAATAAATCTTAAAAATCCTTTAGAAAGTTCTCATATCATAATACGTTAAAGGCTGTTATTATTGATATTCATATACTGTTTTGAAAATATGTCATCATTTTAGAGGTGGCATTTAGATGAGTCAATAGTTCAACTGCTGACCAGGCTGCATTTGTATGTTTTATAAAGCTGATGGGAGTCTAAGCTCAAAACTTACCAAATGTAGGCAGGAAAAGAGGTAAAATAATAAACATTTTATGTCTGAATCATTTTAAAATTACAAAAAGGTCTTAAGTGCATGATGTTTAATTTCACTGAGGTATTTCCTCACTAACCATTGTAAAATTAGGTACAAGCATTTTTCAAACCAACATTTATTCATGCCCTGGCTAAAAAGAGTTTTTTACCTGTAGTAAACTCGAAGTGTCTGGATTTCTTCTTCTAGTTTTTTGTACTGCTGAACTGCAGTTTCTCTGGCTTCTTGCATGGCTAACAACCTTGCCTGCAAGCAATAAGAGTTTTAAGAAATTTAGTTATTAATTTGATATGTTAAAGTACAGTACTATTGTATGAATAAGAGTCTTAAATTTCTGGTACTTTTAAACCTTATCAGTATTTTTAGGAGTGTTTCATAATTTCCCACAAAATAATCCAATTATATCAATAACATACACTAGAGACTTGAACATATTTAATTTACCAACTTTGCTCATTACTAAACTTCAGCCTTATTCATCTCTATCATCAGATATATGCCCTCTGCAATGTTTAACTTTACACACAGAATTCAGAATGTGGAACATAGGTTCAGAGCAATATCTCAAGTACAGATAAGCACACTGGGTGTTTCAGATACAAATTTAATGTGGCTCCACTGCTTGATCAGACTAGATTTTCTTTTAACTTTATTAATAGTAAAACTCAGAAAATTCTAAATATGTTGTTAAGCCATCTCTGATATTTAACATGAAAAAATATACAAGGGTGATTCTTACAGATATGATTTAACCTTTTCAGTTCCTTTTCTGCAGGAAAAAATCTGTAAAGGGAGAATGGGAGCAAGTTTGAATGTTAAAGATATTTTATTCAAGAAATACTATTCTTTTTCTATGCCTATAACGTTCAAATTCTAAAGGCTCTGCAATCAGTTTTTCGATAGGGTTCAAACTAATAATTTTAAAAGAACTGCCACCTTCTAACCATCATCCCCACTGGATTTCAGGTATAGTGAAAATGTTCTCAATGTAACTTTCAAAATGGCATTGGACTCATGGACATGGACAACAGAGTGGTGATTGCTTGTGGGTGGGTAATAAGTGGACTAAATGGTAATGAAAAAAATTTAATAAAGATTAAATTAAAAAAACAAACTATAGTACTGGTAAATCAGGTTTCAGTGTTGTTTACTCAGAGTTTAATTTGCACAAAAATGTTATCTTTCATTTCAAATGGTATTTGATAACACAGAGCAAACTGTGATAACACACCTCACAAACTACGCTAACGTCAAGAGGCAAAAATTCACTAATTTTGCTGAACTCACATGATTTAACTGGAATTATTTTCACATGTAAGGATAAAGTCATAAATTGTGAAATCATAGATCATAGAGCTGTAATACAAGAGAACAGTAGACAATGCTGCTTTTCCATTCTGATAATGGAGAATTATAAAAACATGCAGAAGTTTCGGTCTTTGTGTAAAAATTTAGGCACCAAATTAATTAATTTGTTCTCTACCTGGGCTAGCAAATTCTAACAAAGAGATACCTTTAAATTACATTTAAGATGTTTGCTTGCTTTAACATGCCACATTCTAGAATCACAGATGAAACATTCTCATGAATTAAAATAAAAATAAAAATAGGTGGCTGGTTCTTGATGCCAATAGTTAACAACTTTGCCAGTTTTCAGTATACTATAAAATGTGATTGAAATAGTAACTTGGAAGACAGAGATACCCACTGTAACAGTGGCAAGTAAAAAAAAATCATACAAAAAAGCACAAATCACATTCATCTCACAAAACGTCAGACATCCTGTTGCATGTATGTATCAAATATTAGGTAACAGAGAACTTGGTAAATGTTACCTTAAGTGATTATTCTGATTTTTTTTTAAACCTGGTACTTCTAGGGAAAAAGAAAACAAAAATATAAACCCAGCAATGTTCTAGCAGGAAAATGCCATAATGAAGAGTCTGCTTAAGAAATTTCTGCAGTAAAAAAGGGATCATGCAAACTTTATTTAAATTCTCGAGTTTTGGGTAATACTGAATAATTCACTTCCCACATTTAGTTGGTTATGAAGATTTAGTGTTGCTTCACAGCATTCAACTTACTTTATCAATTCCAAACATCTAATCTGTCTAGGCTCTGGAGACTACTTTCAAAGCTATGATAAACTCTGGCTTTATAACCTCCTTCCTCTATTAGATATGTTCTTATCAAGCTAGCACATCTACATATTTTTTGGGAAACATCCTTACCTTATGCTACAGTGATCCTGTTCAGTCCTGGGGCTAGGATGAACTCAGGCAGATATGATCCAGACTGTTCTATACCACTAGCCCAAGAAGAAAACAATCCTGATGACATAATTTGTATACCTACGTCCCCAAGTGCCAGACAAATTCAGATCCATTTTTGGACTTCCTGGGTATAGTAATTTTTTGTTTGTTTGTTTATGCCAGTTTGAGTTAGATTTATGTTATGTGTAACGTAAGAAAACATAATTACAAAAACACCATAACTAATTTAAATATGCTGTTGCTACTGCATCTCCTAGTCTCATTATTAATAACATAAAATTCCAATACAAGTAAAAAATAAATTTATATCGCAATCATTAAGAAATTAACAAGACATTATTCCTGTTTTTTCTGTCATATTTCCAATATTTTTGGCAATTTTTTTATAAAAACTGCATGCATTCATTTGTTTATACTAACATAAAAATATAAAACCATTTATTTTTTCTAAACCATGTGATAATAAATGCAACAAAGATAATATATTCTAGCTGGTTTTCACACTTTGCTTTTATTGTTGACACTATTACAGATGTTCCCATTCCTCCCACAATTGCCCACTCCCCAACTCACTCTTGCCCCACCCCTTCCCTCTGGCCATCATCATACTGTCTGTGCCTAGGAGTCCAGCATCCATGTTCTTTGGCTAATCCCTTTACCTTCTTCCATCCAGTCTCTCCTCACTCCCCTCTGACAGCTGTCAGTCTGTTCCATATATTCAATGTCTTTGTTTCTATTTTGTTCATCAGTTTATTTTGTCCACTAGATTCCACATATAAATGAGATTATACGGCATTTGCCTTTTTCTGACTGGCTTATTTCACTTAGCATAACAGTCTCCAGGTCCATCCATGCTGTTGCAAAAGGTTAGATTTTCTTTTTTTACAACTGCATAATATTCCATTGTGTAAATACAAAATAACAAAATTCTAAAATAATAAAAAATACAATGTAAAGTAAATAGTTCTGCCACCTCCAACCCACAATGCTGCCAATCCTCTCCTGATATTACCAGTTACCTGTTTGCTGTATATCCTTCCAGAGACAGTGTGGACATATATGCATATTTGCAACTAAATATACAATATCTTTATAATATTGATGGCATTCTTTGCAGTTATACACCTTATTTTAAATTGAAAACATCCTCCACCTCAACCCACACATCACACTGAAACCACATTCCCTCCCTTCCCTCACTCCCTAAGTGAAACACATGCATGAATTTAGGTTCAGCACTCTCACTACCTAGTTATATACGTATAGATAACATTTCTTATTGTTTACAAGTTTTTAAACATTATATAAAAGATACTCTACATATTTCATAGACAACTGCTTTTTGGTATTATATTTCTATTATTCTTACTGACAAAATTACCCATTTTTATAGTATTTACCTTTACATAAAATCTCCCCTTGTGCTCCACCACTACAGCCAATGCTCTCACATGATACCCAGCCTGTTGACCACTTACGTGATTTTTGTCCCTAAGTTTGCCTTTTCTATAACGTCATAAAATGGATTCATATAGTACGTAGTCTTTTGAATTTGATTTCTTAATTCAATGATTTTGAGATTCATTCACATTACTGCATGTATCAATCCATTCAAATTCCTTTATATCACTGAGTAGTGTTCCATTGTATGGACATACCATAACTGTATATTCATTCATCAGTTGATGGACATTTGGGTTGTTTCCAGTTTTGGGTAATTATTTAAAAAGCTCCTATAAACATCCGCATACAGTTAATTTTGTGGAAATATACCTTCATTTCTCTGAAATAAATACCATTTATTTCAGGGGTCTAGTTACCATTTGTCACACCAAGGAGTGAAATTTCTTTAAGGAGCTGACTCCTATGATATATATGCATTTATATACTGTATGTAAATATATATTGTTATAGTTATATACTTTATAAAAAAGCTGACAAACTTGTTGCCTTAATATGTAACCTTAAAGCATCTGTGTAAAATACTGTGGGTAAATAACTGGTAAAATATTATTATCTATATTCCCTTCTATTATATTCAATGACTTATTTATCTTATAACTGGAAGTTTGGACCTTGTAATCCCCTTCACCCAGTCTGCCTACCTCTGAATCTCCCGACAACCACCTGTTCTCTCTATCTACAAGACTGGTTTCGTTTTTTTTCTTGTAGATTCCACACGTAAGTGAAATCACATGGTATTTGTTAAGACTGGTTTTGTTTGCTCTTTATTTTTTCTGGTCGATTCCACACGTAAGTGAAATCACATGGTATTCGTCTTTCTCTTTCTTATTTCACTAAGCATAATACTCTCAAGGTGCATCCACTTTGTTGTAAATGGCAAGACTTCATTAGTTTTTCATGGCTGAGTAATATCTCACTGTTTATATATACCACATCTTTTTTCCCATTCATCTATCAATGCATAATTGTGTTGCTTCCATATCTTGGCTATTGTAAGTAATACTGCAATGAACATAAGGGTACACATATTTTTTCAAATAGTGTTTTCATTTTCTTTGGATATAGATGTAGAGGTGGATCATATGGTAGTTATTGTTTGTGTATCTATTATCAACACTACATTTTTACTCCCTTCTATGTTTTAGATGTCAAATTTTACATCTTCCCATCTTGTATATCCCTTAACTAATTATTGTAGTTATGGTTCACTTTACTATTTTTGTCTTTTGACCTTCATACTAGATTTAAATGTGGCTGATCCACTACCTTTTCTATATACTTTCTTTTACATGATAGAATTTCCTTTACATATTTTATTTCTAATTATGACATTAAAAAAAAATCTCAAAGTCCCTTTAACATTTCTTGTAAGGCCGGTTTAGGGGTGATGAATTTCTTTAGCTTTTGCTTGTCTGGGAAACTTCCTTCTTCAATTCTGAATGATAACCTTGCCAGGTAGAATATTCTTAGTTGGTGGTTTATTTCCCTACAGCACTCTGAATATATCACGCAAATACCTTCTGGCTTGCATAGTTTCTACTGAAAAAAATGGTGGCAGTCTTTTGAGGTTTCCCTTATATGTAACTATTTTCTTGCTGCTTTTAAGATTCTCTCTTTATATTTCATTGTGACTTTAAATTATAACGTGTCTTGGTGTGGATCTCTTTGGGCTCATCTTGTTTGGGACTCTGTGCTCCCTCAACAAAGATATCTGTTTCCTTCCCCAGGATAAGTTAAGTCTTCAGCCATTATTCTTCAAATAAGTTTTCTGCCCTTTTCTCTTTTTCTTCTCCTTCTGGGATTCCTGTAACATGAATGTCCCTAAGCTTGATGTTGTCCCAGAGGCCCCTTAAAAAATCCTTATCCTAAATTTTTTTTTTTCTTTTTGTTGTTTTGTTTGGGTAACTGCCACAAACATGTGATGAAGGTCAGTGATCCAGTCTTCTGTATCCTCCGGTGTGCTGCGGATTCCCTCTTGTGTATTTTTCTGTTCGTTTTTTTCTTTTTTTTATTTTCATCTCTGCAAGTACTATTTGGTATTCTTATATTTTCTGTTTCTTTAATGAAATTCTCAGTGTGTTCATCCATTCTTCCTCCTAGTTCAGTGAGTACATTTATGACCATTACTTTGAACTCTTTATCAGAAAGATAAACCTCTGTTTCATTGAGGTTTCCTTCTGGGATTTTATCTTGTTCCTTCATTTGGAACACCTTTTCCTTTGTTTCCTAATTTTGTGTGGCTTTCTGTGTTTGTTTCTGTGCATTATGCTAAACAGCTATCTCTCTTGTCTTGAAGAAATGGCTGTATGTACACAAGACGAATGTTACCATTTAACCTTGCCCTAGCTCTTGGCTGTCTCTCAAGCTCTTTCTCTGATTATTTCAGACCTGTTATGTCCAGAAATACAGCCTCCCATGGCAGCCTGACCCTGGTGCTCAGTGGGCATCTGTGTCCTCTTTGTGTGCCACTGGCTCTGGCAGGGTCCAGGGAGCTGTGTCGAAGGCCAGAGCTGCTTGCAAACCAAGTCTGTCAGGTTGTATGAATGATATGGGGGAGTGGATAGTGAGAGTTAGCAGGTTAAAATGGGGGTGTAAAGTTGTACCCATTTGCACTGATGTCAGGAAGGTAGAGGGAGCTGGTAAAAATGGTGGCTGCCAGTGTGGCTCCATTCCTGGAGAGAACCCAAACAGATTTCTGCCTCCTGACAGATGCTTCAAGCCTAACACACTTGAATTATTTCACTTACGGTCCAGGCTCCCCTCAAACTGTGGCTTTTTGTGCTGTGTCATGGGGCAAGTGGGTCTGTGCACGAGCCCTACAAGAGTGGAATCTTTGGAGGAGAGTCCAAGATGGCGGCGTGGTAGGATGCAGCAGATTCTACTCTCCCACAACCAGGAAAAAAAATCCGAGTCATTTTAGGTAGGAACAGAGCAAAGAGCCAACATTATCACGTCATAAATGAAAACAGGAGATCGCAAATTGTAGCAGACATTGAAAAACCCGAAGAGAGAGCGTGGTTTGGTGAAAGTCTTGGAAACCACAGCATTGAAAAAGGAAAAGGCGCAGGCGCTCCGCGGGACCGGTGGGGCCCAGGCCCTGGAGGTAGGAGAAGTGGGCGCCCCTCGGGACCCAGAGAGTGCGCTCCCGTGAACCCGAAAAAGGCCAGGCGCTCTGTGGGACCTGTGACGCCCAGGCCCTGGAGGTAAGAGAAGTGGGCGCCCCTTGGGACGAGAGAGTGCGCACCCGTGAACCCGAAAAAGGCCAGCCGCTCCGCGGGACATCAGAACACACGGCAGTGAATTCCCAAGGACGCACATAGCTGTACCCAGACCCCCCAACACACGGATCCCTTCTGGGAGGCACCAGACGGGCTTCGGGGAGAGCGCATGCCTACACTGCGAACAGTGCTCCGGAGGCTGACTGGGTCCTGAACGGGAAGAGAGAAAAACTGTCTCCAGTCACCCCTCAGTGTGCTGAAGCCAGCTAGAAGACCGGTTTGGCCAGTCTGAAACCAACAATGGTGTTTTTTGTTTTGTTTTCTTTTGTTTGTTTTCTGTGTGTTTGTTTTGTTTTTGTTTTCTTTTAATTATCTTAAAGTAACCTTTCATCTTTTAATTCCTATTATTTTTTGATCTATCAGTTCTTTGTGCTTCTCCTTCTGTCACCCTGGTCTTGACCCTGCTCCCTTGCTTTCCAAATTTACCTCTTCTTCCTTCCATCATCTGC
>CM052538.1:115707148-115728395 GCA_028533065.1 Trachops cirrhosus
GATGGAGTTGGAAAGCATTATGCTAAGTGAAATAAGCCAGGCAGTGAAAGACAAATACCATATGATCTCGCCTTTAACAGGAACCTAAACAACAAAACAAAGAAGCAAGTGAAATATAACAAAAGACACTGAAATAGGGGACAAGTTGTCAGTGACCAGAGGGGAGAGGGGAGGGAATTTCAGGGGAGAAGGGAAGGGTTTACAGGAACAAATACAGAGGACACATGAACAAAAGTAGGGGGGTTGGAAAGGGGAGGAAGGAGGGGAGGAATGGGTGGGTGGGCTGGAATGGGAATAAAGGATAGAAAGTGTACTGAATAAACTAAAATAAAAAATTAAAAAAAAAAAAAAGAGTGGAATCTTTGTTCCCTACAGTCCTGTGTTTGTCCTGAGTGTATGCATGGTTTTTGAAACCAAGATCTTGGGGACTCATCTCTCCAGTGCAGGAGATGAGGGCTAGTGTACCTATGTGGAGTACAGAACCTTTGCTTGAGAAGAAAATTTATTTATGTATATGTTTTTTCTTTATGTCTGAGGTTCCCCCCAATGGTGGGCTGCTCGCTGAACCAGGGGAGGGTTTTTTGGCAAGAGTGTGTCCCTGCTACTTCTCAAGTTCTTTTCACAGGAAATTGCTCCATATATAGTTGTGTGTTGTTGTGCCTGTGGGAGGAAGTGATTTCAGGGTCTTTATAGGCAAATTTTGGTAGAGTAAGGTCCAGAATATTTATGTTCTCCCTAGTATTAAGGAGAGGTCCACAAGCAACACAGGTCAAACTTGACTTGGAGAAGTAGAATGGCTTCTTCATACTACCTTTTCACATATCACTCAAGGCTTCCCACATATAATTGCATTTTTTGTTCTTTACTCTAACTCTTCAGTCATACTCCACCCTCTGCTCAACTCCTGCCCAAGGTAAACATGCAAGAAACTTTTTGCTGTACTTCCGATAATTATGCGCATCATTTATATTGTTTTGTTCCATATAATGTTATTGGCATGACAGAGTATTGTAACAGGGAGTCATGTGTGTATTTTGTCCTAGGAAGAAGGATGACTGGGAGTCAACTGAATCTAGTCTTAGTTGGGTCTTCTGCTTCTCCGGGTCATGTTCAAACTGTGTTACTGGTGTACCTCTCCCTAACAGCAGTGAGAGTATAAATATTCTGCTGCTCATTCCACCAAAAGTTACCTATAAAAACATTTGTCTTAACTAAGATGTCCTTCTAAATTCAATTAATTTTACTATTGTCACAAAAAATATTCCTAAGCATATATAATTGTAATTATGTTTAACACTCTCTAAAAGAACTTTATAAACTTATCAACAAACTTTATTGAATCTAAGATATTATAGATTTTCAAACACACTGTAATTTTATGCAGAAAAAATTGAGCCAATTATACTTCTAAAATATCATCTATCGTAACAAGCATATAGCAATGTTACAATGTGAAATGATATTAACCCAATATATTTCCCTCTTCCAAAACAATAAAATTCTCTTGTGAGCAATACCAAAACATTTTCCCTCCTGTTAGTATGTGTTTAAAAATTTTCTCATCTCTTTACCCCACTCACATAAAATCCCCACCTTGCCTGACATTCCTAATCCTTTTTTTTTGTTTTTTATATAGGGAAGATGCTGAAGTTTTGATTGCAGTCTCTAGTGGTGTACTCTACAACTTTATGTGTCTTCCAACTATCCTTCACAGTTGCATCCTAACATGTAAGAGGTATTGGTTAATTATGCTTACTGAAATAAACCAGTCAGAGAAGGATAAGAACCATGATTTCAAACCTACATGGAATATAATGAACAAACTGAACACAAGCAAAACAAATAGACTCATGGAGATCTGATTGACAGCTCTGGGGGGTGGGGGCTTGAGAAAAAAGAAAAAGAACTCATGGACACAGACACAGTGTGGTGACTGTGGGGAGAGGAAGGTGGGTGGCGGTGGAAGAGGGTATAGGGGGCTAAATAGTAATGGAAAATTATAATAAAAATGACTATTAAAAAAATGAAAGATACTGTTTAAAATGCCTGGAACAGCTGAGCTAATTCCAGGTGAAATAATGAAATCAAATAATCATTCGATAACAGTTATTGATAACAATAGAAACTTACAGTATAATTGGTGTATGTTTTGTATCTTCAGTATCTCTCAGTATACCTTAAAATTTTTTTGGTAACATCTTTTTTCTTTCTGTTTCCATTGAGATATAATCAACATATAACACTACATTAGTTGAAAAGTATAATGACTTAATGAATGTAAATATTGCAAAATGATTACAATAAGTTTAGTTAATATTCATAATCTTATGTAGTTAGAATTTTCTTCTTGTGATGTTAAGGTTTACTCTCTTGGCAACTTTCAAATACATGATATTGTACTGTTTACTTCAGTTACCACACTCTACATCACATCCCCAAAATTACTGATGTTAAATAACTGAAAGAAAGGTTGGTAAACTGTTAGGTCAGTCATATAATTAAATGTTTGATTATTTCTAAATGATATATCTTAAACAATGTCATCTAAATAGGACAACCATATACATTGCCACTGCATTAAAAATGAACTATGGTGTTTCTTTAGAGTTTTTCCTAGTCATTTACTATGACAGGCAAAGAAAAGACTGCAGTATTCGTATCACTGACCCCTATTTTGGATTTTGTGGAGAAACCACTTTTATCTTACTTTAAAATCTTGTTATGTTTGTCTTTAATGTGTTTTTAATGGTAATAGTTTTACATAGTTAAGCCTTCTTTGGTAACTCCAAGACCATTAATGGAACTCTGTTTTTATCAGAGAACAGAGGCATTTGATCTTATGTGTGATATCTGCTAAATAAAGAAACATACAGTACAAATTAAATCACAGAACCAAGTAATTTTAGATCTGAATAGGATCTTAGAGGTAATACAGTCCCCTACTTTAACAGATGAGAAAATTGTTGCTAATACAATATGTTTAGGGAAACATTTGGAAATCCCCCAAGGTTTCTCAGCTGGTTAAAATATAAAGTAGGAACTAGAATACAAGTATCCAAAAAACATTACTTATTCTACTATATGAGACTGCATTTCATATGGTATTAATGAATATTTATGTTAGTTCTTTTAACATAATTTTTTACAGAGTAACTATATAGACTATATTACTAGACACATCTATAACATATCTAATTAGATATTTTCAAACAGTAGGACTAATTAGACAGTTGTTCAAACAATATAACTCCTGCCATCCTAGTATTTGTCTTTTTAGCCTCAGAAGCAGGTTAAGAACCTAGGAGAGAAACATAACTAAATATCTTATGAAAGGCTATCTAAAAATATTAAATGCTAGTATCAGAGTAATAAAAATAACCACATTTCAATTATACCTGCCCTTCACAGAAAAACTTGGATTTCTTACCACAGTATATTACCAAAGTATATGATACTGGTCTTGAAAAGTGACCCCTTAAGGGTTATTTTCTGTCCTCATCCCATGCCTCCCAGATAGGGATAATCACACTCCTGACTCAAAAGCAGTCATAGATGCACTGTCTAGTGATTTGATGACATGAGAAAGGAAAGGAAACAGTTTAGAATAGGAGGAGAAATAAAATATTCATAGTGAGGAAAAGATCCATAGGCAGTAAGCAGAATCTATGAAACAGCACAAGGGAGAGTTGAGACAAGTATGGCAGAAAGAGTATGGTGCAATGATTAAAAGCAAACTTTGGTTTGACTAGTAGAAAACTGAGGTTTGGGCTTCTAAAACTCAATTTTCTCATTTGTAATATAGAGATGATAATACCTATCTTACAAGATTATTAAGCAAGGATAAAATGAGATAACTTATAGGTACATCAAAGCGAAAAAATATGTAAGCTGTACAATAGACACAACTGAATCTTTCATGTTAAGTCACTGTGGAAACTGATGTCAGTAAGGAGTAATATTGTACCAAGTAACATGCAAGTTAAGGCACACGGGATTAGGCTAAGTGCAACCTAAAGCCACGTGGCAGTCTAGAGCAGGGTCATTAAGGGCCAGATAGTAAATAGTTTAGACTTGTGAGCTACAGTCTCCATTGCAACTATCAACTGTTGTAGAAGGCAGCCATAGGTAACATGTAAATGAACAGGCACAGCTTTGTGCTAATAAAACATTATTTACAAAAACAGGTCACTGGCCCAGAGGCCACAGTCTGCAGGATATGGATCTAGATTATCATAAACTACAGGTATGTATAAAGGCCAGAATATCTCTGTTGTTTTCACATGTTTTGATTAAGTTATCAGGTAGCTAAAAAAGTAAAAAATGGAAATGCTGAACACAGTTCCAATATACATGTTCTGTCTAAAATGAACATGTTCTGATATGTTTTTTGTTTTTAACAAAACAAAATACCTGAAATTCACACTGTTCTAGAACAGTTTCTTCAGGACATTTAATCACTGAAAGGATAAAGTTCATTGTGGCGGTGTGACCACGTGCTGCCCTGGCAGCGCTGCACCGTGACCGGAAACCATCTTGTCAGGGAGGCACGATTTCACCTATTACACACAAAGCAAAACAAATTTTAAAACCTGTAGCTTTAAATTGTTAATCTAGTTTTAGTTAATCTGATGTTAATATAGTTTAAACAACATTCTTTTTATTAGTATTTGTATGGTATTTTTTCTACATATCCTTTTGATTTCAATCTTTTTATGATTAAGTTTAGATATGATGATTAAAACTAGCATATCATATGTTTTCCAGTCTAACACTTTTATAAAAAATTGAATCAGCTGAGGTGATATGTTAATAAAACCATACAGGTTTCAAGTGTACAACTCAATAAAGTATGATCTGCACACTGTATCATGTGCTCACCAACCCAAGTCAAGTTTCTATCCACCACCTTTTGTCCCCCATTGTCCATCTTCCACCTCCCCCCACCCTCCTTTCCCTCTGGCAACTATCTTACTGTTGTGTGTCTGGGTTTTTTGGCCTAATTCCTTAACCTTTTCTACCCAGTCACCCAAACCTCCTCTGACAGCTGTCAGTCTGTTCTCTGTATCTATGTCTATTTTGTTAGTTTATTTTGTTCATTAGTTTCCACATATAAGTGAAATCATATGGCATTTTGTCTTTTTCTGACTCTATTCTAACACTCTTTGTCTTTTAACTGGAGCTTTTGATCCTTTCTCATTTAATGTAATCACCAATAGATTTGGGATTATATATCTAATCTTATTATATGTTTTCAATTTATCCCACTAGTTACATTACTTTTGTCTTTTTAAATAACGTTTTCTTGCTATCTTTTGGGTTATTTTATAGTCATCCCATTCCCCACTCTTCAACTGTTAATGTTAAATATTATATTCTTTTAATGGTTATCTCAGAAATTATAATACATAAGACTAACATAAAAATCTAATATTAATATTTCTGGAAAATGAAAGGACCTTAAAAGCCTTTAATTATATTTCCATCTTTCCTTATTTATTTGGTACTTTAAAACATGCATTCTTATTCCCTTCATTGAGGTTTAAACTTCAAAGAACATTATTAATATTATTTTGTTAAGATAATGTGCATAGAAGGACTTCCAATCAAGATGAGGTACAGGTAAACATAACTTGCCTCCTCACACAGTCACAGCAAAAATTACAATTAAACTACAAAATAACTATCATTCAGGATCGTCAGAAAATTGAGCTGTATAGAACTCTGACAACCAAGGATTTAAAGAAGTCTCATTCATCCAGATGGGAAGAAGGGGCAGAGATGCAGAGAGTGGGAACAGGTGGACCTACACCCATGTATAGTGGATAAAAGTTGGGAGGAATACCTCAAGAGTGAGAGATCATGACCCCACACCAGACCACCCAGCCCAGAGTTCCAGTACCAGGAAGAAAAGTCCCCATATCTTCTGGCTGTAAAAACCAGTAGGAGTTGGGGTGGCAGGAGAAACTGCAGGATTCCCAGGCTTCTCCTCTTAAAAGGCTGAAATGGACTTAGGACTTATGCAGACTCACTCCCTCTGGGCTCCAGCACCCAGGCAGCAGCTGAAAGGGCACCAGTGGCATATAGGGAGAAATTTAAGTGTCTGGAATCAGGGCAGTGCCAGGGGACAGCTTCCTCCTGGACAAAACCCCAGAGACCCATGTGTCCAGAGCCCTCCCATACACAGAACCACAGAACAGAGACACCACATCTGAGATTCCATTAACCTGGTTTACACGGTTGCCCTGCCCTAGTGATTATTCAAGGCTCCAACCCATCCAACTTATAGCTGCACTTTTCTACAATAGGCCATGCTACTAAGACAGGGAGTCAGAGCAGCTCTACCTAATACATAGAAACAAACAGAGAGGCTGCCAAAATGGGGAAACAAAGAAAATATGGCCCAAATGAAAGAAAAGAACAAAACCCCAGAAAAAAACACAACAAAACAAAACAAAATGCAGATACGCAATCTACCAGATGCCAAGTTCAAAATACTGGTTATCAGGATGTTCAAGGAACTCACTGGGAGACTTCTGGCCAAGATGGAGGCATAGGTAGATACACTTTGCCTACCCACACAACCAAAAGAAGAACAACAAATTTAAAAACCAAAAATAACCAGAACTGCCAGAAAATCGAACTGTAGGGAAGCCAACAACCAAGGAGTTAAAGAAGAAATATTCCAGACCAGCAGGAGAGGTGGAGATGGGCAGCTGATGTGGAGAAGACTCCCAGTGAGGCAGAGGGGAAGGACCTGGGCAGGAAAGGATGCCGCTGGCAGGGTGGGCGATCCCACGTTTGTGTGCAGATAAACTGGAAGGAACAACTGGGGACTGAGACAGACCATGCAACCCAGGGTTCCAGTGCAGGGAAATAAAGCCTCAAAATCTCACACTGAAAAACCCTGTGCCAGTTGAGGGGGCAGTGGGAGAAACTCTTAGCCTCACAGGAGAGTTCATTGGAGAGACCAACAGGGTCCTAGAATGTACACAAAAACACCTACTGGGAATCAGCACCAGCAGGGCCCAACTTGCTTGTGGGTAGCAGAGAAAGTGACTGAAAGCCTACAGAGAGCTGAGCAAGCAACATTGTTCCCTCTCAGACCCCTACCCCATATACAGCGCCACAATGCAGTGATGTGGGTTGCCCTACCGTGGCGAATACATTAGGCTCCGCCCCTTACTACATAACAGCTGGGCCAAAACAAAAATATGGCCCGAATAACAGAATAGATTAAAGCTTCAGAAAAAAAATACAAGTAAGTGATGAAGAGATAGCCAACCTATCAGAGGCAGAGTTCAAAACACTGGTAATCAGGATACTCACAGAAATGTCTGAGTATGGTTGCAAAATGGAGGGAAAAAGTGAAGGCCATGAAAAGTGAAATAAAGAAAAATATACAGGGAACCAACAGTGATGGGAAGGAAACCAGGACTCAGATAAATGGTGTGGTCCAGAAGGAAGAAACATTCAACTAGAACAGAATGAAGAAACAAGAATTCAAAAAAATGAGGAGAGGCTTAGGAACCTCCAGGACATCTTGAAACATTCCAACAATCACAGGGGTGCCAGAAGGAGAAGAGGAAGAACAAGAAATTGAAAACTTATTTGAAAAAATAATGGAGAACTTCCCCAATCTGGCAAAGGAAAAAGAATTCCAGGAAGTCCAGGAAGCTCAGAGAGTCCCAAAGAAGTTGGATCCAAGGAGGAACACACCAAGGCACATCATAATTACATTACCCAAGGTTAACGAGAAGGAGAGAATCTTAAAAGCAGCAAGAGAAAAGGAGAGAGTTACCTACAAAGGAGTGCCCATAAGACTGTCAGCTGATTTATTAAAAGAAACTATGCAGGCAAAAAGGGCCTGGCAAGAAGTATTCATAATGATGAAAAGCAAGGGCCTACAACCTAGATTACTCTATCCAGCAAAGCTATTATTTAGAATGGAAGGGCAGATAAATTGCTTCCCAGATAGGGTAAAGCTAAAAGGGTTCATCATACCAAGGCATATAATTTGAAATGTTAAAGAGACAAGAAAAAGATCAAAACTATGAACATTAAAATGGAATAAATTCACAACTATCAACACTTGAATCTAAAAAGCAAATTAGGCAAACAAGCAGAACAGGAACATAATCAAAGATATGGAGATCATTCTGGGGTGTTATCAGCTGGGAGGGGAAAGGGTGAGAATGGGGGAAAGGTACAGTGATTAAGAAGTACAAATAGGTAGGTACAGAATAAATGGAGGGACGTAAAGTACGGTACAGGAAATGGAGTAGCCAAATAATTTATATGCATGACCCATGGGCACGAACAAAATGTGGGGGGATTGCTGGAGGGAATGGGGTTACCATTTGGAAGGGAACAAAGGGGAAAAACTGAGACAATGGTACTCACATAATCAATAAAAATATTAAAAAAGACAATGTGCATGTATTATTTGTCACTCTAATGCTTCATTACTTCCACTTGGGAGCTTCCTGACAAAATCATGTTTCTGATTTTATTTTATTTTTATTATTGATTTTTAGAGAAAGGGGGAAGAGAGAGAAATGATGATGTCAGAGAGAAGCATCTATCGGTTGCCTCCTGTACACATCTCAACCAAGAATTAAATCTGTAACCTAGGTATGTGTCTTGACCAGGAACTAAACCTACAGTCTTTCAGTGTACAGGATTTTGGCTCCAACCAACAGAGCCACCTGGCCAGGGCCATGTTCCTAATTATAACAATAGCTTTAAACGTTTCTTTAATACAAACCTAAAGATGACCAATTCAATTTTTAGTTGTCTGAAAATGTGTTTATTTCACATTAATTCTTGGAGGCCCATCCTGGATATTTAATTCTAAACTGCCTGTTATTTCCTTTCAACAAATTGAAAGTATTATTACAATGTGTTCTGACTTCCATTGCCTAAACGAATCCAAGCCTAAATATTGCTCATTCAAAAGTAGTGTCTTTTTCCTTTAGCTCGCTACTTACTGATTTTCTCTTTGATATAGAATTTTTCTATTTCATCATGATGTGATTAGGTATGTATCTCTTTTTTATCCTGTGGATGAGTATCTTTCATCCGTTTCAAAAAATTCTGTCATTTTCTGTTCTAATAATGCTCTTTCCTTGGTTGTCTATATTCTCTCCTTTTGGGAGCCCAATTAAATGTTTGGGCTATTTTCTATCTTACTCTGAGTCCCTAAATTTGTTTCATCTGCTGATGTATATTATGGGTAATTTTTCAGGTATATTCTGATACACATCTTCCAGTTCACTAATTCTTTCTTCAGCTGTGTGTAATCTGATATTTGACTTCTTCTAGCGTATTTTACTTCAAAAAAGTTCTTTTAACAAACTTGATGTGATTTTTTTTTTAGATTTTTCTCCTGGAGTTTCCTAGAAAACACTGTTGTTTATTCATGGTTGTAATTCATACTTTATTTATTCAAATATTCTTGAAGCATTTTATAATATCTGTTCTACATTCTTTAGAAAACTTTGTTGTTCGGTGTGTGCAGTCACATGTGCATGTATGTCCCCCACTGGATCTGTTGTGTCTGTTGACTTTCACTCATGATGGGTTTCTTCCCTATGTACTTGATTGATCTTTGGTTTTGAATTCCTATTTTCCTGATTATCATCTGTGGGACTCCTGTTGGACTAAACTGAGGAAGCCTTCTACTAAGAATGGTTTTTGTCTGTTTCCTCAGGGAACTGGGGAGATGATTCCTAAATAAATTTCAAGAAGCCTGGATTAATGCTGATATTTCTGGCTGAGCTTCCTACCCTTGCTGCTAGTCCAAGGCTTAGGGTCCTAACTGAAGACCCAAGTACTTGTATAGATGTCTTTCCTTGGTGCAGCTATGGACCATCTGTCTGCTTACTATTGGAGAGGAGGTACCACTGGTTCAACTATCATTTCTTGAAGTAAAATCTTTGGAAGATTTCCTCTATTTTATTCTGAATCTAGTGATGCAAGAAATTTACATTTTGTACAGGACCTGGAAGATTATCAGTAGAAAAGTCCTTTTTCATCACACTGTAGAAAGGAGATGTCTATACTGAAATTTAACACATATTAGCCCATGAAAAGTAGACCAAACTGTCATTATAATTTAATGTTTAGAATTTTTACATTTGGTACATTAGTTGGGCTTATTTATTTATTTTAATAATTTTCCTTAAGTTTTTAAAATAGATATAAGAAGAGTTTCAGATTGCCATTTGAAACCCCTTCTCTGAAACAACCCACTATGGGGCTATCTGATCTAAAATCCAAATATATGAAAAACAAGTAAAAATTTGGTATTTATCACCCCAACAACATTTTTCTCATTTAAAATTGTTTTAAGGAAGTACTGAGATATAAAGATTTGCTACATAATAATTTTGATCAGATGGTTAAGAGCATCATGAGATAAATTTCCAATTTCATCACTTTTAAAGTCTGTATTCACTTGTGTGACATTAGCATTTCTTTTGCTTCCTATCTTTAAACATCAGTCTCTCTTGTTCTCCACTAAACAGTATCTAAATTAGGAATTAAAAATACTTTAAACAGTTTAATGGTCTTAGTCACTACAACAGCGAGCACAATTGAGTGATAAAGTGTGTCATAAACTTGTGTGTCTGATTTCCAATAATTGCCACATATTCTAATTTAACACAGAGGTTTTCGTACAATCACTTTTTTAAAAAGGGAGATTATTATAACATATATACTATAGTTTATCTGATACATGCTGAAAAGTGGAAATTAAAACATTCTCCACAACTGCCTTTAACAGTATGAAGTCATCAGGGGGATAAAAATGCACAGGGTGGAAGAACCACTTGTTAGGAATGATTTACTTAAATCTTCTCAGTTTTTCAGGTTATAAATAAAGTGTCAGAACCAGAATCTGAACTCAGAACCCTTGACTACCAGTTCAGTAAATAATCTTGAATTTGTGCATTTACTGCTCTGGCAACTGCTTCTCCAAATTTAATGTACCATTACATCCTAATGTTATGACTCCAGGAGTGATATTTACTTAACTCCAATTTCTAGCTCTTTTTCCATTCAGTGCCATTTACTTTCAAATCTTCTCTATGTATTTTTAATTTTTATTATGTCATAAAATATTTGTATATTTTTACATTTTAAGTCATATGTAATTTAACGTATTTGTTTTGAATCGTTGCTTGTGTATTAATTAAGACTTCCGAATCTTTATGTTTTCACTGAATGAACCCTATTCTCAGGAAATACTACCATGACCTTAAGTCTGTTGCTAGTTAGATCCAATTAGATGTTTGCTTTCTGAGACTTCTTGACTTTATGCCTGAAAGTGTTTCATACTGATATGTACAAAATCACTGACCACTTTACTGGTTTCACTAGTAACTTATCCATCATTTAATAGTATTTGCCTTTTTTAATATCTATAAGACAAGTTGATCAAGTAGTATATATAGTCCTCAGAAAACACCTATGAAATGGTTGAGTTTCTATCTACCACATCACTTTGTTCATGAGGTCATTTCCTAAGGAAAAAAAATATATGCAAGAAAACAGTTAAAGCATCAGCTGGAAAGTAAGTTCCCCCAAAAGTCCATTCTCAAGGCACAATACATTCCTTCCCCTAAGCTTGCTTTCTTTGGTGCTACCTAAGAACATGAGCACACAGAGAAAATTAAATTCTTATTTAAACTCAAGAAGCAAACATTTCCCAAATTGACAATATTCCCCTCCTTTACACTCAAGTTGTAAACATTTCTCCACATGCCAGTGCCCTTCTATTTAGTTAGAATTTCAGTCAGCAGTATTTTGTTTATTTGTTCAGGATCATATATGTTTTTTCACTACATCTATAATATACTTCAACACCTGAACACCTGCTGAACAAAACTTGTCTTGCCAGCAAAAAAAAAATTAAAATTATGCAATCGGCAATTCAGTCCATGGCAAGCACTTGGGTAGAATTTCTTCTATACCTTTCAACATACCTAACAACAATTAAAGAACTGCCTGCATAGACATATTGCCAACTGAAAAGTTAGTGAAGCAAATTTAATCAGGTAAACTTGACTAACAGTGTAGCTGAGGACTTTTCAGATACTCATGTTAAAATAAGGATAATAACTGTTTGTATCCAATTAACCTTAACATTAATGTAAAATTTTATGAATGTATTATGTAAATTAACAAATGAAAAGAAATTTTTCATTCATTATGAAGTTTTTATACATACATACTATGAAGACAATGCAAAAGACTATGGAAAAGGCTATTGACAAATCGGCCACAATAACTAGAATATTGTATTCTTAAAGAAAGAAAACTTCTTAATAAGTTATATTTCACATGCAAATTTTAAAGTAGGAGACAAATAAGCAGAAATTTAAATACATAAACATTATTATATAACTAGCAAAAATTTATAATTATAAAGACATAAATATAAAGCTTTACAACTAAGGCTATACAAAAGATATTTTAGTAAAATAGGTCACAATTAAATATGGTGCTGAAAGAATAAAAGAAATGTTAATTTATAAGTCTCTCATTTGTGAAACTGTGTTACTCAGGTTTCTAAGACTAAGCCAGTAATTTTTGTATTCACTTATTACAAAAATCAACAAGAAATAATTGAAATTATCTGGACTAAAGGCAATTTTTTAATAAGAAAAAACACATTTTAAAGAAAAGCAGGCCAAGCAAAATTTAATAAATAAGCTAACAATTTAAGTTGACATACAGGCATTAAAAAAAGCAAAGTTTTAAGAGGACAGTTTAGTTTTCAACCAAAGGAAGAGACATTTTCTAAACCTAACTTTATTTCTGTTAATCAACATATATATAGTAACTTAAACAGAAGTTCTGTATATGAATGTGGAAATTACTTGAGAGTTGTGTCTAAGCATGTGAAAAGCATAAGAAAAGAGATTTCCCGTTTCCTTTTGGATGCTGCAGACAACAGCAACCCAGCCTAGGGCACACTGCTGCGGATTTTAACTGTTGTATGGAACTACTCAAAATGCTTTTGATCCATTTTATCTTGCAAGTTAGCAAAGAAATGTTGCAATAAGAAGCACCAACAAAGATCTGAAACAGTTAAGCTCTGGATTACCATATTGTGTTCTCCTGCCATTCAATGCTCCATACAAAAGCAGTGGTGTTCAAAGTAAGGGAAAAAAACAAGTGGAGGGAGAAAGAAAAAAGAGAAGCTGGTCTCAGAAAGTGCAAAGCACAATGTAAATAATATTCTTCTACATCCCTTCTTTTTCACAGATTGGATGTTAAAAGAGTTGCAGCAATTAGGCTTTTGTTAATTACCAGCTGTTGAAACAGATGTGTTGACTATCCTTATTAGTCAACAGCTGGGTGAGAAGAACAATTGATGCTCCCTAAAACCAACAGCCAGCTGCTCTGCAGTAATTATCTCCAATTAATAATACAGGTGATAAAGGCAAAAGCTCCTATCCCTCTGTTTCAATAACTTTGGCAGTTTCAATAACTATGGCTTTATCATTACACAGTAATGGAGAATACATTTATTACAACAAGGAAGGCTGTATATTAGAGTCGCATTAACTCTATGGTAGTTTCCATTATGCAATTTCTGGAGAAGGAATCAGACAAGTGCTAAAAGTAGAGGCAGACATTCTGTAGGCTTTTATTTATCATATTTCAAATATCACTGCCAACTTCTCTAGTACTAACAATAATAGCTAAGCACTTAAGTTCTTTGAAAAAGAGAAGCATAACTAAAATCTGTTCTTTTTGATTTCCAGGTGTTTTCACTGATCATGTTTTATATTCAGTTCACTGAAGCAATATATTTCCTCTTGGTATGCCTAAATATAAGTGTCTTGTTCCCTAGCTTACATTTCCTAGGTGAATGCAGAAGCAATTTTACCAAGCCCAAAAAGAATTTATTTCATAGCAGTAAACATTACTTTATGTATACAAAGAGATCAGCAGAAAAAACAAGCAGGCAGGAACAAAAAATAAAACCATGTTTTATTTTGTAGGTGCCATCATATATATAATATTCAAGTTTCTAAATATGATGATGCTAAAAAAGAAATATAACAATAAAGCATACTGATTAAATAGCATTCATTACATATTTAAAAATCACTTTCCCTAAAACAGGGACATCTGTAATAATGTCAATAATAAAAATTTAAAAAATCACTTTTCCTCTTTTCTATTGTCAAATGTTCATATTAAATTTCACTTAAGGAAATGTAAAACAAAGATTTAAATAAGCCAGGCATCTATCTCTGTCTTACAAAAGCGGTGTCTACAAGAATTTACACCCATATCTCTTCACTAATTAGAGAACACTTAAAGACACTGCCTCGCTGAAAACAAGGATTAGAGCTGCATGAATACACGCTTTTCACAAACCTTCCTCATGTCTCTGTTGGGTCATCATGAGCAGCTTGTTCTTCCAGCATTAAAGAGAAAAAGCCTACCGATTACCAGTTCTGATGCCTCAGTTAAGCATGAGGACAATTAACAAGGACAGAAACTTCAAATAACAGGTAAATAAGTTGTTTCACCAAAAAAGTTTGTAATAAAAAATAATGAACAAAGACTTTCTAAAGCAATATTATTTAGGCTGCCTTTTGGGCCCTATGGCTTTCCAAAAGGAAAACTCTTTGCCAGAAATCTCTCTTACCACATTCCATGTAATTATGGATCATAAAATAGGAATTTCAGCATTTCTGTAATTACAAACAAGGGATAAGCACATAAGTAAAAAAGATTTTCCTTCTCAATAAAACCAACTTCCCATGAAAATGTGTAATATTTAAAATTCTATAATTTATAGGAAATCTCCTGAGATATAGATGCTAGCAAAATGAGTAAGTAGAATAACAAACTGTTAGCTTTTATGTTTCAAATTCTTCATTAGGCCACAGAATTTACTCTGTGATTTCTCAGTTCTAAGAAAGACCAAATTTCTCAACACAGTAGCAGTAAGAGCAAATACCTTCTGCCCTGACCCTGGAGCAGCGCTCCATTCCTCTGCACTGTGTAAGAGTATCGAAAAAGTACAACGTGACATGGGGTGATCATCCTCCTCTGTTCTACGTGGAAATGAACAGGCTGTGGCTACCATCTAAGGAGCCCACCACGTTTTTTTAACGACGTGGGATAGCCATGGCTCCTCCTGCAGCCAGAGTGCTGCCCCCTTATTAGAGCCTAGGTGACCCAGGAAGAGGTGAAACTCATTTTGAGGCTGTAATGCCTAACTAAGCTCATTGCTGCTTAAAAATAAGCCAAGAAATTTATATCCTCTCTCCTCTGCAAAAAAAAGAATTGCAATTTGTAGTTAACATTTGATTGTTGTGCCTAATTCCTCTAAATTCTGATATTTTTGAAATTTAAAAATACCCAGGTTTAACCCAGAACAGTACTGAAGTATTCAGGACTGCTTTCAACAGGGGATACTTGAGGTATCTAATTTTCACACCAATTTCAATTTGAGAAATTCATTATATGTTTAATTACCTGGAACAAACACCTACATTTTCTCATTCATAACATATGTTCTCACTGGTCAGTGTGCCTTTCCCACCGTGCTCACTGCTGACTCGTAAACTTCCTCCCCATTGAGACTGCTCTTTTTTTTTTATGTTTCACCTTGCCTTGTGTAGTATGTCTGTGTAGTATAGCATTAATTTAATTATAACCTGCATTTTTGGGTACATTTCTCTCCCCAATAGAGGGCAAATTTATTTTGCTTTCTATATTCCCAGAATATGGCATATATATGAGGGGGACCCAAGAAAGCCAGAATTGTGTTCTGGAGGGCAGGCCCCTTGCAGTACAGGCTTCTCCTACTAGGTATGTCCTAGAAACCCATCTGTATTAGTGTACCAGCTGGTGGTGTTGTGAAAGGCTGTGTTTGGCTTCAGTGAAATTTTTTTGAAGACTTTTTCAATGCATTTGCCCAGTTCTTGATGGGTGATTTAAGAGCATACCTTCCTACACTACTCTGAGTGTTCAGCATGTTTTGACCAAGAACGGTATGACCCCTAAGACCCAAACTCCCTATTTACCTATCTTGCCCAGAACAACTTTTTCTTTGTTTCTGTAGATGAAAAAGTCCTCAAAGGGAAATGTATTGCTGATGTGGAAGAGGTGGAACAAAAAAAATGGCAGAAGCACTAAAAGGCAATCAACATGTTCAAAAACTGTTTTGAGGGCTTCCAGTCAAGATGGAGGCGAGGTAAACACGGCTCACCTCCTCACACAACCACATCAAAGTTACAACTAAACTATAAAACCACCATCACTCAGAACTGTCAGAAATCAAGTTGAAAGGAACTCTAACAACTATAGAATTAAAGAAATCACATCCATCCAGAGTGGTAAGGAGGGGTGGAGATGTGGAGACATGGAATGGGCTGGTCCTGCACCCATATGTGGTAGATAAAAATTCAGGAGAGATGTCATGGGAGCAAGGAGTCCCAGCCCCACACCAGGTCCCCTGCCCAGGGTTCCAGTGCCAGGAAGATAAGTCCCCATAACTTCTGGCTGTAAAAACCAGCTGGGATTGAGTTGGTGGAAGAAACTTCTAGATTCTCAAGCAGTGCCTCTTAAAGGACCCATACACAGACTGACTCAGACTGTCCCTCTGAGCTCCAGCTACAGGACAGCAGCTGAAAAGGCACTAGTGGCATACAGGAGGGAACTGAAGTGGCTAGCATCAAGGCAAGAGCTGGAGGACAGCTTTCTCCCTGACAGAACAGTGGGCATAAACCATTGTTCCTTTTTTGAACCTTCCCCCAATAGGCCACAGAGCCAGCAGGGAGGTGCCATACTGAGACTCCATCAACCTAGCTCATGCAAATTGCTGAGCCCTTGGGTACTCTTTGAGGCTTCACCTCACCCAACTGACTGGCCCACCCAAGCTGTTAACAGTGGCTTTTCTACATGAATGGCTTGTCTGGACTGCTGCTTCGCATATTCCTAAATCCTCTCCAATAAGCAAAAGTAGGCCTCAGAGAGCCCATAGGCCCTGTACCTCTTGCCAGTGGCCCTAGGGCTGGCACTAGCAGCAGCCAACCTAGGTTCATACCTTGGCTTCACCTGAGAACCTCCAGGCCCAGCAAGTAGCAGCCATCTTCAGATTGATTTGTAGCTCAAGCTGGGTGGACCCAGGCAAAATACAGGTGGGGGCTGACTTTACCCTACAATACCTGGGAACCCCAGAGCCTGTGCATCCAGTGGACAGCTACAGACCATGTCAGAGGCACTACCACCCTGCCCCTGAACAACTGATCCTCCATGGAACATGGGGGTTTTTGGTCAGTGGTCAGAGCCAATCCTTGTAGCTGGCTGGTATGGGTAAGTCCCTCCCATTAATCTACAATCAAGGCCAGACTATAAGAGGTGGGTGTACTCAGTCCACATGGAGGGCACACCACCAGTGCCCAGAGAGGGTGATAGGGGAGGCTGTGACACTGGGCCCTACAGGACACCTACCACATTAGGCCACACTACCAAGACAGTTTCATAACAGGTCTACCTAATACCTAGAAACAAACACAGGGAGGCTGCCAAAACAAGGAGACAAAGAAACATGGCCCAAAGGAAAGAACAGATCAAAACTCCAGAAAAAGAATTAAACATAATGGAGACATAAAGCAGTTTATCAGATGCAGAGTTCAAAACTCTGAGTATAAGGATGTCCAAGGAACTTAGTAAGCATAAAAAAGATTCAGTCAGAAATGAAGGATACACTAATTAAAATAAAACAATTTACAGGGAATCAAGAGTGGAGTGGGTGAAGCTGAGAATCAAAACAATGATTTGGAACATAAGGAAGAAAAAGACAACCAATCTGAACAACAACAACAAAAATCCAAAACAATAAGGATAGTGTAAGGAGCCTCTGGGACAATTTTTAAGTGTTCCAATATTGACACATTGTAGGGTTGCCAGAGGAGAAGAGAAAGTGCAAAAAATGGGAACCTATTTGAAAAAATAATGAACACAAACTTCCCTAATTTGGTGAAGGAAATAGACACGTAAGTCCAGGAAGCATAAAGAGAGTCCAAAAATATGGATGCAAAGAGGCCTGCACCAAGACACATCATAATTAAAATGCCAAAGTTTAAAGATAGAAAATCTTAAAAGCAGCAAGAGAAAAGCAGTTAGTTACCTACCGGGGAGTTCCCATAAGACTGTCAACTGATTTCTCTAAAGAAAGTTTTCAGGCTAGGAGGGATTAGAAATAGTCAAAGTCATGAAATGCAGAGATCTACAGGCAAGATTGTTCCACCCAGAAAAGCTATCATTTAGAATAGAAGGGCAGATAAAGAGCTTCCCAGTCAAGAAAAAAGTAAAGGAGTTCATCATCACCAAATCATTATTACATGAAATGTTAAAGGGACTTATTTAAGAAAAAGAAGATCACAACTATGAACAAAATGGCAAAAATGCATATCTATCAAAAATTGAAAGATAAACAAAATTGACAAGGCTTTAACCAGACTCATCAAGAAAAAATGAGATGACCCAAATAAATAAAATCAGAAATGAAAGAGGTGAAATTACAACCAATTCCACATGAATAAAAGAATCATAAGAAATTACTACAAACAACTATATGCCAAAAAAAATTGGAAACCTGGGTGAAATGGAAAATTTCTAGAAACACATAATCCTCTAAAACTGAGATGAGAAGAGCCAGAAAGCCTGAATAGACCAGTATCAGCTAGTGAAACTGAAGCAGTAATCAAAAAAATTTCTAGCGCACAAGACCTGGACTGGACAGTTTCATAGGAGAATTTTACAAAACATCTAAGCAAGAGCTAACTTCTGTCCTTCTCAAACTATTCCAAAAAATCCAAAAAGAGGGAAGACTCCCAAACTCTTATGAGGCTAGTATCATCCTAATTCGAAAACCATATAAAGATACAAGAAAGAAAACTACAGGCCAATACCACTGATGAACACAGATGCTAAAATCCTCAACAAAATATTGGCAAATTGGATCCAGCAATACATTAAAAGATCATAAACCATGATCAAGTGGGATTTATCCAAGGGATGCAAGGATGGTACAATATATGCAAATCAATAAATGTAATACACCACATAAACAATGGAAAAGACAAAACCCACATGATCACATCAGTAGATACTGAAAAAGCATTTGATAAAGTACAGCACCCATTTATGATAAAAACACTCAGCAAAGGGGAAATAGAGGGAGTACCTCAACATAATAAAGGCTATATGCAAGAAACAGCCAATATCATACTCACTAGGCAAAAACTAAAAGCCTTCCCCCTAAGATCAGGAACAAGACAAGGGTGTCCACTTTCACCACTCCTATTCAACATAGTTTTGGAAGTTCTAGCCACAGTGATCAGACAAGAAAAAGAAATACAAGGCATCCACATTGAAAAGGAGGAAGTAAAGCTGTCATTGTTTGCAGATGACTTGATAGTGTACATAGAAAACCTACTGATTTCACCAGAGAACTACTGGACCTAATAAGTGAATTTGGCAAAACAGCAGGATATAAAAACAACATTCAGAAATTAAAGGCATTTTTGTACACCAACAATGAAATATCAGAAACAGAAATTAGGGGAAAAAATCCCACTTGCTACAGCAACAGGAAAAATAAAATACTTAGGAATAAACTTTATCAAGGAAGTAAAAGACCTGTTTTGAGAAAACTAAACTACATTGAAGAAAGAAACTGAGGAAGACACAAATAAATGGAAGCATACACCATGTTCATGGATTGGAAGAATTAACATCATTAAAATATCCACAGTACCCATACCCAAACCAATCTATAGATTCGATGCAATCCCTATCAAAATACCAACGACATTATTTCACAGATATAGAACAAATATTTCAAAAATTCATATAGAACCATAAGTGACCCCAAATAGCCTCAGTAATTTTGCAAGAGGAGAACAAAGTAGGAGAGATCACAATACCTGACATCAAACTATATTACAAGTCCACTGTAATCAAAACAGTCTGGTACTGTCAATAGAACAAACATACAGACCAATGGAACAGAATAGAGAGCCCAGAAATAAACCCATGTCAATATGATCAGTTAATATTTGACAAAGGGGGCAGGAACATAAAATGGAACAAACATAGCTTCTTCAACAAATGGTGTTGTGAGATCTGGATAAGTACATGCAAAAAAATGAAACTAGACCACCAACTTACATCATACACCAAAATAAACTCAAGATGGATAAAAGACCTAAAATATAAGTCACGATGCCATAAAAGTCCTAGAGGAGAACACAGGCAGGAAAATTTCAGATATCCTATCAATACATCCCCTAGGGCAAGGGATATAAAGGAAACAATAAATAAATGGGACCACATTAAACTAAAAAGCTTCTGCACAGCTAAAGAAAACATCAACAAAATAGAAAGGGAACCAACCTTATGGGAAAACATATTTGGCAATGATACTTTGGACAAGGGTTTGATCTCCAAAATATATAAACAACTCACATGACTCCACACTGGGAAGACAAACAATCCAATTAAAAAATGGGCAAAGGACCTGAACAAATACTTCTCCAAGGAGGACATACACAGGGACATATGTCTCTTGTCCAAAGACATATGAAAAGATGCTCAGCATTACTAGCCATTAGAGAGATGCAAATTAAAACCACAATGAGATACCACTTCACACCAGTCAGAATAGCCATCATTAATAAATCAAGTGCTGGTGAGGTTGTGGAGAAAAGGGAACCCTAATACACTGTTGGTGGGAATACAGACTGGTGCAGCCACTGGGGAAAACTACCTTTTTGGAACCAAAAATGGAACTGCCTTTTGACCTAACAATTCCACTGCTGAGATTATACCCTAAGAATACTGAAACACCAATTCAAAAGATCCTATGCACCCCAGTGTTCATAGCAGCACAATTTACAATAGCCAAGTGCAGGAAACAGCTTAAGCACACATCAGTAAATGAGTGGATGAAAAAACTGGTATATTTACACAATGGAATACTACTCAGCAAAAAGAAAGAAGGAACTCCTACCCTTCCTGACAGCATGGATGGAACTGGAAAGCCTTTTGCTAGGTGAAATAAGCCAGGTGGTGAAAGACAAATACCATATGATCTCACCTATAAGTGGAACCTAATCAACAAAACAAACAAATGAGCAAAATGGAACCAGAGACTTGGAAATAAAGAACAAACTAACAGTAACCACAGGAGAAGGGGAGGAGGATA
>CM052538.1:115728495-115786931 GCA_028533065.1 Trachops cirrhosus
TAATCTAAAATGCAAACTAAGCAAATAAGAACAGAGCCAGAATCATGGATACGGAGAGCATTTTGATAGTTGCCAGATGGAAGTTGGGTGTGGGGGAATGGGTGAAAAGGTGAGGGGATTGAGAAGTACAAATTGGTAGTTACAGAATAGCCACGGGGTTGTAAAGTACAGTATAGGGCATTGAGCAACCAAAGAACTTATACATGTGACCCATGACATGAACTAAGTAAGGTGTGGGGATTGCCTGAGATGGAATGAGGGATGTGGGGTGAAGAGGAGTAAAGAGGGAAAAATTGGGACAACTGTAATAGCATAATCAATAAAATATAGTAAAAAAAACTGTTCTGAGTAGTAGAAAAACAGTTTTGATAGGTTTATTGCATCAAATTGAGAATACTTTGAAGGTGACACAAGGTTAAATATGTAAGTATACATCATTTTTTATGAATAAATTTTGGTTTCTTTGGGCCCCCCTCAAAAGCACTCATGAAACATTTTCAATGAATATAAATATTAAAAATAACAAGGTATCCTTGCCTAGTGATTGTTCAAAAGTAAACTCTTATAAAGATATATTTAGTCTAGGTTCACTCCCCATGCATAGCCCCATGAATAGGAAAAATCTGTTGTCTTACCTAAAAAATCAATTTGTCTTTACTGAATCTCATATTGAAGATGCTAATTCCAGTTTTACATCCCCCTCATAATTGATATACATAATAAAGGAAAAACTTTAACAGCAAAAATAAGATTTTTTTAAAAACCTCCTTATCCTCACCTACCACTTTTACAGCTTACCTGAAATACTTTTCCATGCCATATTTGGGATTATTCTCGTTCCAAGTAGCAGTTAAAGAATCCTTATCAATTTACCACAATTTAAAATTGTCACTGCTCTTAGACATACTGGTTTTCACTAATTATTATTTTGTATGTTGTCCTCCCTTTTGAGGTTTGTCATACTTTTCGTTTGGCTATCATACTTCAAGTAATTCCCCAGAATAATAAATAGGTACTTTCTTACTTTGCCTTACCTGTTTTAAAAAAAGTCTTTATTAAGCCCTCTTGTATAAGTAATATTTTGGCTAGTTATAGGATCCTTAAATCCTATAACTGCTAGTGAGAAATTTAATGGCAGTATGATGCTCTTTTCTTCACCATTTTATACTAGAAAGGTGTAACCTTTTCTCTTCACCATTAAAGTACAGGTTTTCCCAGATATGTCTATACATTTAACATGTGTATATAAATTGACATAGGTAAGTATGTGATTTAAAATTTTATTCTAGCCCTGGTCGGTGTGGCTCAGTTTGTTGGAGTGTTCGTCCTGTAAACCAAAAAGGTGTGGTTTACTTACCTAGGTTTTAGGTTCAGTCTCTGGTCAGGGCACAAGAGGGAGGCAACTTTTTGATGTTTCTCTCTCACGTCATTGTTTATCTCTCTCCCTTCCCCTCTCTTCAAAATTAGTAAGTATGCATTTGGTGGAGACAAAAAACATTATTCTCCTCAGTTCTTGATATACTTTCAATTTAATACTGAGTTATTTTTTTCTTTGAGTATTCTATTATTTCTTTGAATATGGTCCCTCTTAATTTATTCTTTTCAGTTCTACTTCTGTTTTTCAAATCCTAGGTTTTCTTCATCTATTATTTCATCTCACCCATGTCTTTTTATGTTTCTTTTTCTGTCCTTTATTATCTTTTCTTGGATTATTCAAATATCTTTTATTATACTAGCAACCATCTCTATTGGTTCCTAAATGTACATTGTTTAGCATACTTATCTTAGAAATTCTACCTTGTTTTCCTGATTTATAAATAACATATACTTTAAACTTCAGAAGGTATTGTTAATTGCTATGAATAGGTTACATTAAGTTACTACGTTAATATTTGCCAATACACTTATGCATTCTGGTAGCTCTTCATTCCTTCCTACATTTCTGTTTTTATGTTGTATTATTTTCCATCTGCCTGAAGAACTCTGTTTACTATTTCTTCCAATGCACATCTGCAACTGACTTCTTTCAAGTTTTGTTTGTCTGAAATATGTGTATATTTCATTTTACACTTTGAAGTGTATTAATCTGGATATGGAATTCTACATTGGCAATTTTTTCCAAAGCTTTAATGATGTCATTCTACTCTATTCTGGCTTCCTTTATATCCACTGAAAATGCACAGTGAAATCTTACTGTTGTTCTTGGACAACCTTTTTCCTTCATTTGCTTTTAAGATTTTTCTCCCTATCTCTGAAGTTTACCACTTTACTATATTGTGAGTATGAGTGGTTTCACTAATTTTCCTTCTTGAAGTTCTTAGAACTTCATGAATTTGTGATTTAAAAGTCTTCCATCAGTTTGGGAAGAATCTTGGCTTATTTTCTCTACAACTTGTGCTTTTTTCCCATTGAATTCACTTCCTTCAGGTATTCTAACTACACATACACTGGGCTGTTTAAATCCCACCTGTCTCTTCAGCTATGTTTTATTCCCCCTAAATTCCTTTTTATATTTTTGACTCAATTTTAAAATTTACTGTCAACCTATTATCTTAGTTTACTAATCCTGTTTTTGGTTGCTTACCTCATGTAATAAGTTTGTAATTTCAGATATCTTGTTCTTTGGTTCCAGAACTTCTATTTGATTCCTTTATAGAGATTTCAATTTTCTGGTGAAATGCTTAATTTGATGATCCATTTTCTCCTTATTTTGAGTATTTTAATCACAGCTATTACAAAGGCCTTGTCTATATAACTCCAACATTTGGATCAACTTGGAGTTGGTTTATATAGTATGCATTTCTCTTGGTTTTGGTCATGTGATCTTATCTTTTTGTGTGCCTTGCAATTTTCAACTGTATGTCAGCCATTGTGTGTAAAATAATGATAAAGATTCAAGATATTATTTATTCTAAAGAGTGCAGCCCTATCTATGCCTGGCAGATGGAAAAGGGGGCTGCTCATTTAAACAAGAAATGTGCAGTGTAGATGCCAGTTTGTAGCCTCTGTTTCATATAAAAGACTAAAGTTTATCCTGCTTTTCAGAGACTTTGTTTGATTTTAATCTCCTAAATTGTGTAGCTCCATATGTCCTGAAGGCACTACTGCATGTATATTTGATGCCTTCTTCCCTCAACATCACCACCCCAAAGCAGGTATTTTTTCTGTATCCCAGCAGCGACCTTATATGAGTATAAAGCTGGAATTTTCAGATTTATGCCTACAGATAATTAACAAATGCCTACAGGTAAAAATGGCTACAGAAATCAGCTCTTCTTTTAGGTTTTTTCCTTCGACCATCTTGGCCACTCTAGTCTCATTTCTCCATTGGTCTCTGATGTTGTCAAACACATGATTTGTTTTTTCTTGTTGTCAAGAGTACTGCTGGAGTATTGCAAACAACTGTTTCCCACTTAGAACCAGAAGCTACAGCCTTTAATTTTTAAAAATGACATTTTTTGTGTAAATAAAGAATTATCAAGAATAAAAAAAATCAGAAAACAGGATGTAGAATATATAACATAAAAATCAGTGGGAAAAAAGAATAAAGAAAGACCTAGATTATGAGACAGTCAAGGAATAGTTTAAAACCATAGATACAACCCGTGCAAATCATGTTATTTAGACACTATATATGTATCTACAAAAATATATCAATGTATGCACAAAAAATACATACATGTTAAACTTGTGATTATCTTTAAGAGTTGAAAAGGTGAAAAATGGAATCTAAACTTGGTTTTACTATATGTTAGTACAAATATTTTTAGTCATGTATTATTACAGTGGAAATAGGTTTTTGGTTTGTTTTACCAGCCTTCATTCTTTTATAGTTCTTCTGGTAAAATAATATTTCAAATTTCTTTTGGAAAATTATCTGCATTACTCAGAGTTACACAGAGAAACACAACCAACAGGGTTCTGACTCCTATATCCTATGATCTGCCATCTGGGAGTTGGACACCCAGGAAAGCCGAACGTGTGGTTCAGTCTGAGTCTGAAGGCATGAGAACCGGGAAGTCAGTGTTATCCCAGCCTGAGTCTGAAGGTCTACAAAGTAAGAGAGCTGAGAGTATAAATCCCAGTCTAAGTGCAGGAGAAGACCAATGTTCTAGCTCAAACAGTCAAACAGTGAATGAAAAAATTCTTCCTCTGCCTTTTGTTCTCTTCAGGCCTTCAATGGATTGGATGATGCTCACCCACATTGGGAGGGCAATCTGCTTTACTGAGTTCACTGGCTTTTATGTTAATCTCATTTGGAAACATCCTCATAGACACAACCAGAAATAACGTTTAGCCAAATATCTGGGTGCGTTGTTACTTAGCCAAATTGACACATAAAATTAACCATAACACCATGCCACCTCACTAACTCTAAGTCTGTCTAACTTTAGGGACAGACCTAGATTGTCTCAAGGCAGTCACTGTATTTCTTTTCATTTAATTTTTATTAAGTTTATTGGAGTGACATTGGTTAATAAAATTATACAGGCCTCAAGTGTACTATTCTATGTCACCTGTATGTTGTATTGTTTGTTCAACACCCCAAGTCAAGTCTCTTTCCATCATCACTTATTCCTGATTTGCCCTCTTCTAACTGCCCTGACTCCCCTTTTCCTCTGGTAATCAGCATATTGTTGTCTGTGTCTATGAGTTTTCCTTTTTTGCTCAGTCTCTTCACCTTTTGCACCGAGCCCCCCATCCCCTCTGACAGCTGTCAGACTGTTCTCTGTATTTATGAGTTTGTTTCTATTTTGTTTGTAGTTTATTTTGTTCAAGTGAAATCACATGGTATTTGCCTTTTTCTGACTGGCTTGTTTCACTTAGCATAATACTCTCCAGGTCCTATGCTGTTACCAAAGGCAATTTCCTTCTTTTTTATGGTTGAGTAGTATTCCAATGTGTAAATGTACCACTGCTTTTTCATTTACCCATCTACTGATGGACACTTGGGCTGCTTCCAAATCTTGGCTACTGTAAATGATGCTGCAATAAACATAGGGTGTATAAATTAGTTTTTCGGGTCCCTTCAGATATGTTCCCAGAGGTGGAAATGCTGGATGATAAGGCAGTTTTTAATTTTTAAAGGAACCTCTATACTGTTTTCTACAGTGCTTGCACCAGTCTGCATCTCCACCAAGGCTCATAAGGGTTCCCTTTTTTCCACATCCTCTCCAGCACTTGTTATTTGTTGATTTATTGATGATAGCTGTTCTGATAGGTATGAGGTGAAACCTCATGGTGGTTTTAATTTGCATTTCTATGATGATTAGTGACATTGAGCATCTTTTAATATGTCTATTGGTCATCTGTATATCCTCCTTGGAGAATGTCTATTCAAGTCCTTTACCCATTTTTAAACTGAATTGTTTGCTTTTTTAGTGTTGAATTGTATAAGATCTTTATAAATTTTGGATATTAACCCTTATTAGATGTATCATTGGCAAACATGTTCTCCCATTCAGTGGTTGTCTCTTCATTTTGTTGATTGTTCCTTTGCTGTGCAAAAACTTTTTAGTATGATGTAGTCCCATTGTTTATTTTTTCTTTTGTTTCCCTTGCCCAAGGAGATATATCATAAAAAATGTTGCTACGAGAAATGCCCGAGATTTTACTGCCCATGTTTTCTTCTAGGATTTTCATAGTCTTGAGTCTCATTTCAGTCCTTAATCCATTTTGAGTCACTATATTGCACTCCCTTGGCCAAAGCAATTATTTCAGAGATAAGTGAATGAGCACATAACCCCAAAGAGTTTAATCCAATTTATCAAGACTCAACAACAGTATTTCAATTTTAGATAATTTGTTTTTCTCTTCTTCAAGACTTCAACTGAGAAACATGTAGGCTAAAGCTTCTACCTTCATATACCCTAAAAATTAAGCCAATATATAGAGGAAAAGAAACAAAATCCAGAGAAAGAACAAAACTTTTTACGTCCTAAGCAAGACCCTTTTAAAGTTAAAAAGAAATGAACTAGCACTACACACAACATGGATAAATCTCAAAATCATCATGCTGAAAAAAGCCAGACACAAAAGAATATGTGCTACATGATTCCATTAATATAGCATTTCATTATGTATTTATAGTGACAAAAAACAGATCAGACCTTACCTGGTAGAGGGGAAGAATAGTTGGAAAGCGGAACAAACAAACTTGTGGGGGTGGCTGAAATGCTCTGCATCATTGTTACGGACACATATCTGTCAAAATGAATTAAACTGTACACCTGCAATGGGTACAATGTACTGTATCTAAATTATACCACAGTGAAGCTGACTGAAATGAAAGGTAACAAATGAACAAAAGTAATCTCTGGGAGTTATTCCTATCCTTGACCTTTTAGTTATGTGAGTAATTTTCTTTGTTCTTTGGCAATTTTGGGTGTGGTTTCCTGATGCTTGAAACAAGCAAACCCTACATGACACAATTACATCAAGTTCACAAAACTTACTATGGTAATTAAATGTATTAATACATTTTTGAAAGACAGTCAATAATGGTTAAATGAAAAGGCTTACAGATACTTAATGACTCAGCTTACTTTTAAACTAAATATGTGATTCTTCAATACCACTCATTAATTCGTTTTATTTTTATTCTTTTCTAAGACAGTTTGACAATGTTTCTTAAGCTATTACATTTTTTAGGAATTATTACTTAATGATTTCCCTGACCATTGACTTAGTATTTTTTCTGTTCATGTTTACTTCTAATTGGACATGGAATAATATACAGGTGGGGCAAAAGTAGGTTTACAGTTGTTTGTATGGAAAGTAATACAATAACTAATAAGTAATAATACAAGCATAAACTGTGTTTCATGTGCTCACAACTGTTTGCCTACTTTTGCGCACCCTGTATAGTTTTCTAAATAATATTATCATTCATTTGCATAGTTTAAAGCCACATCTTTGGCTTTCTCTCTTTTTGGTTCGACTGTCTTAACTTCAATCTTAAGGCTTATTTAATTTTTAGAACACTTTTTGGATCTTAAAGTTTTCCCATTTTCCTTTTATAATTATATGGGAAAACATTAGTTTTAGAGAAACATGAATTTTAAACACCTAATAGTTCAAGATCCATAAAATCTTCCATATATGTATAGAAAACCATGGTCTTATAACTAGGGAAGTTGAAAGTGTGCTCGAGACACATACATTAACTTTTCGTTACAGAATTGTGAATCTTACATAACACAATCAAGTGACTACACATGAAATATGCTGAAACTCAGGTCACAGGTTTAGACTACTCTCTAATCAGAATTGCCACCAGGACAAAACTGACACACCCAATAGAAATCCTGTATCATATTTCATGATTTAAGTTAAGCAATTTGAGTTTCTGGAAACAAATATGCTAACAGAACTAAGAGAACATTTTCTCCTTTTTACTTCCTCATCTGTAGTCACAGAAAAGAATGAAAATGGGAGACTATAAATAAAATTATTCTTTCTCTCAGTGGTTTCATCTGATCAAAATAATTCTTCTGATATATGTTAAATACAATATAGTAATATTATAAATCACTGTTAAACCATTTTAATTATTTGTCATGACTTATGCCACTTAAAATAATTCTACTGGTTTTCCTACGTTGAAAACACTTTTTTAATGCTTTCATATATATCTATTTTTTGAGAATGAAAGTGCATTGTTTATTGTATGTAACACCATCTGGAATGCAAACACAGTGCAGAAGCATTCTCCACTTCTCCACTGTTTGCATTCCAGATGCTTTCATATTTTAAAGACTCAATTATTAGTTATTTCTCTCAGGTTTTCATTATCTTCAAGGTGATACACATTATTATCATATATAATTCCTGTAGGGTACTATACTGCCAAGTGTTAGCCACCCGAATGGATGCCAACAGCTTTTATATAATATTAGTCAAATTAATTTAAAATATAATATAGTAGGTATATTGTAAATGGCTTCCGCCTAGAAAAATGAGATAATTATAGCTTGTATTTCAAATCTATTGAAGTGCTGGGCTTAAGATACTGATGTCTGTGTAACCATTATAGAATAAGAAGCACCATATACTATTAAAATAGTATTTATAATTTAACATGCCTAAAATCTATTATTGCTTTTTGTTCAGTACCTAATGTGGTAATTTGTACTAGGCAAGCACTTAATTCTTTATTTGAGTCAGTGGTTCTGTGATATACTGGAATAACAACTGACTGAAGAACTATGTAGAATTAATTAGAACTATCTAGAATTAACTAACTAGAATTAACGTCTAAAGAAAACAAGTCCTAGAACAGGAATTCTTAATCTGGGGCACATGGATGGGCTTGGGAGGGGAATAAACTCCTTGAAACTATATGCGAATTTCTGTGTATGTGTGTTGTGCAGGGGAGGAATTTCAAAATCTGTACTGGTTTCTCAAAAGGGTTTCAAAACACAAAATGTTAAAAAACAGTTATATGGAGAAATAAAGAATACCAATCTCTTATCAAAAGACAGAATTATTCCTTTTATACATCAACTAGGCTTGAAATTAACTGTAATCTCATGGAAATGACCTGCTACTATAATCAAGAATTTCAATGTAAAGGAAACACTCACAGAACATAAGATATCTGCCTTCTTTCTCTATAATAAAGAATTAATAGGTCTGAAAACAAAAGTAAAATCAAAACAAATTTAAAAACCGCTAAATTTTATTAACCTAAAGCGCCAAAGCTAGGACTATCTCAATTTTAAAAATAATAAGGTTTAATTAATATGTAGGTTTCATTTGATTATTATAAAATAAAAAGAAATGTAGAAAATAATTCTTTAAAAAGTACATGTCTACAAATTGGAAACAGGGACCACTAAGCAAACATAGATAAAGAAGACATAAATTAGCCTAAAGGGAAAATTACATTTGTAGATTTATTAAAATGCTTTAAAAATCCCAATACAGCAAAAAAATATAAATATCAAAAGGACTGAGAAATTCTTATTAGAGGATAACAAATTGACAAAGTAATATAATAAATGTCAGGCTGGTTCATTTCTCTCCAAAGAGGCATTTAAATTTTCCCTTCATTTTTTCCATCAATTTCTTTAAATTATGAATGAAAATACATTCGTACAATAACATTTTCACCAGTTTTTTCTAGTTAGTGAACTAAAAGCAAAGCATATATATATGTATGTGTATATATATATATATGGCTTTGTTATCTTATAATCCATAGATTACAAAAGTCGTGCATAACCTTATGTACACACGTAAGTCTATAAGGAGATAAAAGCTATAATACATGAGAAGTAAATGCTTGCAACAGAAAACTGAAGTATAAAGTTTAGTTCTTTTTCTGTACTATAAAAAAACCCAGCCATCATAAAGGCTTGTGCCATTCTTAGGCCACTTTCAGGCACAGTCTGAAAAGCTGGAAAGTAAACACAGGTGTTTTAAAACTGGAACTGCTGTCACGGACAACCACAAACACCCTTAACTCTGAGTGGCAACGCCTCTTTCCTGCCCTCTGTTTTTTAAAGCAATACCCAGAAAGAAAATGTCAAATGTTTCACCTTTCAACACCTCAAAATAAGTAAGAGCTTAAAGTATTGTTTCGCTAATCTCTAGCAAATAGATAATTTTTTCACTACTTTTAAATGAGGCCAATTAAATATTAATTGCATAAAATAAAAAGTAGAATTTCTGAAAGGATTACCAATAGCCCCAAGCTTTCATCCCCATTCCACCATATGTTTAGGATTTTCTTTAATTTTTAAGAGCAAAATCTTTTGTTTAAATACATTTAGATAGTTTATTCTGTCATGGAATTTTTACAGAAAGTATCTGATCTGTTCCTGTATGTTTTAACACACAAACCAGAAATAAACAAGAATTTAAAAAAAGTAGTCAAGCACCTTTGGTTACCATACAAGGAAGGATTTAAAATTAGAAAAATTCAAAACTTGAAAATATGTAATTATCTTTTAGAATACTGTGTCCTAATGGATACTTACATAGGAGTAGAAATTGTTTACAGATTTAAAAAAAAATAATTTCTAAACTGCTTTAGACATGGAACTCATATTCATAAATGGGATGAATTTTCTAATACTGAAATACCACTTAGTTCCTATTGTATATATCAACCCCCCTCTAAGGATAACATTCATTAACAATTTATGAGCTACTACCTAAATAGTGCATATAAAAATTAAATGGAATTAATTGTTTATATTTTACCATAGTCATCAAGAAACAGGTGCTGTTCAGAGAATGGCCAAGTATTTCTCCGTTCCCAAATTAATTTTGGAGGTTGTTTTGACAGGTTTGGTCCTACCCTTAGAATTCCACATGCAATTTCTTTGTGGAATTCACATAAGAGCTGGTCTGTGAAATCGTGTATGTGTATTTGATTATTTATAATAAAAAAGTAGTTTCTCACTGTGTCAATTTTTTTATAAAAAGATATTTGCCTGTCAAAATAAAAAATAAAACAAAAATTAATCATCATAAATTAAACTTAAGAGTGAATTAACAGTTCTATATTAATATCTACATTTTTTCAAATATTTTCTCATATATTTTGTAACTCTCAAAACGTAAAGAACTAATATCAGAGCTATATGCTATTTGGCTAATCAGAGGCAATCAACTATAAATGAGAGAAAAACAAATACATTTTCCCATCTTATTCAGATCCACTCATGCATTGTTTCACGTCACATGTGAAGGACATCATATAGCATTAACAGACAAAATAATGTTAAGTTGTGACATAAACCAACAAAATAAAGAAATTTAGAATTAAGTTTGACAGTTCTTAGCTGAGTCCCTTGCACTTCGGTATCACAACACACAGTACCTACAGCCACAAAGGAGCAAGGAAAGGGCAGTGTGTCAGCCTTAGAAGTTCATTTCCTTGCTTTTGTTGGTTTATATTACAATCTAATATTACATAAACAGTCTGTTTCTAGGCAATTCATTTTTTCCTCTAACATGATGAGCTGAGTTCATTTGGACGCTAAATATCTTTCAGCATATAACAATCCAGCTTAACAGCCACAGCAACAAAAGCCCATTAAAGGAATGCCATTTAAAAATTAAATTTACAAAAAAATATAGGATTATACAACATTTGCTTAAATGGAAAGAACACTATTACATATATTTTACAACCTCTCAAAAAGTGAAGCTAATTAACACAACAGAATTTATTAAAAAATAAATGGTTTACCTTAGAATTTTTAGGTCTTATTAGTAACTCTTTCTTAGTCTTTCTAAAAGTAAAGTGATTACCTGAAAACTTACAGATCTAGATAAAAATCAATATAAGTAACTATCAAAAGTTTGACTGAAAAAAGCTATTTAGGATATTAATAAATATTCTAAATTTTTGAAGAGGCAACCTACAGTTAAAAGCTGATCATGATACAATGCAGCAAAAATATAGTGGACCAATGTATGTTCTGATCACTGTGATCATGACTTAATTTCACTCTTTTATTCTAGTAAAAATAGTCATTCTAGTTTTTAAAAGAATAATTTAGGTAATAATACTCAATTTTAAAAACTGGTACTTTTAGAAAGATGGACAGAAATGCTCATATATTTTCAAAATAAAATGTACAAAAATGATTCTGGACTTAAAATAGCAAGTATCAAAAGGATGTAATGATTTAACTAAATGGTCCTAAACTACAAATAATACTGGAAATATACCTGGAAATGAGACACTGAATTATACTGGAAATATTTTCATGGAATATATAAAACTACACAATATGATTTCGTGAAATTAAGTAGAAATACAAGATATATAAATATCATCCAGATACAATTATGGTTGTTCCAGATTCTAAGTCAATATTTTCTAAAGAAAGGGTTATAAGTTATTAAAACTCCTGAGGTATCTCTGAAAATGCTCAAAGTTTTTTCAAGACTTTGAAATATATTGTAAAATACATATATATATAAATATATGAGAATAAAAAATTGGTGATATGCTTTATATATTGAACTTCAAATATTAAGCAATAAATTATAGGATGTTTTAAAAAGTGTCTTTGCATCACTAGGCAAGAGTGACTTTTCAAGATGCCTATTTTTGTTTCAGTTAAAATTAAAATCCATGCTGTCTAATCCTTGGAGTCAATTTGTAATTAAGGGGATTTGATGAGAGACCAGCCGCTGAATTAATGATAAAATTTAATATCTGTTTTAATGCATCAACATAACAGAAAAACTAACCAACACTGAACAACACAATAAAGTCATTTTGGTGTAGAGGGCATAACATAGTTGTATCAATTTATGAAAGTTTTTGTTTCTAATAATAAATGTACATGCTAAAGTTCTATAGATACATTACTAAAAATGGTGTGTCCAAAAACATACTCATGTCAAAAATGTTAATAGAATATTCTTGGCACAGAAAACTATGTTGTTAAACGCAGTGACTTTTACTGAGAATGTTATGCAATCTCTAATGAAGGGCTTAACTGGTTTCCATGATCATGTCTCTAACTCAGGAACATTTTTACTTAGTAGCCAAAGTAAATTAATTGAATTTAATAATCTAAAGTTTGGTGTAAAAAATATATACATATTTTAGTTTAGAAATAACATGTAAAATTTAAAAATCTATCAAATTAAATTTCATAGTATTTTAAATAATGATCTGGATTTTGCACTATACTTTTCACAGTACAGTAATACTGTGAAATTCAGAAGAGAATTTAATATGTCACTCTAAATCACTACAATCTTATATAAAATTTGGTTACTATAAACACTAAAAATGAAAGAGAAAAATTTTATTTGGCCAGCATTCTCTCTGGCCTCATCCAGCTTACCCCCAAAATACCAAGAAATCAGTTTCAAAAGACATAAAACTGATAACTGACCAAAATACTGACATCAACCCAACACAGAAATCAGTAGAAAATTTGCCAGAACTAAAATTAAAAAGCACAAATGGTAAAATTATTTTCAGAACCAAAAAAATCAATAGGCATAAAAGGTTAGGGAATTATTTTGTTCCCATTTTACTTCCAAACAACAAGCCTATGCCAGCAAGTTTTCAAATTTATTGTAAGATACTCCGAATAAGTTGGCTTTGGGTCAGGCTCAGATTTATTATTTTGAAAACATCTTTTGATGATTCCAATATACGCCTTTGTGAAGAACCAATAACCTATACTCATTACCTAACACTAAATCAAGAGGGCCTTCCTTTGAAAGGTATCAAGGATATCATTTGCAACAATGTATCATGAATATCTGCTCTTTTATACCTTCTTGGCAACTGTAATAATAAAAATGAACAGATCCGGAAATGAACAATCAGGAAAAAAATGGGAAGAGACAGTGAGGCGAGAGCTGAAGGCAAGGGGAAAAGTGCTGCTGTTGATGTGAGCAGAAAAATGAAAGACCTGGAAGTCCTGGGAGCACTGAGGGTTTCTCAAATATTCCATTTCTTTCCATATCAGTGCTAATTTTGTTATTACAACAATTTCATTCTTCCCCCAAAATCCCTTTCCAGTCTGGCCACAGACAAGAGAACTGAGGCCAAACTAAAGACAGGATGAGTAGGTTTTACACAGGGGTGGACAAAAGGAAGTTTACAGTTGTTTGTATGGAAGACTATATAATACAAGAATAAATAATAATACAAGAATAACTCTGTATTTTGTGTGCTCACAACTGTAAACCTACTTTTGTCCACACCTGTATGGGCAAAGGAAAGAGGGCAAAAGGCATCTTAGTTAGAGGAGATACCATGTCCAAAGACAAGGTGATACAAAGACTAGAAAAGGTTCCAGGATGTATCTAAAACCAGCTCACATAAAGATAAATCTGTCTGGTATGCTTAAAAGTCTGTCTTGTACTGAAAATTTATGCCTTTACTCAAGTAATCATTTTGATTAATTGTTTGGCATATTACAAAATGTATGAGGCAGTAGGAAAGAAATGAAATGTGATTTTATATCTCTATTATTATATATCAAACTACTAATCTCAAATTCCTAAAATAATGGTATGAAACTAAAAATTAGAAAAATATTAATAACTAGTGTTAAGAGAAATTAAATGTATTTAGAAGCATTGCATTTGTGGCTTGCAATTGATAATCTCCACAAAAGTTTCCCACAGTAATTCAGTATTCCTTCCGTTTAAGAAGTTATAGTTCAGTTGCTTCATTTGAACCTCATCAGTTTTTATTGTGTCTTGATGGACTTGAACTTAAACAAGCTTTGATGATTTGGCTATACCTGGTGCTTAATCTACAGAGCTGCCCTTCACAAAGTAATTGTTCATTTCAGCGAGCCTATAATAAATGCTGTCATAGCAATTCCCCACTTGGTATACAAAACTGTAAACCTGGCCTAGCTGAGAGTCTTGCTTATACAGAGACTCCCTCGAGAAGAAACTTACAGTACAGAAGATGAAGTCTGGCATGGTAACAGAATGCTGGTAGGAACCAGGGCAGAATCTCCATGTCCCATGCTCAGAATTTTGTGCTTTTTAATACATTGGCCCCAACTTTTGCAAATGGCTCCTTCAATATTTCAGATGGCACATGGCCTACAACAGCAGACTACCTGGCCCTGAGCCTAATGAGGATAGTTTTGCTCAGCATTCAAAGCTTACTGGTCCATACCTTCTTCGTTTCCCAATTCCAAATCATTAAACTTTTATCTGACTTACCAATCTCTTTGAACCAGGCCAGAGAGGTTGTCACTACTAGCTTTGGGTAAGACAGGCACATATCAGCTTCTTTATAAAAAAAGAATGGTTGACTGAGGAAGATTTGTCTTTTGAGTGGTGGGCTCACAATGCAATATACAGATGATGTATCATAGCATTGTATACTTGAAACCTATGTTAATTTTATTAATCAATGTCACCCCAATAAATAGTAAGAAAATTACCTATAATTCTATGATACCAAATCTGGAATCATAGGAAATCTGGTATTTGAGGGAATAGGGTATTTTCCTAACAAAATATACAGACCACCAAAATTAACTTAAGAAATGGAAAAACTAGATACACATATTAAAACAACTAAAAGGTACTTAAAATTTATATTACAAAAGAGGCACCAAGAATATATGATTTTAACACTGGATTCTATTTAAAACTTAAAGTAAGATCATTCCAATTCAAACTCTTTAAGACCACAGTTAAAGGTAGAAATTTATGTCATTCATTAAGCTAGTAAGTAACATTAGCATCAAAACTGATACAGTCAAAACAATCTTGAAAAAAAAAAGACTTCAAAGGTACTGATGTCACACTACTATAATGCTACAGTAATCAACAAAGTGTGGTACTGGCTTAAGGATATACATACTAGATCAATGGAATACAACTGAGAGTCCAGAACTAAACGCTCATATTTATAGTCAGTTGGACTTTTGAGAAGGGTATCAAGACAATTCAATGAGGAAAGAATAATCTTTTCAACAAATGATGCAGAGACAACTGTATTTAGCTATCTAAATGTAAAAGAAAGCATTTCTCTGCCTTATGTAATATCCCCAAATTAATGCAAAATTGGTCACAGATGTAAATGTTAGAGCTAAAACTATAAAACTCCTAGAAGAAAACATATATGTAAATCTTCATAACTCTGAGTTAGGCAAAGCCTTCTTAGGTGAGAATCAAAAGCATATCATTAAGAGAACACCATTAAAAAAGTGAAGACAATCTACAGAATGGGAACATTATTTGCTAATCTTATATCTAAAAGGGACTTGTATCCACAATACATAAAGGAATTTCCTAAGTTAACAATGAAAAGACAACCCAATTGTTAAGTGGGCAAAAGATCTGAATAGACATTTCTCCAAAGAAATGTACAAATGGCCAATAAATGTATGAAAAGATGGTCAAGATTAGTTGTTAAGGCCCTGGCTGGTGTGGCTCAGTGGTTGAATGCCAGCTTGTGAACCAAAAGGTCACCATTTCGATTCCCAGTCAGGACACATGCCTGGGTTGCAGGCCAGGTCCCCAGTACAGGGCACAGGAGAGGCAACCACACATTGATCTTTCTCTCCCTCTCTTTCTCCCTCCCTTCCCCCCTCTCTAAAAGCAATAAATAAAATCTTAAAAAAAAGATTAGTCACTAAGGAAATGCAAATCAAAATCTTAGTAAGACATCACCTCACACCCACTAGGATGGCTATATTAAAGATGACAGACAGTATTGGTAAAGACGTTTAAAATTTTGACCTTTGCACATGGATGATGGGAATGTAAAATGGTGTAGCCATTTTGAAAAACAGTATGGCAATTCTTTAAAATGTTAAACATAGAGTTACATTATGACCCAGAAATTCTATTCTTAGGTATATAAAACTAAGAGAAATGAAACCATATGCTCAGACAAAAAAAACTGTACCTAAATATCCATAGCATTTTTCATAATAGCCAAAAAGTGGAAACAACCTAAATGTTCATTAGTGAATTAAATGATAAACAGAACACATGATATATACACATTGCATAGTATGCATCAAAAAAAAAGGAAGTTCTGATACATGCTATAACATGAATGACCCTTGAAAATATTATACAAGGTCCAGCACAAATAATGTCCCTTTTTTATTACAAAATCTTTTATTGCAAAATCATAAGCATTTAATTCTGTAACAAAACAATATCACACTCAAGCACACCATATGACATTTTAGGTGATGTGTCCAAATTAAAACTATAAATTATTATAACCATATTATACCCTACCAACCACACTCAAGCAGGCGTTACTTCTGCTGGACCCTGTATGCTAAGTGAAAGGAGCTAGTCATGAAGGACCATATGTTGTATGACTTCATTTATATGAATTATCCAGAATAGGTAAATCTACAGAGATAGAAAGTAGATGAGTGGTTGAGATGAAGAGAAGATTATCTGTGGAAATGGCAGGTAATATGTGTATTTCAGGTGAGTGTTAAAAATGTTCTAAAATTAGATTGTGGTGATGGTTGAAAACACTGTAAATATACTAAAATGGCACACTAAATAAGTCAATAATTATGGTATGTAAAATATATATTAATAAAGCTGTAAAATACAAAAATTACTGAGGGGCAAAGGACCAAAAAAGTAAATAAAATAGCAAAATAACAAACAAATAGGAAAATGAGGGAAAACATGAACAAATACTGTGAATATAAATAAATATATTCACACTGTAAATATACATAAATATATACCCTGGACAAATGAAAAACATTCAAACATATGCTTAACTAGAGAAGTATAAAACACAGACAAAAAGTCCTGATACAGCACAAAAAAACCCTCTAGGTCAATTTCATTTATACTGAAGAATGTGAATTTGGAGACCGACTGCCTCGGTTCAGACCTGACATCCACCAGCTGCTTCTGTCCATGCCATCAGTTACGTTAACCTGTGCTCCTCAGTTTCTCCACCAGCACAAGTAGGAGTAGTTGTACCCCGGCTGGTGTGGCTCAGTGGATTGAGCACCGGCCTGTGAACCAAAGGTAGTGACCTACAGCATAAGGTCACTCTGAGATTTAAATACTTTAACATATGTAAAGCATCAGAACAGCGCCTGGCACTCAGTAAATGTTATCTGAAGATAGACTGTTATAAATTAATTTAAAAATTCAGTGAGAGGAAAACAGTGACAAATCAAATCCAACAATTTATTCAAGGAATTATTCAACATTGGAAACTCAATAAAATTTGTTACACCCATTAATAAACATTTAAAATAATTTCAGAAAGAACTACTTCTGAAATATGGCAAAATATTTATCACAGTCCAACAGCAGATATAATGCCCATGCCTATGATGCAAACAGTTGGAACACCTGCCACTGTATGTTACCAATAAGAAAAGCTGAATAAAGCCCGAAGTTGTAACTTTCTCAAGCTCATTAAAGAGCAAAGCTCACAGGAAAACCAAACAGTCAAAATTTCAAGGATGGACAAGGTTCCAAGGAGAAATGGAGATTTGCATTTACTGGTAGGCTCTTTCCCACACAGCTCCACTAGGTGCTCATGGTAAATATCAAGGGCAGAGTAGGAGACCAGATAGCTTCCCTTGGTGATGTTCGCATGCAGGGTGTATGGGGGAGGGGACTGCATGCTTCTGTGAAAGGAGCAAAATCCTCTGTCCTCCCCCAAACAGACCTTCTGTCACTACAGCAAAATCCATTCATAACTGAAAAAAGGTCAGCAAAACCGTCAGGGCACTGGGAAACCACACTGTTTTGGAACTGCAGAATAAAGAACAACCTCCATCCTGAGGTGAGAGGCAGGACACAGACCTCAGTCCCTGATCCTGTGCCAATACTATTAGATAGCTTCTGTCACTGGGAAAGAGGCAGGGAACAGTCCCATACAACACCTGCCACAGATACAAGTGAGAGTTTGGCTGTCATAGAACTCTGAGAAGACCCACTCCTGAAGGCCAAGCACAAAGAGACTGTCCTAAAATTAAAGCAGAGAACTCTTAGTCCTCCAACACCATACTACAACAAAACTCTCCTGCTGGAAAAAAGAAGAGTGTAGAATGAGTATCCTCTGAAGTTCAATCACATAGAGTCAAATGAAAACCAAGGATAAAGCATGAACACTGAGAAAAACCCTTCAGCACCTAGGCTTCCATCCTGAACATAAAGTAACAGCAACTTATTACTAGAACAATTTTGAGACCTATGATGCAGAGGCAATAACCAGAGCAACAACAAAACCCTAATCCCTCTCAACTCCTGTGTGGAACAACTCAGCGCTTAAACAACTGGCCTAAAAGGAGAGCTACTGTTTTATTCACAATGTCCAACATTTAATAAAAAATTATGAGACACATGAAAAGCAAAAGCAAAACAAAACTGTCAAATGACAAGGCAATTACAAAACGAGATTCAGAGATGACCTATATATTGGAACTATCAAACTCAGAATTCAAATTATGAAGAAAAATATAATAGAAAGTCTCATGGTAAATGTCAAACTAATTGGTGCAATGTAGAATCCGTTCCCACTAAAATTATGTAAAAGAGAAGGATATTCACTATTACAATTCCTAGTCAAGGTTAATTAGGCAGGTGTAGGAACTGTGGGAGGGGAAAGGAGGATATTATTAGTTTTCTTTATATATCTTCACACTATTTTCACTGGCTATGGTGGACATGTATAATTTTTTAATTAATAACTGCTTATTTTGAAATAATTCAAGGCCCACAAAAACTTGCAAAAAGTGTTCCTATATGGCCTTCAATTAGCTTTTCCCAGTGATGACATCATATATGTGCCATACCATATTGTCAAAATCAGGAAACTGACATTGGTGTAATGTCAGATGTAGATCTTATTTCGATTTCACCTGTGTTTATATCCTCCATCTCTCCCACCCACCCTCCCTCCCTTACTGGTATATAATTCTATGACATTTTAAAATTAAAAAATCAGAATACAGAAGGGTTACTGAACTACCAAGAAACCTGTTACCCTTTAATAGTCATACACTGTTCCTCACCCTAACTGCAAAAAAACCAATGATCTTCTCTCCATCCTAATGATTTTGCTACTTTGGTACTTCCATAAATTAAATCATGTAGATACAACCCTTTCAAACCGGCTTTTCTCATCCAGCATAGTGCCCTGGGGAAGCACCCAGGTTGTTGCATGTACCAATTAATTGTTCCTTTTTATTGTTAAGTAGTAATTGTCCATTGTGTGGATGTTGATCCATCAACCTGCTGAAGGATATCTGGATTCTTTCTCGTTGCGGCTGTACAAATAAAAGCTCTTATGAATATTTCTGTATATTATTTTTGCAGATATTTTCATTTCTTCAGGATAAGGCGCAGGAATGCAGTAGCTGGGTTGTATGGTAATTAATATATGTGTATAAAAAACTGGCAAACTGTTTTTGCACTGATTTTCACCAGCAGTGTATGAGAGACTCAGTTTCTCTACATCCCATCAACAATTGGTATTAAGAGTATTTTTTATTTAATCATTCCAATAGTGTGATGTGGTAGCTCACTGTTGTTTTAATGAACATGTAAATTTTAGAAGAGAAATTTAATTTTAAAAAGCTTTAAAAATAATAAAATTAGAATGTAAGATTTCTGGGGTCCTTTTGTTAAATATTCTGCTTTAGTAATCCTGAAATTGAGTCTGAACTTAAATTTTCATAGTGTTCATTCAAATACTCTGTTTCTGGAAATCTATCTGGAAGAAATAACACACAGTCTTTAAAAATTCAACTCACAAGTGTCCTTTCTCAGGAAACAGAGAATATACTCTATCAAAAGGAAAGAACACATCAAGTAGAATAAAAATAGGATCCAGGAAATAGGTGACTCAATACAGGGAACTAAAAGAATGCACCGAATGACACTGAAGGCAGGTTCCAGGACTGGTATTATCCTACAGAGCAATCAGTTCAGATGCTCAGAGAAAAAAAAGGGGGCAATGTTTTTAGATCCCCTGGTACACTTGAATGTATTAACAAGAAATTTATATATCTAGCAGAAAGAATACAGATATACTAGTGATAGACACACAGTATACAAACTAAAAATCCATTCTAAGGAAGACAAAATATTGAAAAAAACTTTGTTTTTTTAAAGAACTGTGACAAGTCTGAGATTTGTACCCTAACTGCAGGCTAACTTTGCCTGCAAGTTTTATGCATGTTGGCAGGAGATGCAAGAATTCTGGGTCACAAAGAACTTATATTTATTCAGGCCCAGCACAAACAGCATAGGCGTCATGTCTGTATAGGTTGTCTTCCTGCCCCAACTCCCATGGGGGCAGCAAGGAGGGACCTGGTGGACAATGCACACACAGTGGGACTGAGTCACAGCTGAAGAACAAGCACCAAGCTTAGGAAGTCCAATCTGTTATAACATGCTACAAGCAAACCTCCTGACTTCTGCTTCAGAGGGAGATAGTGTTTTTATTACACTGGATAATAAATGATACTCTTATCACTGAGAGATACTGTTTTTATTATACTGGACAGTAAACAATACTGTGCTTTAGAGAAAGACACTATCTGTATCTTCCAAGGCTGTCTGTTAAACAAATATCCCTTAGAACATAGTTCAGAACAAAGAACATTAGAAATGCTAAATATACGGGGGGGGGGGCAAAAGTAGGTTTACAGTTATGAGTTCTCAAAACACAGAGTTTATTCTTGTATTATTAATTATTGTATTATTTTTCCATATGAACAACTATAAACCTACCTTTGCCCCACTCCACATAGTACAGGCAATATAGAAATACTAACAACCCATGGGAGAACAGTCACCCAACATGGTTAATTTAGAGAGCCAAAATCATCATTAGGTTTTTAAAAATTAAAAAGAATACAATTTAAAATGCCTGAATACAAGCATGTCATTAGAGTATGTATATCCTTACATTTTGCTTCAGTTTCAACCTTCTCATTTTGAAGACATAAGATAATTTGACAAAGATGATGTAGTTTGTTAAAGGCAGACCAAGGACAAGAAAATGGGGGTCTGACACTTAAACCAATGTTCTTTCCGCCACTACACACAATGGAACGCAGGCATTATGTGTCATACTTCATAAATAGATTGTTCATGCATTTTACTGACTGTAACAGTATCTCTGCTCTTATCTCATAAATGTGGAAATCAATACTCAGAGAAGTTAACTGACTTACCCAATACTCTACAACAGTAAGTGGGAAATTCAGAATTTTAAATTCAAAATCCATTACTAGAGTTATCTACCAGAAAATAATCCAAAACTATACCTCACAGACAGAAGGGTGGCTTCATCTGGGCCTATCAAAGGCAGTCCATTAATGGCTAACAAAGGAAAATGACTAACGAGGAACCCAATATATTAGCTCATCATAAGAAATTATACTATTATTTACTATTAAGTACAAAGGGTACTTGCTATTTACTCAGTCTCCTAAAGGTTTATCTTGCAGTGACCTCTAAACAGCAAAGAACAAAATAACAAATAAAAAAAATCTATTCTATTAATATTTCTAAGCTAATAGTAAAAAGCTAGAATTTCTGATACTGTTCAAATCATGAGCAAAGAAAATTTAACAAAAAATAAAAATCCTTCCAGAGAGTTTTAGTTGGGCAATTAGTGACTACGAAGGCGATACTATACCAGAATAATTCCATGTCCTCCATGTCTTGAGCTTAGTAGATATTCAATAAATATGTTGACTTCAACTACAATAGCTGAAATTTATTTTTAATTTAAAAAACTTACTGATCATGTAATATGAGTTAAACAGTGGTCTAAATTTCAAGAGGACAGCAACATGAAAAGCTATTGATCCATTAAGCCCAATTTTTTGATTTAGGGAAGATGACATGTAAGTTATCAATTAATATTAGAGAAAAAAATTAAATAAAAGCTGTAACAGAAGTAAAGAGTAGAGAAAAATTAAAGAACATGACACATTTAGTAAACTCTAAGTAGCAGGGGATGGTTGGGGTTTATCAACACTAAAGAGAGAGAAATGGTTCCAAAAAAAAAGAAAAAGAAAGAAAAGAAAAATCAGGCTAAAACTAGTGTAAAGTCCTAAATTTCATCGTTGGGAGGTTTAGATTACATTTCTTAGACAATAGAAAGCAACTGAAAAGTTGTATTTATCTAACTTTACACAATATTTCACTCTTGCTCCTTCACTCTTGCTTGCTATCTAGTTAATTTCTCTTTGTAGGTTTAAAAAATTATTCCCCTTGTTGATTTCAGTGTATTTAAAATATTATTTCTTAAATTACTGTTGAGAAGGCAGTGATTTTAACTGCCATTCCTTCACAAATATATCTTTTCTAATCATTTTTTTTAAGAGTTTGCCTTTAAGTTCTGCAATTTCTTTTAGGTTTGTCATACTTAGAACTCATTTGGTATTCCTAGATCTGAGGTTTGTGTCATTTGGAAATTCTGGAAATATCTCAGTCCTTATTTCTTTGTATTGTGCCTTTTCACTGCTCCCTATATTAATTGCTCTAGAACTCTGAAAAGATTTATTTTAGATCTTTTCTCCCTACCTTTTGTGTCTTTTATCATCTCATTTTTTTACTTCTTTGTCTCTCTGGCTTCCATTTCCACACTTGTTCAACTCTATCTTCCAGTTCACTAACAGTTTCTTAAACTGTCAAATCTGCTGTTCAACCTATTTGCTGTTTAATTTTAATTATTTTATTTTTATTTCCTATAAGTTTAATCTAGGTTGTTTTTCAAATTTACTTGATCAATTTTAGTCATTTTCCTTCCTTACTTAAACACTTATGTTATATTCTGTGACTGATAAATAAAATATTGGAATTATTTGTTGAAGTACAGGATTCTGCTGCCTTATATGTTTACTGACATTCATTAGAAGTGCCTTTTTCTCCTTCATGTTTTTTTTTGACAGCTTGGGGTCTTTGAAACTTTATAAGAAATATTAAAGGCCTAATGTGAAGGTAATTTGGTTTGGTCTGTTGTCTATGGAATCCTCTGGAGTAGGACTACTTCAAATTAAATCCTCAGCTTTTAGATGACAAGACAAGAATTCAGGCAACCTGTGTGGTTCTAAGGTAGCTGTGGATGGTAAATTCTCAGTGCTACTCTCCCCCTCCACAGTCAAGAAAGCCAAGTTACCTCACTGTCTTATTTCGTATAAAGGGCTTGACTCTTGTTCACCTGAACACTAATACTGTGAGCAGCTTCAGGAACGCATACATCACTGCACTCTCCTGCTTACATAGGGTCCGGGGTCTATTCCTTGTCTGTCTTCCCCTTGAAGCCATTAAAATGGAAGCTCAGATTTACCCAGGTTTGACAAGAATGCACTCAGAGTAAAAGACTGCTTCAGGAAATCGCTTATTTTCCATGTTTCCCCCCGCCATTTCCATTTTGTTTTAGGCCTTTTCAAATTCCTTATTTTCCCTCCTGCTCAGTAATGTTGTTTTAAAATGTTCTTAAAATACACACTTTCCCAGTCAAGTGGAGGCATAGGTAGATACACTTCACCTCACTGCACAATCATACGAAGGAACCCAACTAACTTAAAAATGCAAAACACCTAGGACTGCCAGAAAATCACCCAGAAAAATACCCAGAACTGTACGGAAGTCCAACCACCAGGATTTCAAGAAGCTATATTCATCCAGACGGGTAGGAAGGGTGGAGACAGGGAATCGGGGCTGAGAGGACATGGTGTGGGGGAAGTGAGCCAGGGTTGGTGAGGCTGTGGTGGCCTGCAGAAGAGGCGGTCCCACATTTGCGTGTGGTGAATAAAAATCAGAGGGACACCTTGTGGGTGAACAATCCCAGCCCCAGGCCAGACTGCATAGCCCACGGTTCCAGCACTGGGTAAAATAAAGACCTGTAACTTCTGGCTGTAAACCCAGTGCAGGTTGGGGTGGTAGAAGGAACTGCCAGTTTCTTAGGAGAGCCCAGAACTTAAGCAAACCAACCCATTCTGGGAACCACACAACCAGGGCAGTGGCTGGAGAGGCACCAGTTGCATAAGGAAAGTAGGTTAAGTGACTGGAAAAGGGGCGAGTGCCAGACAAGCCCCCAAAAGTCAATCATCAGTAATATTGTCCCCTTTTTGACCTCTCCCCCACATATGGAGCCACGAAGTGTGAAGCAGATTGCCCTGCCCTGGCAAGGCTCTGCCCTGTACAACTTAACAGGTACATAAGAGAGGAAATCAGCAACTCTACCTAGTACACAGACACAGGGAAGCTGCCAAAATGTGGAGACAGACAAATAAGGCCCAAATGATGGAACAGAACAGAACCATAGAAAAAGTACTAAATGAATGGAGATAGCCAAACTATCAGATGCAGAGGTCAAAACACTGGTGATAAGGATGCTCAGAGAACTCACTGAGTACAGCAAAGCATAAGGGAAGAAAGGAAGGCTACACTAAGTAAAATAAAGAAAAAAACACAGGAAACCAACAGCGATTGGAAAGAAACCAGGATTCAAATCAACAATTGGGAACATAAGGAAATAATAAATACTCAACCAGAACAGAAGGAAGAAACAAGACTTCAAAAAAATGAGGAGAGATAAAGAAGACTCTGAGACATGTCCAAACATGCCAACATCTGAATCATAGAGAGGCCAGAAGGTAAAGAGAAAGAGCAAGAAACTTAAAACTGGTCTGAAAAAATAATGAAAGAAAACTTAGCTAATTTGGTGAAGGAAATAGACATACAAGTCCAAGAAGCACAGAGAGTCCCAAACAAGTTGGACCCAAAGAGGAACACACCAAGACACAGTTAAAATGCCAAAGGTTAAAGATAAAGACAGAATCTTAAAAGCAGCAAGAGAAAAGAAGAGTTACCTACAAAGGAGTTCCCATAAGACTACCACCTGATTTCCCAAAAGCAACTTTGCAGGCAAGAAGGGACTGACAAGAAGCATTCAAAGTAATGAAAAGCAAGGACCTACAATCAAGATTACTCTATCTAGCAAAGCTATCATTTAGAATTGAAGTGCAGATAAGATAAATTACTTCCCAGACAAGGTAAAGCTAAAGGAGTTTATCATCACCAAGCCCTTATTATATGAAATGTTAAAGGAACTTATTTAAGAAAAAGATAAAAACTATGAACATTAAAATGACAACAAACTCACAACTATCAAAAACTGAATCTGAAAAACAAAAACAGAAACAAACTAAGCAAACAACAGGAACTGAATTATAGATATGGCGATCATTGGGAGGGTTATCACCAGGGAGGGGGAAAAGGTACAGGGATTAAGAAGCATAAATGGTAGGTACTTAATAGACAGGGGAAGGTTAAGAACAGTATAGGAAATGGGGAAGCCAGAGAACTTATATGTACGACCCACGGACATGAACTAAGTTGGCGGAGTGCTGGAGGGAAGGGGGTACCTGACAGGATGGCAAAGGAAGAAAAACTGGGACAACTGTAATAGTATAATCAATACAATATACTTTAACAAATAAAATGAAATGTTCTTAAAATACAAAATTTTAACCATCCTTTAGATTGTTTTTATCAGGAGAGTCATTCAGGATATCTCTATTTTCTTACACTGCTGAAAATGCAAGACATACTGAAGGGTTTTCAGTAGAAAAGTGTTACCTGTGTTCTATAATGTTAGTTAATGGAAATGTGACAACTGATTAAAAAGGTGAGAAACTGGGGACAAAAAAGTTAAGTTAGGAAGGCACCATTGTTACACAGATAATGAAGTTGACATAGGGTAGAGGCAGAATAATTAAGAGAAAAAGCAGGAAAGAAATTACAGTTGCAGAATTGACAAAATTGGATGTAAAGTTACTTTGTGATGGGTGAGAGCTTGAAAGGATATGAAGATTCTGTTAAATGTATTAGCTTCTGTCTAGAAGTATGGCAGTATCATTAATTAATAGATGTTAATTGATCAATTTAGAAGTATAGAAGTAGAAAACTATTAAAAGTGATTTAAAATATAGGGCACTATTTCTGGAATACTATGCAGCAGGAAGAAGGAAAGGAGCTCCCACCTTTCATGACAGCATGGATGGAACTGGAGAGCATTTTGCTAAGTGAAGTAAATCGAGTGCTGAAAGACAAGTATCACATGATCTCACCTCTAAGTGGAACCTAATCAACAAAACAAACAAGCAAGCAAAATACAACCAGGGACATTAAAATAAAGAACAAACTGACAGTAACTAGAGAGGAGGGGGCAGAGAAATAATAGGGGAAGGCCCATCAAGGAATATGTACAAAGGACAAATGGACAAAGCCAAAGGGGGTAGGTATGAGGGTGGGAGGTGGGGATGGGTGAGGCAGGGGGCGTAGTGAGGTAAAAATGGAGAGAACTGTACTTGAACAACAATAACAATAAAATATAGGGTACTATTTCTGTCAACAGAAAAAGAAATCAGGGTATAGGTGCTTAATGTTCTCAAAGGGATTCACTGGCTAAGGGGCCCAATGATGTTAAAGGACAACTTCTCTTCATGACTATAAACCAGCTCCTGCAGTTCCAGGCTACAAACTTATGTTCCAGGTAAAAAGAAGAGAAGAATGGTGTCTGATGCATCTGTCAGGAAGGCAAAATCTTTTTCAGAGACCCGAACTTCTCTCACCCCTCCTGTAGAATTTCTTTTATGCCTCATTGGCAAAAAGAAAAACTGAGAAACTGTTTAACCTCAACAGTTTCTATAGTAAAGGCAAACAAAGAAAAACATAATTGGGAATAAATCTTAAAATATATAGTCAGTAGTGTTTGACTCAGATCCCATCTCCTTTCTAAGAAGAGAAAGCTTAGGGTCTCAAATCAGAAATTTGGCTTCAAACTTAAGGTTAAGGAGACATTGAGTTATCCAAGTGGAAGGCATAAGAGGCAATCATTAGGACATATATGATAGGTGATATAGGAATGGATGAAATTAGAAGAGACAAGTCTACATCAACAACAACAAAAAAACAAATACTGGAAAGAATGGAAAACAAGAGAAACTCATTCATTACTGATTGGAGTGAAAAAATGGTACAGCCACTTCGGAACACAGTTTGGCAATTTCTTACAAAAGTAAACATATTACATATAACTCAGAAATTGTAGTCCTTGGCATTTACCCAAATGAATTGAAAAACTTAACTCCACACAAAAACACGTGTGGACATTCATAGCAGCTTTATTAATAATTGTCAACATCTGGAAACAACCAAGATTTCCTTTAGTAGGTAAGTGGGTAAATAAACTGTGGTATATCCTGAAAATGGAATATTATTCAACACTAAAAGGAAATGACCTATGAAGCCATCAAATGCTTTAAATGCATATGTCTAAGTGAAAGAAGCCAATCTGGAAAGGCTACACAGTGTATTAATTCCAACTCCATGATATTCTGGAAAAGGAAAACCATGGAGATGACCAAAAGATTAATGGTTGGCCGGTCTTGGAGGTGGGAGGAATAAACAGGTAGAACAAAGAGGATTTTTGAAGTGACTCTTCTATATGATATTATAATGGCATACACATGTCATTTACATTTGTCAAAACCCACAGAATATACAACACCAAGAGTGAACCCTGATGTAAACTATGGACTTTGGGTTACACTGATGTAGGTTTGTGCATGGTAACAAATGTACCACTTTCTTGCTAAATGCTGGGGGCATGTGCATACAGGGGACAAAAGAATATGTGGGAACTCTGAACTCTGTGCTCAATTTTGCTGTGAACCTAAAACTCCTCTAAATTATACAGATTTTTTTAAAGATGGAAAAATAAGGAACTAATCACACAACCCAGGGGATCATTTCTTATATACAGAAGAAGAAACAGCTAAAGAATAGTGATCAAAGAAAAAAAAAATAATGAAGATATAGAAACAGAGAACTATGGAAATGTATTTCAGAGGGTGAAGCCAAAAAGACTGAAATGTGTTCTAGTTAAATTGACTTGGATATTGAGTGGGACAAGGAATGATAACTTTCACAAGGTTAATCATCAGAGGTCAGAAAGAATGGGTTCCAGTGGAATTACAGTGGAGAAATCCATATGTAGGGAGTTAAAGATATGTGATAACCAAGGTAAATAAGTAAAATAGTAAAGGAGGAAAGAAAGGCATATATATATAAAATTTCTTAAGTCTGATATCTGCATACTTATGTCTAATCTAAATTTACTTTAAAAACAATAAATGTCCAAAACTGTGTTGTTTGAGAAACCAGTTTCTTAATTGGATAAATTTTATTTTAAAGGAATAAATAAGCTGTTTTTTTCCCCACGTAACTCTCAACCTCTCATCCTGTATGTACCACCAATTTTACTTGTTATTTGGTAAACAGTGTCCTGCTAGCAATATAGCTAGTATAATAATAGTATTATTCTACCCTACTTCAAAAATAATGTATAAATGATCAACAAAAATCCAATTTCATGCCGTACCACAAAAAAAATTTGAATGAATTTCTGGTTATTAGAATAAACATGTTGTTATTCAAATAGCATAAGATTATTAAAAAGTATCTCCTATGACAATTGTGTAATTGCCATAATTATAAATTGGAAAGTTCTGTGTAATGTATGACCATTAACTTAGACATATCTCTAGAATTGTTGCCTTTAGGGATTTAGTATAATAAAATGAAGTAAAACATGAATTTTTAGCTCTCACTGTATTAAAGTTTACCTTTATTAGTGCAATTAATAATAATACAATTTATGATAAAATAGTAGAAATATATTTGGCAGACTGAAAACTCCTAGAGAAAGTGACTTCTTAAAAAGTCTCCCTAAAGCTCATTTACTAAATATTACTAAATACTAAGTAAATAAATACTACCTAAATACTAAACCAGGTAGCAAACAAAAGAAATGATACTTGTAAATAGATTGTAAAAGATAAGTATTACTGCTCAGAAAGGAGATGAACAATTAAATTCATCAAATAGGGTGGTAGTAAATTTATTATTCCTAACTTATATGGAGATGTGAAGATACAAAATGCAATAATAAGGCTAAATAAGCACTGAGGAACAAAATATGAAAAAAATCTTTTAAATGACTTAGGATACAGTTGGTGTGTTGTAAATGACCCGATTTTCATAATAAATTTAAGGTTTCACATGAGGAAATAAGTCCTAAAATAACTAAAAAATGTGTTAATACAAAAGAGACAATTTTAAAAGAGTTAAGATGAGCACAGGGCTTTAAAGATATTAAATTGATGTATTTTTAAAAATTAATTCTTCCTCCCATCTCTATTTTACAAAAAAAAAAATGTAAATTGGCAAACTAAACTTTTCATTGTAGGGTTTGTTTTAAATGGAAATAGCTATATCACATGGAACTATGAAGTCTGTCCCCTAAAGCTGATAATAAGTTAACGCACAATGGACATTGTCTTGAAACAATGTAACTGTCAAGTATTCGTTTAAAATTAGTATAGTCAATTGTACTCATACAAGAATAAATTACTTGGGGTAATTAATGAACAGTCACAGCAATCTACAAGTCTTTTCTTTCCCATTTATTGTTCTGGTCTATATAAATTCGGGAGAAAGTACATTAAACAATTACAGCAAAGCCCATAACTAACAAGCTAAATATATTTCATTAAAAAAATCTGATTTCAACCAAATCTCATACTTTTTGGACAGATTAAAAATATCTTCCATATCAGAATGCCAACGTTTTCTCAATTTTGGTAGATGATTCATGCTTAGTGAGTTACACTGCTAATGCCATAATATTCTTCCGTAACCTTAAGCAAAATGTGAATTCAAGACAAAAAAGCACTATACAATCCTCCAGACAGCATATCTTTTTTTTCTAACTGCACAATATCAAAAATGATGGATTTCTTTCTGTTTCCCATAAATATGTTTTTGTGTTTATTTTTAAACCATTCATGAGAATGTCAGCACCTTGAGGGCAGGGACACTACTATGTCATAGGCACTATGCTAGGATCTGGAGCAAAGACACAAGAGTAGAGTAGAAAGTCATAAGCATCTTGAGAAAAAAAATGTATAATAGAATTAAAATAATGTCCTTTTTCATGATTATTAAATCTATATTATAATGAAACAGAACTTCTTATCATGAAATATATACTTCACTTGTTTCAAATTCCAGTAGAATATATTTTCTTTCCTTTTTTTTCCCTTTGGTAATAAGTAATATTTTTAAGTACTATTTCAATTCCCAAATATATTCACATACCGTTCAAAGAGTGTCAGTTCTGTGGGTTTCTAATATTAAAAGTCATTTAAAAAATAGAGTAGTAAGTATTGATGGGAAGAAAAGATTAATGATTTAATTTTTCTTTTAGTGTGGTCACTTTTTATTAACTACAGAAAGTAACAATATATTATGAAAATCAGAATAAACATGTACCAAAAGTTATTAATAGACCACCACTCAAAATTCAGGAAATTTGTTGTATTTCATGTACACATACACGAGATAAAATAATACCATAGCAGAAGGGTGCTGTATCTGTGTTTAAAGAAGGGGTTGTTGGCAAACACCACAGCTCACTTCTGCTGAAATGTACACAACTGATATATGCAGCACAGAAAGCTGGCACCAAGGGCTTACAACCTTAATTTGCCTGCAAGAAGGAACAGAGATTTACCTTCAGAGCACGTTCTTGATTGTTTTCAGCAGTCAGATGTCTCATGTTGTTTGCTGAAGTCTGGTTCTGCTCTTTCAAATGATGAAGCTCCTGCTCCAGCCGTTTGCACTGCCACAGGGGAAGAATTCCATTAAGTAAAGGAGTTGTAGCATTTTCTTTCACCAAGCCACATGAATTAATGTAAATAATACCATTGTATTCTCTAAAAGACAAGGTATCATTTGCAGCAAGAATAGTAAGTTAAAAGTAATGTTGGATATGAATAAAATTAATGTTTATAGTACTCTGGTTATTCAACTGTAATATTTGGTTTGTTTTTTACTACTATAAATATAAATTATAAAATAATCATTTTCATAAAATTAAGATCAAATTACATTTAATTTTTTTTTCATTAAACCAATGCTTGTCATTGTGCATCTACTGGCTGAATACAAGCATACTTCTAAAATCATATTGGATTCTAAATAAACCATAGTATGACATTTGTTTTGAATTTTTATTAACTTCTAAAGATTAAAAGTATCATAAGATATTTATTAAGAGATTTTTTAGAATTATCTAAAGAAACAATTGTGCAGGGAAAAAAGTGACAGCCACAGTATGCTTTAAGACTTGGAAATAACTAAGAAAACAAGTGTTTTACATTTCTATTTAGCTACATCTTATTTTGAAGTAAATCAAGTGATAACAAACATGTGAAATGACATTCTGACACACTGAGAATAAATAAGAATATGAGTGATGACATTATAAATAAAAGCATAAATGGGCTAATAGAAGTGTCCATGTTCAAAACAACATTGAAATATCACGCTATCTGCATACAAGATCTTAATATGATCATACCAAAGGTTTTACACAAAATTGTACAGGATATAAACTGATATGCTGGAAATCAGGCCCCTATGAACACAATGAAGAAATTGGCCAAAGAAACAAGTGCTAAATTCCATCTTTCAGGAAAAAGTTAAAGATCACTCTTTATCTCTTTTTAAATTAGGATATTTAATTAATAACCAATAAGTAATGATACATATTGCTTCAAGGTCTAGGCAAAGCTACTTCTCAATTATTTTGGCTAGTTGTCATAATGAACTAAAAATCATTATTATGCTATAATCAAGATGCTGTCATAATCCAAACTGGCATTTCTTACTATTCTAACATTGACTCCTTCTGCCTCTAATCTCTGTAATATTCTGCAGTCTGTATCATCATTTCCTAACTTTGAGTAACATACAAATCCTTTTCATAAAAAGAATATCAGGCTTTTGATAGTGACTTAATTATATGATGATGTTTATGTACAAATACAATGGGGTATAGATGCCTCAGCATGTTAATACAATTATGAAACCAAAACACACTTACAAAAAAGTAAAATAGTAATCACAAAATCAAAACTTTTAAAATTAGTATTAACTAAGCAGACAGTTTTTGCTGAAACTAAGTTCTGCAAATATAATATAAAGTGGCAGGTGCCTTCTACGGCCATGTCTATTCTACCTGTGTTGTGTGGCACCTTAATTCATGGGTCATATTTTTAAAAAATTACATGAGTGAAATCTTTGTGAATTGACATCATTTGGGTTTTATTTGGAGGGGACACATGATTTACAAATTGAACTGTCCTTTTTTAGCTTTTAACAAAACATTTGGTTGAAACGCAATCAAAGAACAAGTTGTTTAGTGAAGACACATCATGAGGCATGAAAACAAATAAGACCCAGAAGTAAGCACCACAATCTAATAGAAATATTCTCTACTAAAATTATCCTGTACGTTTTCAATTTTAGTACAAAATAATTATGTACTAAGTATTAAAATGAAATGACTGCATATAAACTGCGAAGTTAAAGGTGAGGTAGATAACGTTGGCTATGGGGGTAAAAGAATGTTTAATGGACCAGAGTACATCTGAGTTGGGCTTAGCTGAGCATATGATTTTAAAGGCTGAAAGAGAAAGGACACAGGAGAAAAGGAGTGGAGTAGAAACACCCTGGGAAATATCCAGGGGAAGTGAGAGAGCATCGTCACAAGTTGTCTGACCACCTGATTTTGTATTCCTAAGTAAATTAGAAATGACCCAGGAATAGAGACTTCTTTCCTATCTACAAGATATACAAAAAGAATTCACTTGCTCAATCTTAAGAAATATTTTAATTTCTTCATGAGATTTAAATTTAACATTGACCTAGAAATCAAATTGTGGTGAATCAACAATAACTCCGAACTGAATAAAAACATACATAATGCTCTTGTCAAATATACTTTTGGATTTAACTATATTTAAGATTTCTTTAGATTTATTTAAACCTGTATTATTTCTTCATTTCATGTTCTTTCATTCCTTCTGAACAAACAGGTGGAGAGTGCTCCCAGGCCAATTTTTAAAAATACAGCAAAAAAGAAATAAGTAAAGCTTAAGAGCAATAAAACTATTTTTACAGTTTAATAAAATGCACTGAGGGCATTTACTTCCCTGGTCATGCAGTAGAAGGGGGAAAGAAGACAAGGCCCAGGGACCAAAGTGGCAACTGTTCCAAAAGGCTACACTTCCAGGTGTTTAAGGATCACTCCTACCTCAATGAAGGAAAAGACCAAGATGTTAGATAAGATGTATGTCCCTAAATAAAGTAACATATAATGGTTTCAGATAATCCTCTTTTCAACTGACACATTAAAATAACACCATCATCATCCCTGTTCATATACTGCCAAATATTAATGTTCTTAAGGGTTGCAATGCACGAATTTGGCCTAAGAGTTTTCTTATATATTTTATATTTAGAAAATTGTATTACTCAAATTGAACTTAAGTAAATGCTATCTGTATATTATTATAGTGTCCTTGAAAACTAAGATTCTCAACACAAGATGCAAAAGATACAGATGAAAGATTAAAAGCTTAAGTGAAATTCCTTTAATTTAGCATTTGAATTGGAAGTATCAGGATGAAGATACAAAGAGTTTTATCTTCTAGAAATGTGTGTGTGGTGTGTATGTATTTCCTAGTTTTGCCCATTGAAAAAGGTTAAGAACAATAGCAAACCAGTGGCAATGAACACCCCTAGTACCTACTGCAGGTTGCAAATACCATTTCTGACTACAAATAAAGGACTCCATGGATATGTGGCCTACTCCAGGTCTGGGACAAGAATTGCACAATATGATCCAGGAACATCAGAAAGGACGCAGGAACCAACTTGAAAAGCTCCCCACTAGCTAATGATAAGACAATTTGAGCATCAATAAATATAGTAGTGACTACAATATATATGTATTGACACATATAACACAATGTGTTTAAATTACTGAATTTATCATGAAAAAATTTTTTTAAAATAGTTGTGTTTATTGGGGGAATTGTCAATGTGAGTGAACTAAACATAGTAGGCCAAGAATTCATCCCCTTTCTTATATAAACTTCACTACTATGTAATCAAACAATAGATAAGATGATGGCTATAAAAATATTCAAGGTAATAAAGAAAGGGAGTGTTAGAATATCACAATTTTGAAATCAATATACTAAGAGATCTAGACACTGAGACCCGCTAATAACATCGCTCTTTAACAACTTAACGTGTTTCCAGATGAAACAACACTAAATTACCTGTAACGTAGTCTTGCTAATAAAACTAACTCTGATCAAGCTTCTAGATTAAACTGTCATACTTGCGGGAGAAGAGAGAAGACAGAGACATATTAAATGACGCTACAGAGATGCAACAAACTGGGAAGCTCTGTACAAAAACTGGCACATGGACCACAGTGTGGTGATCGCTGGGGGAAGGGTGGGGTGCAAGGGGCCTACATGGCAGTGGAAATAAACACAATAAAGATTAAGTAAAAAAATTTTTTTAATTAAAAAAAGAAATTAAACTCATTTTGTTTAAAAAAATACTTAAAAAAGAGATAGAAGGGGAATCCATAAAGCATTAATAGTTCAATTGTTTGCAATGTATGATTCTTACTTAGATACTGATGTAAAACAAAGATGAAAAAGTTGTGACAGTTAAGAAATTGAACTTGAAAACCAATTAAATGTTTCACAATATTAAAAAATTATTGTCCATATTTTGGGGGATATAATGGGATCATGGTTATATTTTAAACAATAGTCCCTACCTCTTAAAAATACACAATAAAAACTGGATATAAAAATGATATTTTGTCTGGCATTTCCTATAAAATAATAGGAGTAAATGAGTCAGGCAATACGGATTTAAAAAAGTTAGAAAGTTGTTGCAGGGTAAAAATATCACAGATTTATGACTCTATGCTCTTTAAGCTCATAAAGAAAAGAAATACATTTGCCTCTGTAAACAAACAAAACTGATTCTATAATATGACTAATCTAAACATATAAAACACAGAAATCAATGGCAACTTTTATAAAATAAATTTGGCCCATATTCACTACAAAATCTGTTCTCACCAGTGATCTCCTTTTACTAGTCAATTTGGAAGAATTATATCAAGCAGACAATACATTATGATTGTTTTACTTCATGTTGACTTTCTGAAAGATAACATGCTTTAAGTTTTTCATAAAAAGTTCTCTACTACTGTCTAAGTTTTTAACAGCTGCTGTTTCTCCTCCTCTACAATCTGCTTTCTGTCACAAATCATTTTGACTGTATTACAATCAAACATCTTCCCACTTGGATGTCATACAGCTCTTTCCTTTGCAGACAAAAAATAACACCAGACTCTTCCAGTCAAAACAGAAACAAACTTTGGTGTCAATGTGAATTATGCACTTTGAACTACAGATGTTTGGAAGTACTTAAGATTATATAAGTAAGTTTTCATTTCTCTTCATTTAGAAAAAGTTTTTAAAATTGCTTCATTTTAGATTTAAAAATAATAACTAGAGTGCTCTTCTCACATTACAATAACTTAGAATAAAGAGTTTCCAAGTTCAAAAAGGTAACTTGTTTCTTCAAAGCCCTGGCAAAATATGAACAACTTGCTTTAAGTGACTATTTATACAATACTCAAAGACTTAAAAATACTGAAGATTAAAACAGAAAAACAGTAATTATGTGAATGAGTCTCTGAAACCACATAGGATGCTTGTGTGTATGAAACACAAATTATTCAGTAAATAATCACTGAGCATCCATCCACCAGGCCATACACCAGCACCCACCAGGCAAGATGCCAGGCAATAACATGTTTCTACATACTTATACATACATATCTTAATTATATATAAAACTTTCAAAAACACCATATAAGAGTAAATAACTAGGGATTTAATAACAAATGCAGTATTTTATCATCATCTTATTCAAAAAGATTAATTTAAAGAAACATTTTTAATCCACAAAGCAAAAGGATGAGTAAACATGACAATTATTTAAAAAGGTATCAACATGTATATAGGTATTTATTTAGTATATTATGTTATTAAAGTAGCATTTTTGTAATGCTGTTTAAGGTTATTATGTTAGCTGTATTCATGAAAAGCTATTCATTTGAAAAACTGTGATTTGAGTCTCTATTTCATAAAGGTTAACACACGTATCATTAATGACAGTCAATCATCTCTTAATTCGTATGTGCCAGGCCTTGCTCTAAGCACTTTACATGCATTAAGTCAGTCAATCTTCATGTGGATTCTGAGTTAAAAATTACCCCATTTTACAGAAGGAAGCAAATGCACTGAGTATGACTCCCTCAAGTAATGCAACTAATAAGAAATATGATTCAAATTCAGGCAGTATAATTTAGTTTATCAACAAAATATATAGTATGGACACATACATACAACAGCAAAAGGAATGGAAACAGAACTACAGAGAAAGTTAATAATAATGAACTTTTAAAAATCTGAACCTTGAGCAATTAGAGATTCAAAGAATTTGTAAGTAGTACAGTAACCTGACATTAGGAAATAGTCAACACAGATCAAAATGAAATACTGACTAGCTAATATATAGACTTATTACCTTTTACCTCAGTTCATTTATACCCAATAGAGTCTATGGTAAATTAATGAAAAACATGTAGGCAATTATTTCTTTCCTTTTAACTGCACATTCTAAGGCTCACATAGTATTTAAAATCATAATGCTCTTGCTCTGGCTGGTGTGTATCATTTGGTTGGAGTGTCATACCATAAACCAAGAGGTCACGGGTTAGATTCCCAGTCAGGGCACAAGCCTAGGTTGCAGGTTTGGTTCTCAGTCAAGGCGCATGCAGGGGCGAATGATCAATGTTTCTCTCTCAAATCAATAAGCATGTCCTCAGGTGAGGATAAAAAAAATTTTTAAATAAAATCATAATGCTCTTTTTAGGAATACAAAACAAAAAGTAGCTATTCTTTTGTCACACTGGAAATGCTTTCTTTCAATTGAAGGTCTTATAAAAGCTACATGTGTATGTATACATATATATATGCATATACTCAAAATAGTATATTAACATAAATCACATACAAAAAGACACTATTTGTATAACATTGAAATATCAGGTCTTCACATGAAAATGCCCAAAAACAATTACTTCAGCTTTGTACAAACCACAAACTCTAAGAAGGTAGAGCCAAGTGTGTTTATTCACTGCTAAGTAGTAGACAAGGTACGTAAAACATAAGTGAAATTAAATAGATATTTATTCCTTTACTGTATTTTCTGCTTATAATGGCATTTACTCAATACTCCTTGCTAAACCTGAAAATCATCCTAAAATCCCTCTTATTTTTATCCTAAAATCAAACCAAGTCCTATTCCTTCAAGATGCTTTATTCTTTATCTCCAGTGTCATACTTTTCATTTAGCCTCTAAGGTTCTCATTAACTGGGAAGTGTCATGCCCCCAGTCTCCAAACTACTCTCTACTGGAGTAGTCTCCAAAGCTGGCTGCAAATCAGAATTACCAGAGTAGTTTCAAAAAGAATCAAACTAAACTGTTACACACAAAATTTAACTCCAAATGGATCAAAGACCTAAATTTAAGTCCTGAAACAAAATACATAGGAAAAAACATTGATACTAAACTTGAACTTGTGGATCTTCATCTTAGATAGGATTTTATGAATTTGATCTCAAAGGCAAGGGAAGTAGAAGTAAAACTAAACAAATGGGCCTAATCAAACTAAAAAGCTTCTGCACAGCAAAAGAAACCATCAAAAATCAAAAAGGCAGCCAGTTTGATTCCCAGTTAGGGCACACGCCTGGGTCACAGCACATCGATGTGTGAGAGAAACACTGAGAGAGGCAACTGATCATGTTTCACATTGACGTTTCTCTCCCTCTTTTTGGCTCCCTTCCCCCATCTCCAAAAATAAATAAATGAAATCTTTAAAAAAAAAAGGCAACCAACTGAATGGGAGAAGATATTTGCTAACAATACCTCTGTTAAGATGTTAATATCTAAAAGATATATGAAGAATTCATACAAATCAACAAAAAAACTAACAATCCAATTTAAAAAATGGCCAGAGGACCTGATCATTTTTCCAAGAACACATACAAATGGCCAACAGATATATGAAAGAAGCTCAACCTCACTAGCTATTAGAGAAATGTGAATCAAACCTACAATGAGATACCACCTCACAACTGTTAGAATGTCTAATAATCAACAAGTAATAACAAGTGTTGGAGAGGTTGTGGAGGAAAAAAAACCCTCATACACCACTGGTGGGAAAGAAAATTGGTAAAACAACTATGGAAAACAATATGGAGGTTTTTCAAAAATTAAGAATAGAGTCAACATATGAACCAGCAGCCCCTCTTCTGGGTATCTACTCAAAAAACCTGAAAACAACTTTTCACAAAGATATACGCACACTATGTTCACTGCAACATGAGTCTCTGTGGCCAAGACACAGAAACCACCAAAATATCCATCACCAAATGACTAGATAAAAACAATGTGGTATATATATACACAATGAATTACTACTCAGCCATAAGAAAAGGTGAATACTGCCATTTGCAATAACATGACTGAATCTCGAGAATATGATGCTAAGCAAAATGAGTCAGAAAATGTCAAGAACCATATGATTTCACTCATATGTGGAATATAAAATTGAAAGAAACAGAGGAACAAACAACAAATAAAAATTCATAGACACAGACAAGAGTTATGGTGGTGACCAGAGGGAAAGGAGGATGGGGGCTGGGGAGTAAAGGGTAAAGGATTCAAATATATGGTGACAGAAGATCTGACTTTGGGTAGTGAACACACAATGCAATACATAAATGATGTATCACACAACTGTACACATGAAACCAATGCCACCATAATAAATTTAATAAAATTTAAAAAAATTACAATGTGATACACTAAATCCATTAATTTTTTTTAAAAAAAGAATCTGTAAGTGTGCTTGCACATGGTTTGGGGTTGCATCTCAGAGCTAATGAATATTCCAGAGAGCACTGTCTAAAATACAACACTGATTGATTACACTAACTTCTACCTATCCTATCTTGATTTCCTTTATTGGCTCTTACACTGCTTGCAGAATTAAAAGCAAGTTTTGGAGAATGACAGTGGCATTTCACAAACCAGTCAGACTCACTAAATATTTTCTCATCCTCCCCAACTGCATGCACACATTGCTGTACTTCAGACATGCTCAATTATCCACCGTTCCCAAATATAAATGTTTCTTACAAACTTTTTTGCCTTTGTGCAAGTTTTTATACATATATGATTTATCTACACAGCATCAGACCCTTTCTCACTGGAAGCCCTTCAGAGAAATACCAAGCTTCCTTGCTGTCCTTCCTCCTACATATTCTCATGGAAATCGTCTGCCTGGCATTCTCCCTCACATCCACTTCTGATTTCAGTGCCAAATGACCTGGTTCTTCAAAGATATCTAATGCATGTTTATTAAAGAAATGATCTGAATTTTGTTTACAGAAATCTTATTTTTTCCATATTCATTTCCTTCTAAAACTAAAGGCATATGCCACTAAACAGTATTTAGGCAATCATTAACTTATAAACATGAGTGTAAAATTGGGCAAAATTATATGAAAAAAAGGAATTTCTGAAGTACAGCAATATGCAAAGTGAGTGTCATGTTTCCTAAAAAAAATGTAAACAGTTGCTATTTCATGATATACCCTTTAACTGACTCCCAAATAAGAAGCATAAGTCTAAACATCTAAAGCTTGGGCTATAGCTGCAATGTACTAATACAGGTCGGACCATAAGGAGGAAAGCAGTAAGACACCAAGATTCCACCGAGGAAAAATAGGGCCCAAACCAGAAGAAAGACTTGGAAGTAGAGAAAAAAATTTATCATGATAAGTGGGGAAATTATTTATAAAACATACCTCATAAGCCAAACCATTGTTTTGTAGGGGTTTTATTTTACGCAAAATTTATATAGAGTGAAATGCAGATTCTGGTTGTACAACTGATTGATTTCTGACAAATTTACATATTTAGGTGATCACCCTGTTCATGATATAGAATACTTCTACCACACCACAAAGGTCTTGGGGCTCCCTCTTCTAGCCAATCTATACCCATATCCATCGGCTACCACTGTTCTGCTTTGTAATATCATGGATTATTTCACCTGTTCCTTAACTTTATAAAAAACAAAGCCTTTAAGTCTAATCTTTTGTCTGACTTCCTTCAATCAACATTATGTATTAAAGATTCATCTATGCTTTTGTGTGCATGAAGAATTCATTCTTTTCATGAAAAATATTACATTGTAGGAATATAACATAATTTATTTGCTTTTCAGTTAATGAAATGACACTTGAGTTGTTTTCAATAGTTGGATATTATAAATAACCCCCCATGGACATTCCTCTAAAAGTCTTTCAGCATATATGTTTTGGTTTTCCTTGGATAAATACCTAGACATGGAATTGCTAGGTCAGGGTAGATATTCTTCCACTGCATAAAAACTGCCAAACAGTTTTCAAAACTGGTTGTATGGCTACTGAAAAAAAAAAAACTGTATGGCTACTAAACTGAACACTGCTGAAAACATTTCCATTATTGTAGAATGTTCTATCAAACAGCACTGCATCTGGGCCTTGGTCTGGGAGTAAAAGAAGGGTAGGATGATACATCCAAGGAAGTAATTTAAATACATTGTCAAGAAAATGGAGAGCCGAAAATAAAGGCTATGCAATCCCTTGATTTCATAGTATTTGCTGTCCTGAGAAGAGGCTCCCCTTCTACCACACCCACAGTTTCTCAGGATCTCAATCTGCTGGGGCAGCCTTCAGGTTTAACAAGAAAAACATGGCTATCTAAACACAGGCTTTATATTTCATATCTAATGTATGACTTGTTAGTTATATTAATAACTAACTATATGGATTCAAAATCATACTTAATACATTACAGCTAAATTAGAAATATGTTTGTATAGAATTCAATAATACTTGGTTGGTAGTTTCCAAATGTTTAAGACGGTCATCTAAAATCTTAAATAGACTTGAGATAACAAATTCAAGTAGATTACAATGAAAAGTTTCAACTTGTTAATCACACTTCCTCTTTAATTTCAATAAAAGTTCTAGAATTGTTTTGAATTTTTTATATGAATTATATCTGAAAAGTATTGTATCTCTGCTATTTCATATGACCAAAAAAGTAATTAAGATATATAACTATATTTTAATTGAAGTAATGAAAGATAATTATAAAATTATCACATGAAAGAAGTCTGATATAACTTATTTATTTTGTATAATCTCTTCACTGCTGCAAGGCATTTACTTCTAAGATGATGAACTTCTTTCTCTGGCTAATACCACTACTAGGATGTGGTATTTTGATCCTTTCTGTACTGTTATAACCTTGTAATGCTGAACCCTGTAGTCAGCTGGTGGTCAGCAAAACAAAATTCAGTAAATAATTCCATTGTAATGAGTTGGTTCTTAAGTAAACTTCAATAGATTTTCTCAAAATCCATAAACAAACAATGGTATAACCTAGATGTTAAGTTGGCAGTTATTGCACAAAAGGATAGAGATGCTTCTTGTATTATTGTAAAAAAACACAAAGCAGAGTTCAGAAAATGCTATTAGTACTCACTGGATGCTAGCCACAGTTTAATAGATTATTAAGCTATATTCCTGGAATCAAAGATGCCTCCTCTTGGTTTGCAAACTTCATTTGCTATTATAAACGTTGTAATCTCAATAGAACTGTCAATTACTTAAGTGCTCATTCTTAATTTTCTTGTATAATAAGTATAGCCCAAACAATGTTAAATCCTAAAAAAAGCCACTCCAACTTCTAAGATTACAACAGGAGAAAAAACAAAAAATTTTATGACAAATCAAAGTATCAACAAGTTAAATATTATATAAAAGGCATCCTCTTTTGGAGATAAGACTCTAATTATCTTTGACTGTTATAAATATAACTAGTGTTCTTCATCAAAAACAAGTAAATACTTGTGGACTGATTTGTTGACTATAGCACCAAAAGTTTTGGAAACTTGATAAAGTTCTCAGGACACTTTTTAGTTTTTCAATAAGGCAATCAATTACACTTTTTACATTTTTTATAAAAATGTCCCTGAAATTGTTATATTGATGTTTATATGCAGGACCAGAAACACCATCCAAATCACTTAACAGCAATTCATTCAAGAGCAATCTCAGTGAAAAACAGTTTACATTATATTCAATTCTCCTACAGTCAAGTACAACTCTAATTTTCTTTTGGCCTAGCTGCTTCTCTCACCAACCTTCCGTGCACTTTTGTCACCTGTAGTCTTTGGAAGCACTTTTTCATTGCTAAGGTACTTTCATATATTCTTAGGCATAATACCCTTTATATATCAGCTCAATAAAAAAAAACAACCCATATCTCTTTCAGTGACACTTCTCTCTGAACACTCCCAAGTAGTTCATACATAACTTCTTCTTCACATGACGTTTCTTCAGAGGTAGGAATAAGGACTTGTGTTTTCCTGGTTTTCAGCTGTCATTTTCAGCCCACTAATCCTTCACTAAACAACCCTTTCATTTTTCAACTTTCTCTTATGCATTTAGAGTGTATGGTTCAGAGGCTACTACAGGTCTGAAAGTGATACCGCAATGAAGCTGGTACTAAAATAAAAGAGCAGGCAATGAAACATTTAGAAGGATGTCACAGAGCAATTTTATGGCTGTTGAACCCAGTAACAACAACAAAAATTTATGCTTGAATATTGCATATTTATATACATTTCCATTTCATTTTTTTGTAATTGTTTTTGTATGTTATAAAAGCTGTGGTTCATAACACCCTGGAAAAATATTTTTAAAGAACTGGTCTTTCACCCAGAGAGTCTGAGAAGCACTGATTTGGATGAATTGCTTCTTATCTGTGCCACTGTGATCTAACAACCAAGGTTCCTTTCCTACATTTTAAAAGAAAGTTTCTACCCTGGCTGGTGTGGCTCAGTGGATTGAGCGCCATCTGTGAACCAAAGAGTCGCTAGTTGATTCCCAGTGAGGGCACATGCCTCAGTTGAGGGCCAGGTCCCCAGTAGGGGGCACAGGAGAGGCAACCACACACTGATCTTTCTCTCACTCTTTTTCTCCCTCCCTTCCCCTCTCTCTAAAAATAAATTAAAATCTTAAAAAAAAAAAAGAAAGTTTCTAGACAAAACGCAAGACTTCTCCACAATTTCTTGGATCATTTATTCTAATAAAATCTACTGGCATCTTGTTCTTAGTTCTCTTTAATCCTTTACTCTGAGGCCCTACTCTTGGATCACAACATTCTATTCTTCTACCATCTTACTGAACCTACTCTTTACTGTTCTTACTGAAATAAATACTTCCTCTTGATATGGATTTGCCTTCCCTGAATGCAATGCTCATGCAAAAACAATCATTCACAGACTTTATAGAACATCTGTACTATCATGGGATTCCACACAGCATTGTTCTCATCAAGGAACTTACTTCATAGCAAGCCAAGTGTGACAATGGGCCCATGCTCATGGAATTCAGTGATCTTTACCATGTTCCCCATTATCTTGATGCGGCTGGCTAGATAAGACATTGGATGGATTTCTCAAGACTTGGTTATGGTACCAGTTAGGTGGCAATACCTTGTGAGGCTAGGTTAAGGTTCCACATGACAATGTATATGCTCTAAATCAGAATACAATATGCGGTACTTTTTATCCACACAGAATTTACAGGTCCAGGAATCAAGGGATAGACACATGATGGCTTCATTCACTATTACCCACAGTAATCCAGTAAGAAAATTTTTGCTTTCCATTTCTACAAACAGCTCTTGCTGATCCAATGATCCTAGTTCCAAAGAGAGAAAAACTTCCACCTGAGACATAAAAATTCTATTGAACTGGAAATTGAAACTGTCACCTGGCTGCTTAAGGCTCCTCATGCCTCTGAATCAATATGTAAGACAGGAGGTTACTGAACTGGCTGAGGCAGCTGATCGTGACTACCAAGGAAACTAGGTTGCTACCATACAATGGGGTAAGAAGAAAATATATCTGGAATACTAAAGATACATGAGAACTGAACTTGACAATAGTAGATGTGTAATAGAAAACAGAAGAAGAAAAGGAGTAAGTGACAAAAAAGAGAAGCAAGAAGAAAAGAGAGGGAGAAAGAAAATACTCAAAGATGTTATTCAAGTTAAGCAAAGTAACACAAAATAAAAATTCATTCCAACATGAAGAAATAAAAAGCACCTCAAATGATACATGTATAGACAAACATATGAGTGCATCTTACAATTTCTTTGAAAGACAATTTATTGTTTGAATGAAAATATTAAAATACATATCAATATATCTAAAGAATGAAGGAAAATGAAATTTGACTATTTTAACATTTTTACAATTTAAATTGTGTGGTACACTTCTTAATGTTAAGAAGATGTGAGAAATACCATAAACAGAAAAAATAAAATTGGGAGTTCTGGCCAAGATGAAGATATAGGTAGAAACGCTTCCTCACACAACCAAAAGAAGGATAACAACCAATTTAAAAACAATGAACAACCAGAACTGCCAGAAAAGCAAACTGCATGGAACTCCGAAAAGCAAGGGGTTAAAGAAACATTCATCCAGACCGACAGGAGGGGTGGAGACATGCAGCTGGTTGATGCAGACACCGGCCTACAGTGTCTGCATCATTATGGATGAAATGAGACATTCACACAAACTACTGAGTCCGGTGGAGGAAAAGGGACAGCATGGCTTTTCACTTGAGAGGAGCAAAAGCTGCGGCCTCTGCCATAACAGGCCTTTATTGGGTTTCTCCGCCCATTACATGATGGTCCTCATTTCAGGGTAGGAGTTTTAGCAAAAGCAAGACTCGTAGCAGCCTAGGTACATTGCAGGCCTGGTTCCCCACAGGAGAACCTATCCATCGGCATGGGTCTTGTGCATCTCTGAGTGGGAGCTGGGCCCACGCCACGCAGAATGGTCTCCTACAGCCGGTGGCAAAGTGGCAGACCACACTGGCAAGGCAGGGGCTGGCTGACTGGGAAACTGAAGACTAAAAACCTCTGACAATAAAATCCTGTGGGAGTTGCGAAGGTGGGAGGTACTCCCAGTCTCACAGGCGAGTCCGCTGGAGAGGTCCGTGGGTTTGAATGTACAAACACCCACCCACCTGGAAATCAGCACCTGAAAGGGCACAATCCGCTTGTGGGAAGTGAGGGAAGTGACAGAAATTGGGGCAAAAGCCGGGCAAATGACATTGTTCCCTCTCTGATCCCTCTCCCAGAGATAGCACCATAACACAATAAAGAGGGTTACCCTGCCCTGGCAAATACCTAAGGCTCCGCCCCCTTACAACATTATAGGTGCACTGAGACAAAGAAATATGGCCCAAATGAAAGAACAGATCAAAGCTCCAGGAAAAGACCTAAGCAACGAGCACATTGACAACCTGTCTGATACAGAGTTCAAAATACTGGTAATTAGGATGCTCAGAGAATTGACTGAGCTTGGTCACAAAATGAAGAAATGAAGACTATACAGAGTAAAATAAAGGAAAATATACAGGGAAACAAAAGTGAAGGAAAGGAAACCCAGACTCAAATCAACAACGTGGAACAAAAGGAAAAAATAAACATCCAACTGGAACAGAATGAAGGAACAAGAACTCAAAAAAAATAAGAAGAGGCTTAGAAACCTCTGAGACAACTTTAAGCACTCCAACATCCAAAATCATAGGGGTGCCAGAAGGAGAAAATGAAGAGCAAGAAATTGAAAACTTATTTGAAAACATAATGAAGGAGAACTTCTCCAATCTGACAAAGGAAATAGACTTCCAGGAAGTCCGGGAAGCTCAGAGAGTACAAAAAAAGCTGGACCCAAGGAAGCATACACCAAAGCACATCATAATCACATTACCCAAGATTAAAGATGAGGAGAGAATCTTAAAAGCAGCAAGAGAAAAGGAGACAGTTGCCTACAAAGGAGTTCCCATAAAACTATCAAATGATTTCTCAAAAGAAACCTTGTAGGAAAGAAGTATTCCAAGTCATGAAAGGCAAGGACCTAAATCCCAGATTGCTCTATCCAGCAAAGCTATCCTTTAGAATGGTAGGGCACATAAAGTGCTTCCCAGATAAAGTTAAAGGGACTTATATAAGAAATAGAAGATCAAAACTATGAACAGTAAAATGACAACAAACTCATAATTATCAACAACTACACCTAAAAAACAGAAACAAAAATTAAGCAAACAACTAAAACAGTAAGAGACTCAAAGAAATGGAGGTCACATGGAGGGTTATCAGTGAGGAGAGGGTGGAGAAGGGGAGAATGGGGTGAAAAGGTACAGGGAATAAGAAGCATAATTGGTAGGCATAAAATAGACAGGGGGGAGGTTAAGAATAGAATAGGAAATAGAGAATGGGTTATGTATAACCCATGGACATGAACTAAAGTGGGGGGAATGCTGGAAGGTGTGGAGTACATGGTGGAGGGGGGGAAGGGGAGAAAAAATTAGGACAACTGTAATAGCATAATCAATAAAATATACTTAAAAAACAGAACTGTTAAGATATCAATTTCCCTTCACTTGAATGATCTAGAGGTCCAATCATACCCCTACAGGCTTTTTAAGGAAATCAAAAATCTGATTTTAATATTTATAGAAAAATACAAAGATCTTATAATAACTAAAACCTTAAAAAAGAACAAAGGTGGATGACTGTCAATGCCTGACATCAAATTCACAGCGATCAATGAAGTGTAGCATTGGCATATGGACAAAGATTGCCACAATAAAATAGCATGTGTATAAATAGACACATAGTTATATGGTATAAAATAATGGCACCAAAGTCATTCAAAGGGGAAAAAAAACATATTTTCAACAAATAGTGCTGGAACTGAATATTAACTCTGTTAAGAAAATGAACACCAATCTTGATCTTACCCCATATACAATAGTTAACGCAAAGTAAATCACAGATTAAAAGTAAAAAATTAAAACAATAATACTTGTAAAAAATATAGGACAGTGTTTCTGCGATGTTGGGGTCAGGAAAGATTTTTTAGACAAAATACATTAAAAATTGATTTATTGGACTTCATCAAAATTGAAAACTTTTGTACACTGACACACAGAATTAAGAAAATAAATAAGAAAATGAGGAGAAAGTATTCTTAAATACATATACCTGACAATAGACTTTAGAAGAGATCTCTTAAAAATCAGTAATAAGAGATTAAATTACCCAATTAAAAGATAGGTAAAGTACTTAAACAGATGTTCAAAAAAGAAAATATATGAATGGCTAAGTACATAAAAATTCATTCAACAACTTTAGCCACTGAGAAATGCAAATTAAAACCACAGTAATATACCACTACACACCTACTGAAATTGCTACAATTAAAAATACTAATGCCACCAATTATTGGTCAGTATATGAAGCAATCAGAACTCCCATAAATTTCTGATGAGAATGTAAAATGATACAGCAAATTCCAACAACAATTTGCTAATTTCTTTTAAAAATAAATACTTACCAACCTATGACCCAGCAATTCCACTCTTAACGGATTTAACCAAGAGAATGAAAATGTATTTCAACAAAAAGACAGAATTCTTATAGTAGTCTTAATCATAATAGACAAAAACTGGACAGCTCCAAATGTCCATCATCAAGAGAATAAATATATTATATGATGAAATATTATTTAACAAAAAGAATAAACTACTTATACAAAAACAATGTGGATGAATATTACAAATATTTTGCTGTCACAGTATGATTCCACTTCTATGAAGTTCTAGAATAAAGAGAATAAATCTGTGGGTAAAAACATCAGAAAAGTTTTTTTGGTGCAACAGGGATAATTGGCATGGAAGGGAAACAAATGAGGAGCTTTCTGGGTTATGAAAGTGTTCTGTATCTTTATCAAGATGTGGTCACATGGGTATAGGCATTTGTCAAAACTCATCAAATCACTGATTTAACATTTATGTATTTAATTTCGCTGTGTAAATGTTATCTGAGCCCTGGCTGGTATGGTTCAGTTGGCTGGAGCATCATCCCATAAACCAAAAGGTTGGGGGTTCAATTCCCAGTCAGAGCACAAGCCTGGGTTGCAGGTTTTGTTCCCAGTCAGGGCACATCAGAGAGGCAACCAATTGAATCAATGTTTTTTTCCCATATCAATGTTTCTTCCCTCTCTCCCTCCCTTCCCCTCTCTCAAAAAAAAATTAATAAGCATGTTCTAGGGTGAGGATTAAAAAAAACTATCTGAAATAAAAAATGTGAACAGATGAAAGGTAAACATATTAACAGTGAAAAACTCAGTGTGTCATAATGATCACTAAACCAAAAACATACTCACAAAAATGTATAATACACCTATGATTTATAATTATATTTCTAGAAGATGTTTTCCCCCAAAATTACAATTTAAACATATAAAAGGATAACATTAATGATGAGTTAATACATAATTTTAGAATTTTTTCAACAGATTATAATACTGAAACAGGGTATTAGTAATAATAAAATCCACCTTCCCCTGAATCTTTTCAAGGTATCAACATTAATATTTAAATTAATTCTAGGAAGCAGTTTGGGAATCTGATCTTTTGTGATCCCAGAGCTTAGTATTATGATAGATGAGTCAAGTAGCAATTAATCAAACAAACCTGTATGCAAATGTACAAGCACAGTCAGAGTCATTTTCAAAAGAAGAGTAAAGGCCTTGGTATACTATGTTGAGAGTCTAAGTTTTATTTTAATGGTCCTGACACTTTGGACTAAAGATGAGTAATTTGCTGTGAATGATATAGCCATACCTTTACATTCCCCCTGCAATATTTGTGTAAGCATGGCATATAACTTTATTAGCTACTTGGTTGCATGTACTTGTAATTTTTAAAATAAAATTTAGCATAAATATAATCTAATACAATCTTAACTGAATAATTTCCTTATTAAATCAGAGAGGTACTAAAAAAAAAACCCACAGTAATTTGAATTTTTGTGCCCAAATAACAGTTTATACAATCAACTATCAAATATTTTTCTAAGAATGCTACTACAAAATTTCAGTTCCCTATAAAAAGTCATATATGTAAAACAAAGATGCTTTCACAGTATAATTTTTCTAATTTGGCAATTTAAAAATATTTACTTATCCTAAAATGTTTATATTGTTTGATCCAGTTTTTCTGCTCTAGGACTTTTTCCTAAGGAGATAAACATGGATGTACATAAAAATTTAGCTATAAAATATTCACAGTATCAAAAAAACAGAAAAATAAACATCCTCTCAATTGACAGATGAGCTCAATAAATCTTAATATATCCACAATATAAAATTATAAGAATATCTGACAAAATGGAAAATCAAAGTGAAAAATCAAGTTACCAAGTAGTAGATGTATATAATATGCATTAAAAAAAGACAAAGAATCTTTGTATTATTAAGGAAATGAGTTTATGAGAAAAATTTCCCTTTTTCTTGTTTATCTGTACTTTCCAAAGTTATCTATAGTTTAAAAAAGTTGTAAAAATTTTAATAAGAAAGTGAAAAGTTATTAGAATAGATCAATTATCAACAATATATTTTAGCAAGATGGACTGGTAAGAAAAAAGACATGCACAGGCAAATAACTGCATGAAAGGAAAGCAAATTAACAAACTGACAAGGGAAAAATATTAATAAAAATTTTACAGTCACTATAATAAAGAATGTTAAACATGCTTCCTACTTTTCCTGAAAAATGAAACTCTAAATGTTATGATTTATTTTCTTTTCAGGTATAAGCTTTCTGTCAAACTTCTAATATCTTGCACCTCTTATGTGGTAGGCAATATGCAAATTATAAGGGATACCAAGTGAAGGTCATATTAACAACAGAAAGGTTAAGAAACTAGGTTTTCTTTTCCTCTGCTAATACGGAAGTTTAATTTGGATGGTTATATCACTGGCCAAGATTTTGGGTTTGTTCCTCAAGTGGATTACACTCCCTAATCTCAATCTGCTTTTCCACAGTGACGTTTGGTCATACAGAACATCAAGTGAGAAATTCATAACCAGGTCAGAAATGTTCTAAAACAGACTTCTAGATCTCAAAATATGTCATTATATTTATCTTCTCAGACCTTAATTTCTGTGCTTGGTACAATAAAGAAAAAAAAATCTTCTAATCTCTAAATTAGTTATACCTTCTCTTCAGATGTGTTCTCTCTTAACACTTCTTGATCCTCTCCTACTGATATGTGATAAAATTTCCACCATTTATTCTTTTCCTCCCATAAACTCAGATAAAAATTATACCAAAAAATCTGGAATATATTGATCCTACTAATTGCAATACCTTCAAAATTTTTCTTTCAAGTGTCTGTTTCTTTTGACTACAACTCACAACAGCACTCTGAGACAAAGAATGCTAATACATGGACTTACTAGTGTTTTATTGTCCTGGGTACTACTTTCTGTTACACTACACTCTCCTCAGTTCCTTCTGCATCACTTATCACTCCTCTTCCTCTTTATGCAAGAGAAAGTCCACTACTCATCACTATAATGACTTCCTAGCACTTCACCCACTAAAACGCCAACTCCAATTAAAATCAAGTATCTATGACAGCACACTACACTCCAGATCTGGATGTTGCTAGAAGAAATCATGCAACTTTCCTGACAGGTTTTACTCTAAATTCATTACCCTTATTCTCAAATAGGCATTTTGCTCTTCCTGGAAATCCTATGTTTCGCCAGTTAGGTTCATTTACACATAATCGAAGACAACAATTTCAAATTATCTCTTTTTATACAAACCTTCACAACCACCCACTGACCCATCACACTGAAAATCTAAATTAACCTAGCATTTTCATTGAGAAAAAGGACAGCCTACCCCTCATATTTATCAACTTGCCAGCATGGATCCATCCAAGTTCTCTGTATTCTTGTTGCAATGAAAGTAGTTTCCCTGGTCTTAGCAAAAGACAACTCTTGTACTTATGTTCTAAACCCTACCCCCTTTCAAACTTCTTATCTATACCAGGATTTTCCTACTGTAATTATCCTTTCTCTTCCTTAAAATTACCTTTCCTTCTATCTTGGTTCATTGTCTTCAATGTACCAAATACACGTTCTAGAATCTCCCATTAAAAAAAAAGAAAAATTCTTCCATGACACCAAAGCCCCCTCTACATCTAATGCCAAAATCTCTATCTCCATTACAGGGAGGCAAAGCTGTATACATTCACTGTCTTGCCTTTTTCATTTTCCATTCTCTCTTTCAACTGCTCCCACGTGGTCTCTGTTCTGGACAAAACTCTTGTCAAGGCCCTCAACATCTCCCACTGATCAAATTAAAAATAACTATAGTGTTCCCTCAGTATCTGCAGGAAATTGTATCCCCATGGTACCAAAATCCTCAGATACTCAAGTCTCATATAAAATGGTGCAGTATTTCCATAAAATCTACACACCACCCTCCTGTATATTTTAAATGATCTCTAAATTACTGTATTACCTAATACAAGGTAAATGCTATGTAAATAGTTGTTATACTATATTGTTAAGAATTTAAAAAGTCTATCTCTTCAGTACAGACACACATGTCATAGGCCTAACTCCATAATACACACCAGCAACAATGTAACTATTTTCAACTATTTTTCAATCTGCAGTTGGTTGAATCCGCTGGTGAGGAACTAGCAGATACAGATGGCTGACTGTGTTCCATCCTCATCTGGCTTGACCTCTTAACACCATTCAAGGAAAATGATCACTTTCATCTCTTGCAAACACCTTCTTCTCTTGGCTTCAACCACACTGTCTTCAGTTTCCTTCTACCTCATTTGCCATCCTTTCCAGTCTGCTAGGTGGGCCCAACTGCTAAATGTTGGCACATCACAGAACTTAGTCCTAGGCATTTTTTCCTCAATGATATTTCCTTATTTCATCTAGTCCCAGAGCTTTTTTTTTTTTAATTTTTAAAGATTTTATTTATTTATTTTTAGAGAGAAGGGAAGGGAGGGAGAGCAACATTGATGTCTGGTTGCCTCTCATGTGTCCCCTACTGGGAACCTGGCCTGCAACCCAGGCATGTTCCCTGACTGGGAATGGAACCAACAACCATTTGGTTCACAGGCCTGCACCAAACCCACTGAGCTACACCAGCCAGGGCTAGTCCCAGAGCTTTAATTATCTATATGCTGATGAGCTGCAATAACCAAGTTCCTGCTTGATATTTCCATTTGAAATATTAAGAATCATCTCAAATATACCACATCCAAGAAAGAATGTAATTTCCCTCCCCAAATATGTTGATCTCCCCCCAAAAAACTCAGCCATCACAATAAATGGAGCAAATATCCACATGGTGTTCAATCCCAAAATATAGGAGCCAGACTCAATTCTTCCCACTCCTTTATGCCCAAATCCAATCTGTCTTCATGACCTGCTCACTGTACTATCTAAATACTTCCCAAATCTGTCTACTTTTCTAAATCTCTGCTTGCTCATCTGAGCCACTATCAGTTTCGTGTTTCACTTGGACAATTGCAATAGCCTTTCTCCCTTAATATCTTCTGAATTAAGTTACAATTTGTACATTTCCTACCATGTCCTGTAAGACCTCACAGATTTGTCTGCTGCTTGTATCTTCTCCTTCATCACTTGCTATTATCTTTCTTGCTCACTACACTTCAGTTACATATAAGCTTGGTACATTTATATCATTGCCTTAAACACAGGAAGCATGTTTCCTCTCTCAGGGCACTGTTGATCTTTTCCACAGTTTCTGTGTGGCTGGATCCTCCTCTTTCAAGTCCAGTTCAATCATCCATATTAACAAAGAGGTCTGCCTTGATCACCCTATTTAAAGTGACAACCCATTTATCAATTACAGTTACTCTCCCTTGTCTTTTAATTTTCATATCACTAACTTTATTCATTTGTTCACTATCCAGTCATACCTCGGCACTCACCGACTTCAGAATTTGTCAACCCCTGTACTCATTTTGATGAGCAAAGAATATTGCAGCACTTGGCACTTGATTAGGACTTGGTGCATTTGCTAGAACTCATATGAGTCACAACACTGCCCCACAAGAGAAAATGTTTCATTATTTGATACTAGTTGGACTCAGCACTTGTTGGGAGTCCGGGAATGAATTGACAACGAGTACCAAGGCAATACTGTATTTCCATATTAAAATGTAAGTTCCATAAGAGTAAGAACCTTCTGTATTTGGATCATTGCCATATTCCCAATGCAAGGCACATAACAGGTATCACATGAGTGAATATTTTACTAACTTATTTTAGCTCAGTGTATCTTAAAATAAGTCTAAAATAGCTAAGCTCATCAGTTCATTAATTCAACAAGACATTAAGTGCCTACACTGTCCTTAGGATTGTTATAGACACAGATAACAAAAAAACAGTTCCTATCTTCATGCTGGTAGGGAAGACAGGCATAAAATCAATTAGCATTAATGCAGTGTGACAAGTACTGTAACAGGATATGATGTAAAATGTGAGTACCAAGAAGATATTTATTGGTATTGTTTCATGTGCAAGAACTTTATGCAAGAGATGAGACTTGAAATAGCAGGCAGACATATGAGCAACAAGTGAGGGAGGAAAACATACTTGAAGGTAGAAAGGGTCAAAAAGCAATAGACCAATTGTACTTTCTGTGCATTGCTCAGCTATCTTCCTAGAATTTTCTTCATCATATTACTAGATTGCAGTCATGTTTTCCTCTTTTTGGTTTATTTTTCATATTGCTGGAGCTTAATGTTGGTATTGCTTGCAGATTACAGAGAAGAAGGAACTGACATAGTGAAGTATTTAGATGAATTTCTTTCATTTCCCTGATGATCACCCATTGGTCCTTCTTTGTTTTTTGAATATGTCAACACTAGACCTGAAGGATCTCAGGATGAGTTTTCATTATAGCATTTGACAAAAACAAAATGATCAAAAAAGCTGTGCTAATTGTATTTTGTTTAAAGAAGGCACTTAAATAATATAGTACAATTTCAACAACAAAAACAATAAATAAAAGTACAAGTTAATATAAAGTTTTGGTATTTGGAATGACTCACTTGCAAATATAGTAGTGAGTGAAGATTCTCTGCATGGTATTCTGGTAATAGAAATTTATAATCACTAATTTGGCTCTGATAGACCAATGAATGGAAACTAGCATGTAGAAGACAACAAAGTAAAAGGGAACCCAGGAAAAGGTTGAAAGATGCTGAAATGTTTAACCTGGGAAAGAGAAGCTAGTACTAGTTTTTGCTCTTGCCTGCTTGTGCTCTGATCCTAAAAGTTTTTTTTTTATCTTGTAAGCTCCTTTTCATGTAATTCTAGAATTAACCATGATCAAGCCTGGCAATACAGAGTCCCATCCTTATCAGTCAGTGGGGATGAAATTGGTTCAGGAGCCATAGACACATCACCCATTACACCTGGAGAAGATTCCAAACACCCACGTTCACAAAGAACTTACCGCTTTCTTCCGTAATTCCTGCTGTATTGCACGTCTTGCTTTAGTGTTTCAAACATAATTTACTAATTCCTCTGGCACATTTGGCTAAAGTCCATATCCCAGCCTGATTCCCATGCCTAATTTATTCAGCTATCAAAGGTTGGGCCCCTCACCTATGCACCAGATACCAGTTGGGGTCTAATTAATGAAAATCTCTACAATATTATCCTATCAACTACAAAGATCAATAAAGTCAAAAGCTTCCTACTGTTAGGCCTTGCCTATCAACGCATACCCTTGCCAATCAAAACTAACCTGATTTAGCCAGAACTCTTTAGGAATGGTGTGAGGGTTAATTTTATGTGAAAACTTGACTGGGCAACAGGATGCCCAGATAGTTGACTAAACATTATTTCTGCATGAGTCTGTAATGTTGTTTCTGGATGATACTAACATTTGTAATAGTAGACTGAGTAAAACAGATTTCCCTCCCTAATGTGGGTGGGTCTCATCCAATCCACTAGAGGCCTGAATAAATGAAAGACTGAATAAGAAAGACTTTTTTCTCTCTGTGCGTTTAAACTGGGATATTGGATCTTCTCTTGCCTTCAGACCTGGACTTGAACTTGCATCATCAGCTCTCCTGGTTCCCAGGCCTTCAGGCTCAGAATGGAAATACAGCATTGATCCTCTTGGGTGTCCAGCCTGACCAACTGCAGTTTTGCACTTCTCAGTCTCCACAACGGCATGAACCAACTCCTCACAGAAAATCTCTATCTCCCATTGGTTCTGTTTTTCTGGGTAACCCAGACTCATACAAATGGTTATCTGAATTACTGTACCTCACAATAAGGTCAGCCCTGAAAGCTAATAAACTGCCAGTCCTGGTTAGTTCTATGATTCTTCTGTTGTGTACTGATGTCTGACCTAGATCCAATTGTGTCTCTAAGACTAGCCTGTAAGACTTAGAATATTATTGGTCACATAGATGCTTGAATATATTTGAAGCAATATAATTTAACAGTCAAATGCTGAGGCCAGTAACAGTAACAATGGCTAGACATTAAGAAGAAATGAATTTTTGGCCAAACTGAAAAGTAGTCATAGATAAAATTCCTCAACTTAGTGGACAGCTTAACTAGAGAGCTTCTAGAGTCCTATAAAACTTAAGATCCAGAAAAATTAGTTAAAAAAAAGAAGTTTCTAAAATAGGTTAAAAATTAGGTTTTAAATTAGTTAAAAATAGGTATTTCTAAAATTTTAATAGAATATGCAAGCAATGGGACAAAAAATGACAAAAATGAACAAATATGAGATGGTAAAACAATTCTTTAATCAAACAAATGCTAACCATAACAATTTTAATTCACCTATGAAAGACTTTAAAACTTTAAATTCTCTGTTTGAAACAGAAAAAGATACTGAAGAACTTGAATAAATAAGAGCATAAGCGTTCATCTGAAAAAGATAAGATTTTAACAGGGCCAGTTCAAGTAAATAAATGATTTTAACTTGATTTATAAAATATAGTTAATAAATGTATCAAAATCAAGAAATAATCACAAAATTTAAAAACTCCCAATGCTACATAGAAGAAAGAGACTGATAAATTTATCCTGGCACTACAAAGAAGACATAGTACAGTGAGAAAACATCTGGCCCTGGCCGGGCGGCTCAGGTGGTTGGAGCAACACCCCATACACCAGGAGGCTGTGTGTTCAATTCCAGGTCAGGGAACACATTTACGTTGCAGGTTAGTTCCTTGGTCAGGCACGTAAAGGAGGCGACCAATTGCCGTTTCCCTCTCACATCGATGTTTCTTTCTCTCGCTCTCTCTCAAATCAATAAATATCCGCAGTGGGGATTAAAACATAAATAAAAATATCTGATGCTTAATAATACTTTAAAATTAAATTTCTGTTGACATTCTTTTCAAAAACTCAAAATTTCAGTCTAATCATACGAAAAACATCAGAGACAATCCACAAAATATTTGATAACTTTCCTTAAACTGTCAAGGTCATAGAAAAGAAATAGCCTGGGGAGTCATGACAACTAAAATCAATGTAGCTTCCTGAAGTGAATCTTGGAACAGAAGGACTTTAATGGAAAAGCAGTAAAAGCTGAATAATGTCTGGAATTAATAGTAACGTACTAATGGAGGTTTCTCAATGCTGACGAACTTCACACATTGATGTGAGATGGCAAAATCAGGGGATACTGAACCTGGGTGAAAGGTATATGGACACTGTGTATTCTGCTATCTTTGAAACATTTCTGCAAACTGAAAAGTATTCCAAAATAAAACATTTAAAAAATGTATGTAGGGCCAAGATGGAGGCATAGGTAAACACACTGTGCCTCCTCGCACAACCAAAATAAGAACAACACAAATTTAGAAACAAAAAAACAACCAGTACTGACAGAAAACTGAACTGTATGGAAGTCCGAAAACCAAGGAGTTAAAGTAGACACATTCATCCAGACCAGTAGGAGGGGTGGAGTCCGGCAGCCGGGTGGAGACGTGTCCAGGCAAAAAAAGCAAAAAGCGATGGCTGGCGGACACCGAGCATGCAAGGCAGCAGCTGGCAACCCCAGGCAAGCAGGCGGTGGCTGGAGGACGCAGTGAGGTGGCGGATTGTGGAAGGGTGGACCAGGCAGTTCCACAATCACGCAAAAATAAAACAGGCAAAACTGGGGAGCAAGACAGACTGTGCAACCCAGGGTCCCAGTGCTAGGAAATAAAGCCTCAAAACACCAATTGAAAACACCTGTGGGGGTTGAGGTGCAGGGAAAGACTCTCAGCCTCACAGGAGAGTTCGTTGGAGAGACACACAGGGTCCTAGAATGTACACAAACCCACCCACATGGGAAACAGCACCAGAAGGGCCCAGTTTGCTTGAGGGAAGCGAGGGAAGTGACTGAAATCCAGCAGAGAGCTGAGCAAGCACCATTGTTCCCTCTCTGACCCCCTCCCGCACATACAGCATCACAACCCAGCAACTGGGTTGCCTCGCACTGGTGAACACCCAAGGCTCTGCCCCTCACTATGTTAACAGGTGCGCCAAGACAAAAAAAAATGGCCCAAACAAAAGAACAGATCAAAGCTCCAGAAAAAAATACAACTAAGCGAAGAAGAGATAGCCAACCTATCAGATACACAGATCAAAACACTGGTAATTAAGATGCTCACAGAATTGGTTGAATTTGGTCACAAATTAGATGAAAAAATGAAGGCTACACTAAGTGAAATCAAGGAAAATGTACAGGGAACCAATAGTGATGGGAAGGAAACTGGAACTCAAATCAATGGAGTGGACCAGAATGAAGAAAGAACCATCCAATCAGAAAAGAATGAAGAAACAAGAATTCAAAGAAGTGAGGAGAGGCGTAGGAACCTCCAGGACATCTTGAAACGTTCCAACA
>CM052538.1:115787431-115857897 GCA_028533065.1 Trachops cirrhosus
AAATGAAGGGTACACTAAGTGAAATCAAGGAAAATGTAGAGGGAACCAATAGTGATGGGAAGGAAACTGGAACTTAAATCAATGGAGTGGACCAGAATGAAGAAAGAAACATCCAATCAGAAAAGAATGAAGAAACAAGAATTCAAAGAAGTGAGAAGAGGCGTAGGAACCTCCAGGACATCTTGAAACGTTCCAACATCTGAATCATAAGGGTACCAGAAGGAGAAGAGGAAGAGCAACAAGTGGAAAAGATATTTGAACAAATAATAAAGGAGAACTTCCCCAATCTGGCAAAGGAAATAGACTTCCAGGAAGTCCAGGAAGCTCAGAGAGTCCCAAAGAAGTTGGACCCAAGGAGGAACACACCAAGGCACATCAGAATTACATTACCCAAGATTAAACATAGGAGAGAATCTTAAAACCAGCAAGAGATAAGGAGACAGTTACTTACAAAGGAGTTCCCATCAGACTGTCAGCTGATTTCTCAAAAGATACCTTGCAGGCAAGAACGGGCTGGAATGAAGTATTCCAAGTCATGAAAGGCAAGGACCGACATCCAAGATTGCTGTGTCTAGCAAAGCCTTCATTTAGAATGGAAGGACAGATCAAGTGCTTCTCAGATAAGGTTAAGTTAAAGGAGCCCATCATTACCAAGCCCTTATTATATGAAATGTTAAAGGGACTTATCTAAGAAAAAGAAGATAAAAACCATGTACAGTAAAATGATAGCAAACTCACAACTATTAACAACCACACCTAAAACAAAAACAAAAACAAAAACAAACTAAGCAAACAACTAGAACAGGCACAGAATCACAGAAATGGAGATCACATGCAGGGTTAGCAACAGGGCAGAGGAGAAGAGAGGGGGAAATGGTACAGAGAATAAGTAGCATAGATGGTAGGTAGAAAATAGACGGAGAGAGTAAGAACTGTATGGGAAATGTAGAAGCTAAAGAACTTATAAGTATGACACATGGACATGAACTAAAGGGGGGGAATGTGGGTGGGAGAGGGTGTGCAGGGTGGAGGGGAATGAAGGGTGGAAAATGGGACAACTGTAATAGCAGTCAATAAAATATGTTTAAAAAATAACGAAAAATTTATGTAAAAAAGTTTCCATTGAGAACTGTAAGACAGTAATTAAAAAGTTTATAATGATTGTGACAAAAATTATAAGGAATACCACTTGGGCTAGAGAGCTTGACAAATACATAAATTAAAATAACTATAATAAATAAGAATTGCCTCTCCAATGAACATAATAAATATATATACAGTGATAAATAATAACTTTATAAATAAGGACATGATGGTAAAATAACCAAGTATCAGTTTCTTTATATTTTATACTATGAAAGGCAGTGGGCAAATAAAAGAGGAAGTAGGAATGAATAGCAAGCAATATTTAATTAGGCTCTATGTGTTTATTTTAAGTTAACTTAAAAAATGATAGAAAATCAAATGTTTGACTTTATACTGTAATTACTTCCAAGTACATAAAAATAGGTTTGGGTATCTCTTCAACAACATATTGAATGATCCAAGATTAAATACACTTGGTAGAAAAACACAATGGTAAAAACATTTGCCTGTCTTAAAAGTTTAAGGACTGTTTCCAATTCTAATCTGAAGATAAATGTCAGATCTTCACATCTAGATGGGATGAAATCATTAGTGGCAGAACAATGCTTCAGCCAAGAACAAGAAAAGCCAGATAAATTAAAACATAATCTGAAGGCTGCTGCTGAGTGACTAATCTGTGGAGAGAGGCAATGTGAAGATCTGCAGTCATTCCCCCACCCCCAAGTTTTAAAAACTGAAGGCATGGGCAAGGACAGAGAAATCAGGCTTTGACCACAGGGATGGCTCCTATTGGAGGACAGAGAAATTACCTAAGTTTTTGGCAGTTACACTGAAGTGACAAAACTGGAGATCGGAGAACTGTTTCTGCCTTAAATCATTTGCTATATCCCAAACCTGCATGGGGCATGAAGTTAAAAAAACTAACTCCTAAAACCTCTCAGAAGAATAATAGAGTCTTCCACAGATTTACAATGCTGAGGAGACAAACAGTGAAATACAGGATCTGTCAGGAGTAGTGAGTATGCAGCTCTCAGTTTGGGAAGGAAAAAAGTGCTGGGTGAACCTCAAGAAGACCAAGACTTACCAAAACATCATGCTAGTATCCATGAAAGATATTAAAGAATTTTAGACTATGACAGAAAAGAACTAATAGGAAGTATTTTATGAAGCAGGAAAGAAAGGGATAGCTGGTTAAGTGATAACCTTAAGCAGGCAAGAAAAGATGTGAATGAGTGTAGAAATACAGGTTGTCTTAAACAGATGCATGTAGTAAAAAAAAAAAATTAGAAAAGTTGAAGAGAACATGTGAGTGCAAATGCAGGTAGGCTGGTGGGTGAAGTGGTGGTGACAAGCAGCTCTTTTTTCATTTGGATGGAGATCGTAGATATCTGAGAAGAAAGGAAAAGAAATAAAATAGTCCTCTAGAGGGAAGAGTAAATGGACTAACAAAAAGCAAGAAGACTGTCAAATAACACCAAGGGCCTACCTGAAGACAGTGGTCATAAACGTAAGGTAAGTTCAGCTGGCAGACTTATGTGATATTGTCCTGCCATATAAATCTTTGAAGATATAGAACAGGTGGAAAGTTACATTTATAAGGCTTAGGTTTTGCTGGGTGAGTAAGACAAAGAAAGAGAGAGCCAAGAAGACTAAGGTCATATTATATTCAAGTTGCTGATAATTATAGTGAGCCATGACATTTAAGCTAGATAGTGAGGGTAGTGAGGACAAAAGAGATCTGAGGGATAGGAATAGGTGGGGTAAGATCAATAGAAGTAGGTGCCAGTAAAGTTGAAAACTTGCCAGAGTCAGAGTTCAAAAGTAAGTGAACTCAAAAGATATTGAGTGGTGGTCAGAAAGTGGAATGCTTGAAACTGAGACTGGATATGGGAAAAACCATCTACACAGATATTTAAGTCAGCAAGGATTATGACAGGAGTAGGTTGAAGAAAGAGACAGTGAAAGAGATCCTGAAATCTTTAAGAAATGAGGGAAGGGACATAGGAGTCTGTATATGACTGCAACAGGAGTATGCACTGGGTGGTACCATCTGACATCTGAGCTTCAAAGCTGGAGGTGTTTATACAGGCAAATGAAACAATGACCTAAAAGCACTAATGAGGAACAAACCTCTGCGTCCACTGGTGTAACTGACATGCATGGGAATACGATCACCACTTGAGAGGACTGCCGTGTATGCCATATCCTCAGGGAGGTAGTCAAGTTTCAGTCAGAGCAGGAAGGTGTACTCAATGTTCAGGAAAGAATACACTAATAATTTGATTCATTTATCAATATTTACTGAAAGGCACTGCATTAGTAATTGGGAATAAAAGAATAATAAAGATATAATCTCAGCCCTCACAAAACTGGAACTCAAGTAAGAAGTCTCATATACGAGCGATTACATTAAAGAATATAATTATATTTTTATAACAAGCTGGCAGTTTATAAGAAATGAGGATGCATGTATTTGAAGAATGATATAACAAAATGTGTGATTATTTTAATATATCTATCATTGTGATATTAATTATATGGTAATAACTGATTTGAACTAAGCATACGTGGGAGAAAGTCATTTTTTAACAGTAAAGGAGGGGGAAATGATTAAGTATATGCTTTTACCTGAGACAAAGCAGCATCTCGTTCTTCTATCACTGCATTCATTTCTTCTGCAGTTATTCTCTTTTTACATGCCTTGGTCTTGTAGATTCTATCCACAATTATAGCTCCATTCTTCTCAATAGCTATCCCTGTGTCTGCATTGTTTATTCTGTTCAGTAATTCCTGTAATGTCTACCAACACCATTATATGTTAGTCAGACATGAAGTTTTAATATATTTTATTTAATATAGGGTTTTAATTAATAGACACATGTGAATTGTAAATTGACTGAGTGAAGTTATTGAATTTTCATATTGCAGCAAAGATGTACATTATTAGTGTGTCAATTCTTCTTTTTCCCACATCTTAGTTCTTGAAACCCACTCAATTGAACTTAAGCCTCTAAGATATAAGACTGACATCAAGAAATCTCCTCAGAGAATGGCTTACCATGTCATTTTCTTCAGGGTTAATATTTTCTAGCCTAGAAAAAAGGGACACAGAAAGCCTGATCAGTAGCATTTCCTTAGTGCAGCAAAATGAGTTCGCTTTTTAAATCTTTAGAACCTCTAGTAATTTCATTCGACTAGTCTTTAGAGTCAACCATGACACTGAACATATTAAAGTGCCACCTGCTCGACTCCATCTTTCAATAATGCTCTGTACCTTCTGCACTGACTTCAGACTGTTAAGTTATTAATGTTTACTGCTATATATGACTACAAGGATCAATTGTTCATATGTGCTTAGATGAAGAAAGTTCCCCAGTGATGGAAGCACTCATTCTCTTCATTATATTTATTCCTGGACTTTCCATTCTCACCAGAAACTGTATTCCCTCTGTTTTTCGGACATCATCACAAATAAAACAAGTCAAGTATTTTTATTACAAGTTTTAACTATATTACCTCAAAAGCAATGCCAAATAATTACTACTAAATTTGACCTGAAAATCTCCTGCTGCTACCTACTTAAAACAAATATACTATATAGAAAGGCTGACCAAAACTGAACCACATTTTTAGAAGACTAATATTAGTTTCTCTTTTTAATTACATGTATAGAAATATTCATTTAGGGATGAAAAAAGCAAATTAGATCCCCTCATAAAATTCACTTTGTTTTGTGAGTCACAGTGCTCACAGAAATGACTGTTCATGTCAGTAAATTGAAGAAATGTAGTAAAAAGAAAAAAAGAGTTTAAACAACATATCTTAGAAAATGTCTATAATATAATTTAGTCAACCATTAAATTAAATGGGTAAATTAAATGAAAATCTGTAATGGGTATTAATAAAATGCTGTAGATTTTAGAAATATCAATTATTTTAAAATTATAGTAAAAAATTCAGATATCCAAATTCCTGATTGTGCAAGACCCTGCCCCCAATTTCTATGCTTCTATGATTTAACATTTACCACCAAAAAATGGACACTAGGAAGAGATAATAGAAGCAATAAAAATTTTGCTACAAAATTGTTCCAAACCCTACAGTTCAATAAAATAGCTACATTTATGGAAAGTATAAATTTTTGAACACTATAACTTAACAGAAAAGAAACATCAAAAAACTTTCTATACATATTTAAGCTGTATAGGTTAACGGGAAGGTACAATAATTTTGAATTTTATAAATTTATTCTGTCCCAAACTACTAATGTCTGCTTGGATTCACATTTCAACAATGGCAAACACTATCATCTTTTCTCTTTTTTCTCTCGAAATAAATCAACAGTCTCCAAATATCCTGCTTCATAAAACCTTGTTCTGCAAGAACTGTGAAGAAAATCACTTGTTTTATACTCAATTAAAAAACAGTGGAAAAGTATAAGATAACAGAATTCTTACAGTTATATATGATCATGTAAAAGTATTTGAAGAACAACAGTGGCATTTAACCATTAGTTACTGGTTGGCTAAATATGATTTTAAAGGGAACCATATATGGTGAGGAATATGTACATTAATATTGTTCTTTTTTAATGAAATTATACTAATTATGGCAATTGCTACAGAAGACTCAAGTCCTTAAACTTCATAATTAAATTATTAAACTTGATAATTTAAAATGTAAAAAGATATATTAAAATTGAACATTTAGATTGGTAGATTACTACCAACAGATTACTACCAACTTTTGCCAAAAAAATTTAGTTCTTAAGGTTTTAAATTTCTCTTTTCTGTTTCAAAATATTACATATGACCTGAAAGAAAAATAACAGTATAGGTAGGTTACCTAATATGTATATTCCAAATATCAACACAACAAAAAGTTTATGCAATTCCTATGTAATACTTATAAGTTTTTTTTCAGGTACTGCAATGTGAGAAATTACTTTAATAGAGGTGTTTTAATGTTTTAAATTAGCATCTTTCAACAGAATATGGTTAAGGTAATTGTATGTAGTATAATATCAAAATTACCTAACAACTAAAATTTTTTAAAATTAAAATGTTCTTATCAAAAGTTATAATAAATTCTTGGCACATGAATTTAGCATTCAGAATATACATGTTATAGACATGTTTATATCTATACACAAATAACTTATGTGATGGCCCTTAAAAGTACATAATATATAGTGATTTATCATTTGCTGATGAATGAATTTGATGTTTGGTAAGGAGGCCAAGTCCAACATGTGGGGCATGAGTGACCCAAGTCAACAACTTAGCATTTGGATCTCAATTTTGCTTTGCTCAATTTTATATTTAAAATTGAAGTCAGTAATAAATGATCATTTGGCGAAAAATAAAACTTTAGTAACAGTGAGAAAATGTTTAATTTGGGATTTAAAATTTACATAGAAGCAAAGTAACTTTCAATACCAACATAAATTTGGAAAGAGAAAAAGCCAACACTTGCATTTCTCTATATATATTCATTTAAAAGTCTCAGAAAATACATGTCACAGATATCAAAGACCAACTACATCATAATTTAGTTTTAACTAGGTTATACAGAGCAAAAAATCAACAAACTTTCTCTGTAAAGGGTCAGATAGCATTTTAGGCTTTGCCGTATGTTCTCTGTGACAGCTACTAAGCTTTGCCTTTGTAGCACAAAAACTTCATAAGTAATATGTACATGAATAGGTGTGGTTGCTTTCCAATAAAACTTTATTTACAAAAACAGTGAGAAGGCTGAATGTGCACCACAGGTCCTTTGCTGATCCCTGATACACAGTATTGAAAAATGAGACTGGATTTTTGATGCAAATACACTGTAAGTGCCAACTTAGCATATTTGACATATTTTTCTGAGCCGAATCATTCAATTCCTAGTTAAAGATTAATCACCAAAAAAAGTGGTTTTCAGAAAGTTAAATTCAGTCCTATAATAAGTACATTACTTACTTTATCAATTAAAAGAAACATAAAAATTAGATGAAAAATAGACCTTTACAAAAAAGACAATATAAAATATCAATACAAGGCATTCAATTTTCCATATAAACTGATCTTTTAGGTTTAACATTTACTAGCAGCATGCACAACATATAATGCTCTACTGGCTTAATAAAGATAAAATAATAGTGTTACAGGAAACATATCTCAGAAATTATAAATTATACATAATTAACATGAGGTTTACAATTACACACAAGAATCTCAACCTTTTGTAAACTTTAAATTATGCCTACAACAGTCTAACTAGACATAGTCATGATAATTAGTAAGAATTTTGCTGAGGTAAATATCCATGGGCTCAAGTTTCAATTGATTTCCTATACCATGCAAATTCTGACTGACAACCTTGCACTCTAAGTGAAAAGACCCATGCATGAAATGTCACATTTCTTGATTTATCCCTAAGTCACTCAATATCATGTCTTTTATGTCTTTGCTTTCTGAACCTATAATCATTCACCTCGTTCAATGGTAAAAAGCTAAACTTTGACTTCACATGATAAAAAGAACTAGTGATCAGCTAATCAGAAAATTGTGAATTGCTTGCTTTCATTCTCGCAGTTACATTTTTACACACTACTATCCTTAATATGTTAAAGAATACACCACCACCAACAAAGTGACTGGAAAAAATAACATGATCTCAAAGTTGGAATATACATATGCAAACATGTATGTATTACTAGGTATATGTAAGTCATTTTAACTTCAATCCTTTTGGCTTTTTTTCCTGTTTTTAGATAAAAGTAAAAAAGAAAAAAGCACTGATGACTCAAGGGATAAGGGAAACAGAGAAGTGGCAGAGTAATAAAACAAAACAGACATTAAATATAAAGATGCAAAGTTTATCAAAAATGGTTAAGAAAAAAAGAAGACAAGGAATCTGAAGATTGTAGGAAGCATAAACAGTGCATTAAAACAAAAAGAGACGTGAAATAATTCATATATAACTTCAACCTACACTCAATGCTTCCAAATGTGATTTCTGTCGGCAAAGCTCAGTTACAAATTGGTTCTGTATTAACAAGGATTTAGTTTAAATGAACTGTGGAACGTTCAGAACCTAGAGACTTCAGCTAAGTAGGAAGAAACCTGTAGAGTGCCATTTAAAACTATGCTGACATTAGTCTTTGTTGTTGCTTTTCTTCCTTCTTATTTATGGTTTTTCCTGATCCTACCACATGTGCCCCTAGGTTAGAATTCATTAAGAGATGACTATAAGCTGTTCCTAAGAACCAATAATGTTTCATATTAGTTAATGTAAGTATTTATGTAACTTTTTACTTAATGTCTACTTTATTCCTAAACTGGGACTGTAATGCTGTGCTCGGAGCAAGTAGAACTGAACCTGACACACAGTATATACAGGGGTGGGCAAGTAGGTGTGCAGTTGTGAGTACAGGAAACACGCAGTTTATTCTTGTATTATTATTTATAATTATTGTTATTACTTTCCTTATGAACAACTGTAGACTACTTCACCCCACCCTGTATCCTACATGTAAGTCCTTTATTAGATATGGCAAATATTTTCTTACAATGTTTTTTTTTTTACTCTTTTAACAGTATGTTTACCAGGACATAAGTTTTACATTTAGACAAAATTTAATGTATTTTTTTTTTAAATCATGGATTGTACTTTTGGTATTGAATTTAAAATTCATTGCCATATTTAAGGTCACACAGATTTTTTTCCTCCAGTGTTTTCTTCTAGAAGTTACAAATGTTATGTTTTACACTGAGGTCTATGATTTATTTTGAGTTAATTTTTGTGTAACGTATATGGTACTTGCAGAGGATTTTTGCTTTTATTTTTGTTTTTCACATATAAACATTAATTTATTGCAGCACCATTTGTTGAAAAGGCTATCATTTCTTCATTACACCTCCTTTGCACCTCTGTCAAAAATCAGCTGACTGTATTTGTATGAATTAATTTCTGGACTTTCTAGACTGTTCCATACATGTGTATGTCTATCCCTTTGTGAACACCACAGTCTTGACTACTGAATATTTAGAGTAAGTCTTTAAATTGAATAATGTCATTCCTCTAATTTTGCTCTTATTATAGAATTTTTTGGCTATTCTAGTACCTGTGCCTTTCCATATACTTTTTGAATTTGTTTATATCTACAAAAATACCTGCTGCGGCCATGTGTTTTCAACATACTTTTCAAAGTAGATAGCTTTTTTGTTTCAGTAACACTTCCATTATAACTTAGAATCCCTCTTTGGGGACTGCAAGTACTGTCCCACTCAATTAATGACTGTCACAGGGTACTATATTTTACATTTAAGACTATAAATCATGTCACCTAGATTGAGTGCCAATTTTATTCATGAAATTTGCTTCTTAATAGATTGTATTGCTTTTCAAAAATCAAATTCATCCAAGAAAAGATAACAAATCAATTTTTATGCACTATCACAACTCCTTGAGGTGTAGGTAATACTCACGCTTTATAGGTAAAAAAATATCTAACTGGTTGACTACTTGTCCAAAGAGCCAGATAATCAATTACACATTATGGGACTTATCTATTTCAGATCTACACAGGCAACTCAAACTAAGCATATCCAAAATGAAATTTATTAATTCATTCTTAAAACTATATCCTCCTTAATTTCCTATCCTGACTGTGACACAGCCATCTGTGTACACATTCTTCTCAGAAACCCGGTTCAAGAATACTTCTTTCTCAGAACCCTAGTTAAATTGGTCTCTTAGTTTTGTTCATTCTCTCTCTTTAATTGATATATATAAATTGAGCCTACCCTTGTACTGTAATTTTTTTACCCTCTTGGTCAATGTACTTTAATTTGTACATATGTAAGTAAGTGGATGGTGCAGGGTGGGGAGTCAGGTTTCTTACTGTTGAAGAGAAAAATTACACATAAAAAAGGGGAAAGTTACAATGAACAATATTAGAATCAGAGACATTAGTGTGAATTTAGGTTTATATTAATAAAGATACAGATGGAGAGACACAAAATTACAGTTATGTATGTATACATCAGTTAGTATACATACATATATTTCCTAGTTCTTTCTTCTTATTGGATTTACAAGTAATCACTTCTAACAATGAGAAACAATGAGCACACCTGGCATCCAGATCTTGGTTTCTAATACCATTTTCCAATAAAATAAATCAGGGCTTCTTAGAGCAATGGCTGACTCCAGGGATGGGGGTGGGGAGAAGCATATCTCTATACATCCCTATAAAACATGACCCTGGAGCATCCTGAAGTGACAGAAAATAAGAAAGTGCTCAAAAATCAAAAGGATGTGCCAATATAAGAATAATTAGATTCTCTAAAATAGAAAACCTAAATAAACAGAACAGAAAAGTCCACGAATCTAAAATTTCCATAAAATAAATTAAAAAATCAAATAGTTCTCAAAGAGCTATGTTGTGGTTCCAAAAATATTATTATAGAATAATCAGCACAAAAAAGATAACAAATCAATTTTTTATGCACTATCACAACTCCTTGAGGTATAGGTAATACTCATGCTTAATCATCCTGATTAAGTTATTCTCTACTTCAAGAATAAGAACAGACATACTAAGGTAGGTATCCAGGCAGAAAAAACAAACCACCCTCGAGTAGAGAAAAAGAAATCTGATTGGCCACAGACTTCTTTTCAGCCATTCTTAATGTAAGAAAAAAAGAGTAAGATTTTTACAATCTCCCTGCACAACCAAAAGAAGGACAACAGATTTAAAAACAAAGAAGCGGAACTGACTGAAAAGCAAACTGTATGGAAGTCCGACAACCAAGGAGTTAAAGAATTAACAGTCATCCAGACTCGTAGGGGGGTGGAGACTGGCAACCAGGTAGATAGTGGACTGGGTGGTCCCACATTCACCGCAGATAAACTAGGAGAAAAAACTGTGGAGTGAGACAGACCACATAGCCCAGGGTTCCAGCGTGGGGAAATAAAGCCTCAAACCTCTGATTGAAAACAGTAGTGGGAGAAACTCCCAGCCTCTCAGGAGAGTTCACTGGAAAGACCAACAGAGTTCTAGAACATACACAAACCCAACCACCTGGAAATCATCACCAGAAGGGCCCAGTTTGCTTGTGGGAAGTGGGGGAAGTGACTGAAAACCGGCAGAGAGCTGAGCAAGCACCATTGTTCCCTCTGGGACCCCTCCCCCACATACAGCATCACAACGCATCCACGTACGTTACCCTGCCCTGGTGAACACCTAAGGCTCTGTCCCTTACTATGTAATAGCTGGGCCAAGAAAAAAAATGGCCCAAATGAAAGAACAGATCAAGGCTCCAGAACAAATACAACTAAGCGAAGAAGAGATAGCCAACCTATCAGATACACAGATCAAAACACTGGTAATGAGGATGCTTACAGAAATGGTTAAATATGGTTGCAAATTAGATGAAAAACTGAAGGCTATGCTAAGTGACATAAAGGAAAATGTACAGGGAACCAATAGTGATGGGAAGGAAACTGGGACTCCCATCAATGGAGTGGACCAGAAGGAAAAAAGAACCATCCAATCAGAAAAGAATGAAGAAACAAGAATTCAAGAAAATGAGGAGAGGCTTAGGAACCTCCAGGACATCTTTAAATTTTCCAACATCTGAATTATAGGGGTGCCAGAAGGAGAAGAAGAAGAGTAACAAGTGGAAAAATTATTTGAACAAATAATAAAGGAGAACTTCCCCAACCTGGCAAAGGAAATAGACTTTCAGGAAGTCCAGGAAGCTCAGAGAGTCCCAAAGAAGTTGGGACTCCCAAGGAGGAACACACCAAGGCACATCAGAATTACATTACCCAAGATTAAACATAGGAGAGAATCTTAAAACCAGCAAGAGATAAGGAGACAGTTACCTATAAAGGAATTCCCATCAGACTGTCAGCTGATTTCTCAAAAGAGACCTTACAGGCAAAAAGAGGCTGGAAAGAAGTATTCCAAGTCATGAAAGACAAGAACCTAAATCCCAGATTGCTCTATCCAGCAAAGCTTTCATTTAGAATGGGAGGGCAGATAAAGTGCTTCTCAGATAAGGTCAAGTTAAAGGAGGTCATCATCACCCAGTCCTTATTATATGAATTTAAAGAGACTTATCTAAGAAAAAGAAGATCAAAACTATGAACAATAAAGTGACAACAAACTCACAGTTATTAAGAACCACACCAAAGACTAAGCAAACAACTAGAACAGGAACAGAATCACAGAAATGGAGGTCACATGGAGGGTTATCAGCAGGTGGGGATAGAGGGGGAAAAGGTACAGAGAATAATTAGCATAAATGATAGGTAGAAGATAGACAGGGGGAGGTTAAGAATAGTATAGAAAATGGAGAAGCCAAAGAACTTATATGTACGACCCATGGACATGAACTAAAGGGGGGGGGTGCGGGTGGGAGGGGGTGTGCAGGGTGGAGGGAAATAAAGGGGGAAAACGAGACAACTGTAATAGCATAATCAATAAAATATATTTTAAAAAGAGTAAGATTTTTACAGTGTTTAAATGAAAAATACTTAACCCTAGAATTTTATTCATAACAAATTAGAATGTAAAAATAACACACAGCCAGTCTGGAGCATGTTAAATCAGGGCCTTGCTCAAAAAACTGTTTGAAAATGAAATTCTGTTACCCAGGAATTCCTCACAATAAAAAAACTCGAGCATAAAAATGCCATTTATGATAAAAGTGCCTGTGTTGATTATTCGATCCTTTTAAAGATTAAAATTAAAAAATAAGGTGGCACTTTAGCTATAAAATCTAACACAACTTTTACAAATATTTTAGAAGTAGAATTTATAAAAAAAGAAAACAGAAGTTTAAAATTGCTTATTTATTTCATAACTGAGTCAAATACTGTTTAATTGAAACACTGCATGTTTCCAAAAATTGAAAAAAAGTTGACAATTTCAATACCTTAATGTTTTTCAGTATCTTTTCTTAAATGTAGATGGCTCTTTAGGGAATGAATATATTTTATTGAATTAAAACATTGCATGAAGTTCAAAAGTTTCTTCAGTTTCACTTCAATTAATTACTACTCCTAAATTCTTATATATTGATAGCACTTGCTACAAGTCAGGTACTTTTCAATATTTAAGCATTTAGTCCTCATAACAACCTCTATAAAACAGGCTCTATTTATCCATTCTGTAGACCAAAAAACTGACTCCTAGAGACTGAGCAATTTGTCCATGGCTGTACAGCTAGGAAGCAACAGAGCCAAGATTCAAAGACAGATATCTGGATTTGGAATCTGTGCTCTTAACTTCTACACTATCATGTCTCTCAAATAAAACAACATGTAGAGAGTGATTTGATTTTTACCAAATTATACATCCTTTCTACCACCAACTATCCATCCTTCCAGATAATAGTGTTTAAGTATATAAGCAAAGAGAAATGTTTGGAGCATTTCCCTATTAAGATAGTTATTTGGGAGACAGTAATGTAGAATTTAGGTAGAATGTTTTGTTCCTTTATTTGTATCTTTTAATGGGTTTATTAATGCTTTTACCATAAGTCTATATCAGTCTTCTGAAAAACTGTCATTCATCTAAGCAAAAAATAAATCACCTTACCTAATCACAACTTGAATACTGTCATGCTAACTATTTAATAACTTGTTGTCTCCCTAAGAAGCTGTGTTTTAATTAGGACTTTACTTGATCCCTCAGAGCCTAGCACAATGCTGAGGAGAGAAAAGACACCATAAGTACACTGATGGATCATAAAATACTGTGTTACTACATGTTATTTATCTTACAAGTAAACAAGTAACATATTTCTAGATGCTGTTAGGCCTTTTTACCCAAAGTGGACCATTTAGAACAGCATCATTTGCAGTATCTGAGAGCTTGAAAAAAGGCAGAACATCAGGCTCCACTCCAGAACTATTGAATAAATCTGAATTTTAATAAGATTCCCCAAGTGACTGGAAGGCACATTAAAAATGGTGACGTACTTATTTTCAGGGCATCATTTCTCTAATTGTGATCCATTATTTACCTATATTAGAATCATTTGGGTTGCTTGTTAAACATGTAGATTCCCAGGCTCCATTCCATTTCAGGTGTCACTAAAGTTTAAGAACCACAGCTAAAGAAGTAAAATGCAGTGAAGAATAGGAATGAACATATTAAGCTGAGTGCAGTGAAAGAACCCAGATAGCTGAAATAAAGCAAGAAAGTGATAACAACAAAGAGGGAAGAAAAGAGAAATTACGAAGGACAGTAGAGTGGGGATGTTGACAACAGAACTATGAAGAAGAAAGTAACTGCACTCGGAGTGTTGTGAATTTCTTTTCTTTTACTATTTTTTGGCAAGGCGGGGTGTTGGGGCTGGGGGAAAGCGGTAACTGTTATTTCTGACATGCAAACTAGTACAGTATGCCAAAAGTTTTAGAAAGACTGTGGGAATATGGAATATACCACTGCAACATACAAGAATAAGTAACATTTCTGAATATGTAACCACCATATAATGCATGCATTTTATAAATGCTTCTAATCTCATATATAGTTTTAGATGTGTACATACACTTTTAGAGACTTTTCCATATGTTTGGCTCGTGCAACTGCTTCATCTCTCTCTTCATTGGCTAATTGTAGTCGAGACATAATAGCTTCTTCACGTTCCCTTTGTGCAAAATACACCTCTTCAACCAGAGCTACCAAATACATAATCCATAATTAATTAAAGGAGAAATGAATACTTTTAGCAAAAATAAAAAGCAAAAATATTTTATTTTATTCACCTAAATTTGTATCAATTAATCACTTGAGAAAACATTATTTTAAAAGTTACTGTAAAATTGAGATACCATTTAACACCCATACAATGAAAATTAAAAGGACAAATAACAAATATTGTAAGGTTGTGAAATAAAGGATGCTCTCACATATACTACAGATAGGCGTATATATTTCTGCAACTATCAAGAAGAATTTGACAATGTTTATTACAATTGAAGATGTGCATAGCCTATAACCTGGCAAATTTGCTCTTTGGTATGTAGCCTACAGAAATTCTTGCAGATACACACAATAAAACACATATACAAACGCTTATTGAAGCATTACATAATAGCAAAAACTTAGAAATGACCGAAATGTACCATAACTGGAAGAGTAAATACCTTTATATTCAAAATGGAATGCTATCCAGCATTTAAAATTAATTAACTCTGGACAAATCTCAAAAATGAAATTTTGGCAAAAATAGAAAATTGCAAAGTAAGACAACTCTATGTATTATTTATAGATAGACACAATTAGCAAAAAAAAAATTTAAAGCATGGAGATGATAAACACCCAAGTTAGGATGGTAGTTACCTCAGAAGGATGGTGGAAGGAGAGGAAAGGAAGAGGGATCAGGGAAGAAGCAGCAGGGGCAGAGCTATGCTGCTTTTAACCCTGCTCATCGCCAGGGCCACCATTTATACAGATGCTCATTCAAATGGCATCCTCTAATTTGTGCAGTGCTACAGAGGATCTTTGATGTTATCTGAAATTATCATTTCTCAAGCATGATTTCTACTTGAAATCTTACATAATTTTTAAAATATCACTGCAAATACCTGGATTACTTGAGCCAAATTTTATTTATGTTGTCAAACCACAAAATAAACTTAGAAAAGATGTTTAAATGCTCTTTGAGTTCATAAAATATTGGGTCTGCTAGGATCTGTTATGGATTAATACACAGTTGATCAAAACATTTATTTTGTATTAAATCATACACAGTAGGAAAGAAACAAACACTGAGAATAAGTCAATTATGGTCATCTCTCAGTATCAACTGGGGACAGGTACCAGGACTCCTACGGATACCAAAATCCTCAGATGCTCGACTTCCTTTACAAAATGGCATCGTGTTTACATATAACCTATATCTGCATATAGTCCCCAGTAGGGTATGCCTATGCATTACTTCCTTTGCACTGATTTGGCATAGTGCATGGATTTACTATAGTGCTCAATGCATGGCCAATTCAAGTTTTGCTTTTTGGAAATTTTTAGAGATTTATTTTATTTGAATATTTTTGATCCATGGTCAGTAGAATGCAAATGCAAAACCTGTGGATACAGAGGGCCAATTGTATTGTCTTTGCATAGTAGAGTACAAAATGGAACATGAAGTGGGAAAGCAAAAGCCAAAACCACTTCCAACATGCAGAGCCTAGGGGAAGAGAAATATTCTTTCATCCACTTATCCATCCATCAAATATTTATTAAAATTCTGTGGCAATCATCCATTGAGTTTCAAGTACTATGAATACCTATTCATGGTCTAAAAATCCTTCTCATCCTGGAGAGAACTATTACAGAGAGAGAGAGAGAGAGAGAGAGAGAGAGAGAGAGAGAGAGAGAGAGAGAGAGAAGGAAGAAGAAGAAGAAGAAGAAGAAGAAGAAGAAGAAGGAAGAAGGAAGAAGGGAGAAGAGGAGGGGGAGGTGGGAGAAGAGGAGAGAAGAGGAGAGAAAGAGAAGAGGAGAGGAGAGGAGAGAAGAGAAAACAGAAGAGAAAAACAGGCCAAAAATTAAGTAGGCACATACACAGGTAGATAGGTAGGTAGCTAGACAGACAGAGATATAAATGACAGATAGTAGTAAAGGCTTTGAAGGAAAATAAGGGTGTGTGAAAGAGTCTTTGCACAGATGGGGAATAGACTAAGCAGTTTGTTGGTTTCTTCAAAAAATTAAACATACACCTATGACCGTAAGATTCAGCTATTTCACTCATAGGTATTTACCCATGAGAAATTAACGCATGTGTCCATGCAAAGACTTAAACACAAATATTCAAAGCATCATTATAATAGCCAATAACTAGAATAACTCAAATTCCTATCAACAGATGAATAGATAAACTACATGACAAATTATGTTGAAACAACTGGATATCTACTTGCATAAAATCAAATGATTTTAATTGACAGTCTGGAGAAGGTTCAGAGATTGTTGTTATGAACCCAGCTTTTGGAAGAACCAGTAATTTTTAGCACAATTTTCATAGTTTTTTTTAAGGTAATATCATTTACTGTTCTGTGGTTTTCTGTAGCTATACTATTCTGTTACCACATATCAATTCATTACACTATTTTCAAGGAAACTTCTGCCCATAACGTAGTACACAATATGAGCCTTATTTTCCCCTTCTAATTGTACACAATCTCCTTCCAGGTAGGATACTCATAACAGCTTAGAAAAAGCACCATGGTGTATGAGGAAGAATACAGACTTTGATTCAGATCCAATGTTTATCATATTAAACTTAGGCAACTTGTTTTTGCATACAATGTATTTATTAAATTATTTTAGTTGCAACTCAGGTGTAGAAAATAGAGAATACCACCGTTTATAGTTGTGAGGAGAAAGTTAAATGAGAAAATAAAGCTCTTGGCCAAATAAAATGAATCCTCAGCAAACATCAGTTCCATACCATCACTACTGTCACCACTCTCAATCCACAGACTCACAGTTTGGCTTCCCTTCTAGACTTATGAAAAATGTGTTTTTGATTAATTTGGACCATTTATGTATGTAAAAATACTATTCAAAATTCCCCACTTTTTAGCCTTTTTCCCTAGCATGCAAAAAATTGTAAACAGCGACTCAAAGAAAAATCACTCAGAACCTATTCTACACTGCATACTGCATGTTATAATAGTTTATAAATAATATCGTGATATTCTAAGACATTTTTAAATTTTTACATTTAAAACACTTCTAATTTGTAAATCATATAGGATAGACAAAAGGATGCTAAATAGTGATCAAAGTACAGATTAACATGCACAAGGTCTGTTCAAAAGGTATCCAGCTGGGTAATATAAAAAATAGAGACATTTATGGAAGAAGATACAAGATACAAGAAACACTGTACACAGGACAGTGATGCCTCAGTCCCCTTCAAAGTAGGCACCATGGGACCTCACACAATTCTCCGACTTGCCTTCAGCTGCCCTGTTGTATTTTCCTGAATCTCACCAACGGTCTGAAATCTCTTCTCTTTCAAAGGTGATTTTAGTTTTGAAAAAAGTTGCAGGGCATCAAACTAGGCTATAGGGGGGATTGACTCACCTGGGTGATTTGATATTTCACCAAAACAACTCTGCATGACATGTGATGCATGAGTGGGCATGTTGTGATGAAGCTACCAATCACCAGTTCCCCATAGTTGTGGCCTTCTGAAAAATCCATGAAGGTATGTTCAAGCTTAACTCAAAATTTGATGCAGATTCATTGTTCTACTCACCCAGTCATTTTGAATGCAACAGCCACACAGTACACATGCTCACTCAATGGAGTCTACTGCCCTCACTGACAAATACAGTGAAGTTGTCATTGTTCACCCATGTGCACTCCAGTCCACTCTCCTGGGCTGCCAGGTTATGTTGTCATGCAAACCATTCTCATTACATTAACAATGGTTGGACTTTTTCCAGACAGACCTTATATATCACATTACACTGAAATATTCTGACACGTGGACATATTAAAATACTAATTGCTAAATCACAAATGCTGATAGGCTTCCTATAACTTTTATAGAGTTTGATGAAACCTTTATAATGTGACATTTAATGCAAGCTATGCTCCACTGTATATACAATAACATTTGATAGAAGGGGTAAGGCTAGCCATATTAGTTTAGTTATCTCTATGCTTACAGGTAAATGCTTTGCACCAAGGGCTTATTCCTGTATGATAAAAAAAACATTATTTTTTCCTCTCTAATGCTGTATCAACCCTAAAGATGTAAATAATGTATGTATTTAATAAAGAAGATAATCCTCTGAGTATTCTAAGGTTAAATTTTAAAATGCCATAAGACATACACATAAAATTAGATTAGACATTTTATAAATGCTAAGAGGTTTTTCCAAAATTAAGGTATTATTGAATAATAATTTTAACTCCTATTAGATTTTACATAATATTTGATTATGAAAGACATGATTCTTTCTAGAATTCAGTACTTTTAAAGGATCAATATGCAACTCTCAAACATTTTTAGTAAAGAAAACTTAATTGTAAACACTGAGCTTTTCCAAGGTGGGTGACTATTACAAAGTTCACTAGAAAATCAATATAGCATTTTAGTTGGAATTTGCTCATTAAACACCCACAGCTCTACTGCAAATTATGATGGAATGAATAAAGCAAATATGCATGCTTCTTTCTTTTTATTAAATGTAAAATCTACTGTTAATTGCATCTCGTATGTCATACAAACTTTTGTCCTTAACTATTAAATAGAAGCTTTAACAAAAGTCATTAGAGATTCTCTTTCTTTGACTTGAATAAATTTCAATATTTGTTCAGTAAAGGTTCACAGCAGTTAAATTACATTAACAAATATTATTAGCTACTATGTAAGCCAACCAAGTAAAATACTTATATTGTAGGTAAAACAAATCATTGGGTGTTTACAATAATATTTGGATATCTCCATTTTTAAACATGGTTATCAAATACCCTATAATACTTAGTCAAATTCAAAAATGATTCAGAGAGGATCACCCCCTACCACCATCACCAAATACTCAAATTTGTTTAGTAAGCTAATTGTTTTCTAATATGGGCAAGAGTAAATATGAAGAAGCTGAACCATACTAAGTATGAGTTTATTGAGTCAAGACAGAGTACATATTTTCTTAGTAGAACCCAAGTCTATTGACAAACCCATATTGTACACTTCTCAAACTGCTTTTAAAATACAGTAGAAGAGAGTATATTGTACAACACTCTAGTTTAAACATTGGATCATGATTCTCTAAATAACATAATTTGGAGGATAGACATTTCCTGGGAAAAAGAATCTGCTTGTTAACATCCTCAAGGTAGCTATGTAAATAGGAAAGGCTGAACATAAAGAGAGGAAAGAAGAAATCATCAGGATTTGAATTTGAAACACATAAAATAATCACTGATTATAATTCATGTTCCAAAATTCTAAGAACAAATATAACATATATAAGAGCTTTAAAAGACAGGTCTTTACTGTATATAAAAGAATTTCACATTGTCTGAATAGCTACTATGCTACTTTAAATGATGTTAAATGCATTCCTTGAAAATATGATAGTGTTTTATGAAACCACCAAATTATATTCCAGAACCACAAACATTACCTTAATTTACTTAAAAACTGTAACTTCTCTTTGTATAAGTGGTTAATGTGAATTTAAACACACATAGTAAATGCACCACACCAGTAGCAAATTAACCAACCTATTTCACATAGTTGATGTTCCCATTTTTTTGTATTACAATCCTTGGTTCGTATTTTTACTTCAGAACTTCTTTTAAAAAAGAGATGATTATAATTTTCTAAAATTGGGTATGAATGTTCAATATTTTATATGATCATTTGGTAAATAACCTTTTCTGATTAAAAAGTAATTAGGCTCATTGTAATACAAATACAGAGACAAAAATATTTTACATTGTTTCTAACATTCTGCATATATTTAAAATAAACAGAATATGACCCTATATTCTTCAAAAATATAAAACATTTTATATTTTACATGGATTTTTATTATTTGGACATGTCATATTTGATTGAACTAAGATGTTCCTAATATAAGATCTTACACTATTTCCAATTATCGACTATGTAAACAACACTGTAATGAACATCTTGGTACACAAATCTTTATGTATGTACTTAGGAAAATTCCTAGAAGTATAACTACTACATTAAAAGTTGGTGTTTTAGCACCTAGTACATGCTTTAAAATTTTCTTTGATAAAGTTGCTATATATTTATAAGTCCTTACTTAACATAGTTGATAGGTTCTGTGGCTTTAAGCAAAATGATGATTAAGGACACCAATTTTACCATAGGCTAACTGATATAAACAAGAGTTAAGTTCCTATGGCAGCTCATCAATGTTACACAAAATGTTATCGAGGACCTACTGTACTTACCAATGGTACAGGAATTGCTAAAGATTAATAAGAAAATTATACAAAATGTTTAAATAGAAAAGCTGTAAAACAAGAACTTTTTTGCAAAATCCCCAATTACTACACACAAGTATTTAGTACATATAACTCAAAGATTGTAAAAAAACTTTCTAAAAATATGCTATTTACATTCAAACATATATGAGAACTACAATTTTTAATATGAAATAAGCTCTTCCTTAAAGTATTATAATTACTATCAGTTATTTTATGCACTTTTGAAATACAATTTTAAGAAATACATAAATTATTTTCTGCACAGAGTACTTACTATAAATTTTAATAGATGCCGATATGAAAATTCTGTGAAATATAACTGCTACCTAAACTTTTTAGAATTAATTACACATGTGGGAAAAGACTTAAGAGGCATTTTCTGAAAAGTTTTCTGTTATTTTTGTTTTAAATGTCCTAATTATTTTTTATATGCTCTAAAATGCTTAATATGATAAATTCCATAGTATGCTATATATAATAAAATATTGCCAATTGATGGATATTGATATGCATACTAGTTTCTCTGTTTCCTCAATGTTTATTTTGTTTTCTCCAGAAAAAAACACACTTTTGTGGGGAGGGAGGTTATAACATTGGCTATAATATACCCTCAAGTATTATTTGACCTGGCACTCACTGTAATTAATCCTGATTCATGTCCTGGGATTCTGCAGCCAAAGATAGTAACATTAATCATCTTCTACCTATAAATATTTTTAGCTACTGTATTTCCCAGAGATGGGCCCTTTTATTTTTATCTGAAATGACTGGTCATATTCTTGAAATCCTTTTTCCTTCCAAAACAAAATGTGTAGGTATAGATATATAGATATATATTTAATGCTCCATTATAATTTAATACTGTTAAGGCATTTAAGTGTAAGATTAAAGGTTATCACCTTTTATTTATGCCCATCATATACACTGAAAAATGAGATTCCAATGTGTGTTATTTCTTAGGAGCACATATTATGTTATTTTCTATTCTCCTGAGATATACAACTAATTTGTTCTGTTCTTCCTGATCACTAGGCCATCAACATCGTCTCAGACATGGTATAGGTAACGAGTAATTTTTTTTAGAAGAGAACAATGTAAACATTTTCTATTACATAACAATTTTTATTATTTCCACATTAGTCAGGGTGTCTTAATGGATTTGATATAATAGTTGGTTACATATCTATACTTTTAACATTTACATGCTAGCCTGAACAGAAAAACTGAAGCCCTGTGTTTCAGGAATTTTATGTTCTGATGCCTTGGGCAACAGAATATAAACAAATTAACATTCTCTGTAATAAAAAGGGCTTGACAATTTTTTTTATTTATAAAACATCACTCGAAATTTAAACATAAAGAAAAGATTTTATGTTCAAAGGAAAAAAACAGATTAAATGTTTGCAGAAACAATACAGTAAGCTAAGCAAATTATGTACCCACTGAATTATATGTAAAATGTAACTAAGATAGATAGATGGATAGATAGATTTATAAACATAAGACTTAGGAACTAAGGAGTTCTTTTGGCTAAAACCCAATATTGGCCTTATTTCAGTTTAATTGGAAGAGGATCTCAAATTCATCTTCTCCATGAGATATCAGGAACCTGGATTTATCTTTGTACCAAAGGTTAATAAGAAATGTGTCTGCAAAAGTCAAACAGCATTAAATACTAAAAACTGATTATTATTCTACAGGAGTTGTTCAGTCATTCATAATCTCTCCATGCTCCAACCTTCCACAGCTAATCTTTAATGGATGACATGCAAGAAAGAAAAATAACTAACATATAAAGCAGAGATTCTAATATGAGAAAAAAAAGAAAAAACACTTTCAAAGAAACATCAATATTTTAAACATCACAAAAAACTTATATAAACTATTTAAATACTCCTCTGTATAAAATTAAACATCATCTGTATACTGCCAATGTAACAGAGGAATAAGAATTAAGTAATTTTTAAAAGTTATAACCACATCACTGACCTAAGACTAAATTAATGAGTGCAAATCAGGCCACACAATACTCTCTCACTATCAAACTCAACTTATATAAAACAAATTTTGAAGTGTTTGTGGTTTAATCATTTTATTTAGATAAGAAGAGATGCTTAAGACAAAGAGTCAATATTTCTGCTATGCTTCTCCAAAACATCCCCTAGTATTTGAAGGTCATATATGCTAAAAATTTTAAAATAATATTATTCAGATATAATGAATAATATTATTCATTATATATTATTGAATATAATATATTCAGTTTGCTGGGTTTTTGACAGAGTCAAAACACAGTAAAAGTGTAAACAGTTACTATGAGGTACATTTTTTCCAATGCTAACAAATAGGGAATGAAATGTTCATTTTAGCTTTGTTAAGTAAAGATGACCTAATTTTTTTGTAGACATTAAAAACAATTTTCATATTTTCAAATTTTCTAAAAAAATTAAATCTGAAAATTACAGAAAACTAAAAACTGTAGAGAATAAGATAAAAAATACTTTACAACTATTTTTAAACAAATGAATTCATTCTGAAACAAAACACAAGGAACATGTATAAAGGACACATGGACAAAGCCAAAGGGGGGTAGGATCAAGGGTGGGAGGTGGGGATGGCTGGGTGGTGAGTGGTGGGGGGAAAATGGCAGCAACTGTACTTGAACAACAATAAAAAAAAGAAAAAGAAATAAATTTAAAAAATAAAATTAAAACTTTTTAAAAATAGCTGTGGGAAGTTAGTTATACTGGGTTCACGTGCCCCTCTTTGATCAAGAAGTCTGGAAAAATAAGAAGGTGACATCATCATCTTGTCATCATAATTACCACTCACGGAGTGCCTTCAATGAGTGAAGCACTTCATAAACATTACCTCATTTAAACATCACAGCAACCTATAAAGTAGGGCTTAGCAAAAGTTTAGTGAGGCTGCCACTTACACAAGAAACATGATAAAAATAATAGAACAAAGGTCTGAATCAGAAGTGTGAGCAGTTCACCACCATCTATAGCCATGGTATGTGAGTAAGAAGTGATTGCTCACAAAAAGAAATGTTTGAAATTACAAGTCTGTCCATCTGCTGATGTACTGTTAGTGCCTAACACAGTCCTTGTACATAATGGCCCATCAGTATTTCTAGTTTGAATTTTTAAAAAGTTAGCACAGTTCCTACACTTGCCTAAAAAACCAGTAATGATGATAGCGATGTCAATAAAAGAGGGGAAGGTAAAAACATCAATCATTTGAGATTTTAACATGATAAAGGATACAACTCAGTTTTAAACTCTCATGACATCATAGTAGAATGATAGAATTCATATCATGTAAAAACCATCAGGGAAGCAAAAGAAATAGGATTTATGCTATTAAAAGAGTCTATGTAAAGTTTTATCATAGGTACACCTAGATTAAAGCCCAAATTGTATGTATCCCATTTCTTTTATGTCAGATTCACATGTAAGTAAAATGCCCTAGTGCTAACAAATACACACACACACACACACACACACACACACATCTCTCTCTCTCAACAGTAATTTCCTCATCATCTAATCCTTTGTTTCTGATTTTTTCTTCTACTTTTTTTAATAAACAGTGAACCATGAATTTTAATTAAAAGCTAAACAAAACAAAAATCTTTTCAAGATTATTGACATTATCAAAGGTTTCAGAATTTCATAAAGAAAAATAATCTAATATTACTATTAGCTATAACTTACTGAGTACCATACCAGCCATATACTGGGAATTTAATATATTTTCTCTATCCCTTAAAATAATCTGATAAATTAGTTAATATTCACATTTTACATGGAAGAAAGTAAATCTGGAGAGGCTACTAAGTAACTTGCGCAAAATCAATCCCTAGTAAGTCAAAGCTGTGATTTGACCTTGGGTCAATATGATTCCAAGGCTTTTGGTCTTTCCATTACTTCATTCAGCCTCACACAGAACTGAGCACTTTTTGTTTTATGTGGTTTTGAAGATTCTCACACCAGATTCTTATTTTTATATTATACAATCAGCTGAGAAGACAAGATAATTAACACATACATAAGGTACATAGTACAAAGACATAAAACAAATAAGGGGCAAATCTGAAACACTAAAAAAATGGCACAGGTAAAATGGCAAGATTTGATCACAACCATATAAATTTCATAAAATTTAACTTTATTTGGTTCTTTATTTGTCAAATTTATCACAGGAATTATTTTAAGATTAGAAAGCAAGTATCTTTTTTTAAAAAAATCACATCTTTTAAAAGTAACATTTACTTTTTCTAAAATAAAATCTAATCCATGCTCACTGAAAAAAACCTGAAAAGGCAGAAAATTGTTACTTGAAACAATATATCCATTAATACTACCAAAATTTGCCTCTTGGATTATAAAATATATATGTATATGTATTCATATATATACTTTAAAAATTATATCATATGGCCCTGACCAGTATGGCTCAGTTGGTTGAGTGTCAACCAGCAAAGTGAAAGGTCACCATTTCATTTCCGGTCAGGGCACATGCCTGGATTGCAGGGGTTTGGACCCCTGTCAGGGCAACCAAATGATGTTTCTCTCTCATCAATGTTTCTCTTCCTATTTTTCTCCTTCCCTTCCCCTCTCTCCATAGTAAATACATAAAATCTTCTTAAAAATCATAGGCACAGTTTTCCCTACTTCCTTCCCTTAATACTTTCAGTCGTTTCTCATATCATCAAAAATTCAACAGAAATTATACTTTATTTTTTAAAAATATACTTTATTATGTTATTACAGTTGTCCCATTATCCCCTTCACTCCCCTCCACCCTGCACCCTCCCTCCCACCCACATTCCCCCCCTTTAGTTCTTGTCATGTGTCATAAGTTCTTTAGCTTCTACATTTCCCCTACTATTCTTACCCTCCCCCATCTATCCCTCCCACTATGCTACTTATTCTCTGTACCTTTTCCCCTTCTCTTCTCCTCCAATTGCTCTGTTGCTAACCCTCCATGTGACCTCCATTTCTGTGATTCTGTTCCTGTTCTAGTTGTTTGCTTAGTTTGTTTTCTTTTTATTTTAGGTGTGGTTGTTAATAGTTGCGAGTTTGCTGTCCTTTTACTGTACATGTTTTTTATCTTCTTTTTCTTAGATGAGTCCCTTTAACATTTCATATAATAAGGGCCTGGTGATGATGAACTCCTTTAACTTAACCTTATCTGAGAAGCACTTGATCTGCCCTTCCATTCTAAATGAAAGCTTTGCTGGACAGAGTAATCTTGGATGTCGGTCCTTGCCTTTCATGACTAGGAATACTTCTTTCCAGCCCGTTCTTGCCTGTAAGGTCTCTTTTGAGAAATCAGCTGACAGTCTGATGGGAATTCCTTTATAGGTAACTGTCTCCTTATCTCTTGCTGCTTCTAGGATTCTCTCCTTCATTTTAATCTTGGGTAATGTAATTCTGATGTGCCTTGGTGTGTTCGTCCTTGGGTCCAACTTCTTTGGGACTCTCTGAGCTTCCTGGACTTCCTGGAAGTCTATTTCCTTTGCCAGATTGGGGAAGTTCTCCTTTATTATTTGTTCAAATATCTTTTCCACTTGTTGCTCTTCCTCTTCTCCTTCTAGTATCCCTATTAATTCAGATGTTGGGACATTTAAAAGTGTCCTGGAAGTTCCTACGCCTCTCCTCATTTCTTTGAATTCTTGTTTCTTCATTCTTTTCTGATTGTATGTTTCTTTCTTCATTCTGGTCCACTCCATTGATTTGAGTTCCAGTTTCCTTCCCATCACTATTGGTTCCCTGTAGTGATTTTCCTTTTTCCTTTATTTCACTTAGTGTAGCCTTCATTTTTTCATCTAATTTGTGACCAAATTCAACCAATTCTGTGAGCATCTTGATTACCAATGTTTTGAACTGTGCATCTGATAGGGTGGCTATCTCTTCTTCGTTTATCTTCTTCTTCTCATTTGTTCTGGAGCCTTGATCTGTTCTTTCATTAGGGCCAATGTTTTTTGTCTCAGTATGCCTGTTACGTAGTGAGGGGCAGAGCCTTGGGTGTTCACCAGTGCGAGGCAACCCAGTTGCTGGATTGTGATGCAGTATGGGCGGGAGTGGTCAGAGAGGGAACAATGGTGCTTGCTCAGCTCTCTGCCAGATTTCAGTCACTTCCCCCGCCTTCCCCCAAGCAAACTGGGCCCTTCTGGTGCTGATTCCCATGTGGGTGGGTTTGTGTACATTCTAGGACCCTGTGGGTCTCTCCAACAAAACTCCTGTGAGGCTGGGAGTTTCTGCTGCCTCAATCCCCACAGGTGTTTTCAATTGGTGTTTTGAGGCTTTATTTCCTGGCGCTGGGACCCTGGGTTGCACAGTCTGTCTTGCCCCCCAGTTTTGCCTGGTTTATCTGTGTGCGAATATGGGACTGCCGGTTCTGCCAGCCACCTTGTGTGCTGCACCCCTCCACAAACCACTGCCTGGCTGGGTGTGCCAGCTGCTGCCTTGAGCACCTGGGGCCCACCAGCTGCCGCTTTGCCACGACCCCTCTCCAACCGGCCGCCTGACCCCACCCTCCTACTGGTCTGGATGAATATGTCTACTTTAACTCCTTGGTTGTCGAACTTCCATACAGTTCAATTTTCTGTCAGTTCTGGTTGTTTTTTGTTTCTAAATTGTTGTTGTCCTTCTTTTGGTTGTGCGAGGAGGCACAGTGTATCTACCTACACCTCCATCTTGGCTGGAAGTCCAGAAATTATTTTAATTATTACATGTCTCAAAGCATAAATGACCCTTAATTTATTTAACCCTTTACTTATTATTGGATTGATTTTAATTCTCTTACTGTCATAACTAAGACTCATATATGAAAATTCTTACATATTAAGTCTTTATTGTTTATATATCAAAAGGAAATGGCTCCTATTTCCTTGAGCACCTAAATTTTATTAACATTTTATTTGGGAGATCTATAAACATATATATTTATATTCTATTTGCAATTAAATATTTTTAAGTATATTCCATTAATTATGCTATTAGTTGTCCAAATTTTTCCTTCTTTGCCCCCTTCCACCTGGCACCCCGCAAACCCTCCAGCAATCTCCCCCGCCCTTAGTTCACGTCCACAGGTTGTGCATGTAGGTTCTCCATTTCCTAGTGTTCTTAACACCCCCCTGCCTATTTGTATCTACCAATTTGTACTTCTTAATCCCTGCACCTTTTTCCCCATTCTCCCTCTACCTCCTTCCCCTTCCCCTTCCCCTTCCCACTGATAACCCTCCAAATGATCCCTATATCTATGATTCTGTTTCTGTTCTGTTTGTCTGCTTAGTTTGTTTTTAGATTCAGTTGTTGATAGTTGTGAATTTATTGCCATTTTACTGTTAATATTTTTGATCTTCTTTTTCTTAAGTAAGTCCCTTTAACATTTCATATAATAATAGTTTGGTGATAATGAACTCCTTTAGCTTTACATTGTCTGGGAAGCACTTTACCTGTCAATTCTAAATGATAGCTTTGCAAGATAGAGTAATCTAGGTTGTAGGTCCTTGCTTTTCATCACTTTGAATACTTCTTGCCAATCTCTTCTACACTGCAAAGCTTCTTTTGAGAAATCAGCTGACAGTCTCATGGGAACTCCTTTACAGTTGACTCTCTTCTTTTTTCTCGCTGCTTTTAAGATTCTCTCTTTATCTCTAACCGTTGCTATTTTAATTAATGTGTCTTGGTGTGGTCCTCTTTGCATCCAAATTGTTAGGGATTCTCTGTGCTTTCTGGACTTGTATGTCTATTTCCTTCACCAAATTAGGGAAGTTTTCTTTCATTATTGTTTCAAATAAGTTTTCAGTTTCCTGCTCTTCCTCTTCTCTTTCTGGCATCGCTATGATTCAGATGCTGGTACGTTTAAAGATGTGCCAGTGACTCCTTAGCCTCTCCTCATTTTTTTAAATTCTCTTTTCTCGCTGTTCTCATTGAATGTTTATTTTTTCCTTATGTTCCAAGTTGTTGATTTGATTCTCAGCTTAATTCCTTCCATTGCTGGTTCCCTGTAGATTTTTCTTTATTTTGCTTAATGTAACTTTCATTTCTACCTGAGTTTTTTTTTTAATGCTGTTGAAGTACCCAGTGATTTCCTTGAGTACCCTGATAACCAGTGTTTTGAACTCTGCATCTGACAGGTTGCTTATTGCCATTTTGTCTAGTTCCTTTTCTGGAATTTTGTTTGTTCTTTCATTTGAGCCATATTTCTTTGTCTCATTTTGGCAGCCTCCCTGTGTTTGTTTCTGTGAATTAGGTAGAGATGCTTTGACTGACTGTCTTAGGAGTGTGACCTATTGTAGAAAAGCACACCTGTAAGTTGTATGGGGTGGAGCCTTAAGTGATTGCCACACCAAGGCTGCCTGTGTCACTGCTCCATGGCTTTGTGTTGAGGAAGGCTTGAGAGGAAACAGTGCTGTTGCAGGCCTCTTGAGTTTTGCCCAGGAGGAAGCTGTCTCCTGGCACTCAACCTAGTGCCAGTCACCTCAATTTCTCCTCATATGCCACTGGTGCCCTTCCTGTTGTTGCCCTGGTGCTGCATACCAGAGAGATTGAGTTCTAAGTCTGTTATGGGCCCTTTGAGAGGAATCTCTTAAGAATCCCACAGTTTCTTCTGCCACCCCAACCCCCACTGATTTTTATAGCCAGAAATTTGGGGGACTTATCTTCTTGGTCATGGAACCCTGGGCTGAGTGATGTGGTCTGGGGCTGAAATCCCTTGCCCCTGATTTTTATCCACCACACGTGGATGTGGCACTGTCTGTTCTGTGTCTTCATGCCACTCCACCTTCTGTGCCTCCCCTCATCTCTGTACCTACTACCCGTCTGGATGAATGTTGTGTCTTTAAATTCTTGGTTGTTGGACTTCCATTTAGCTCAACTTAATAATGGTTCTGGATGATATCTGTAATCTAGTTGTAATTTTTACTTTAGTTGTACAAGGAGGTAAGACGTGTTTACCTACACCTCTACTTGACCAGAAGTCCTCTATTTGCAATTTACAATGTGTATACAGTTTAGGTTGCTTTTGCATGTATTTTTGTAATGTGAAATATCTTCACTAGATATTTATATTCTGATTAAGTATATTATAATACTTAAATATGTGTGCTTATTTTTAATACACTTTATCAAATACACTTTTTATTTCAAATATAAAAATGAGCAGTGATAGAAACAAACATCCATGTTTATGTGGATTATTGTTCTTTCACATGCCATTAAATAAAACATATAATCGCAGTCTTATAGTGTTTCTCTTTCTATTTAGGTGCTCACATAGTTGTTTTTGTTATGTTGTTTTGTTTTTAGTTATTAGTTACCAGGTAGAAGATAAGCTATTTAAAACTGTATGTATAATGAAAAAAATATGAAAGTTTATGAGTCTACCAAGGGTCAATTAATAAATTTCTTGCAGTTTCAAACTACTGAATTTCTTAAGCAATTCAGATATCCTATTTTCACATATTATAATAATTCTAATGTCACAGTAAAATATTTTACATTTTTTCAATTAAATAGAATTGAGATATTAAGAAGGATACATTCTGAAAACTTATACTTTAAAAACTAAGTGGTTGGCCATCTATTTTAACTAGATGCCTTTGTTGAGAAAACTATATAACACTGTTATTTTCATCAATTTAGGAGGCTACAAAAACTTTCTAAATGTTGTTCTAACATTTAACATGTACTAAAAAAATTTATCCTTAATGATATATGCTTGAATAATAAGAATTATAAAGCAATCAAGTTCTTCCCATTTTATGCATGCATGATTCATATTTAGTCAAAAGAAACCCTTAAATATATACCAATATATAAATATCTGAAGTATATGATTAGCTATGTTATACAAAAGTTTAAAGAATAAGTAATGTTGCTTAATGAGTTTTCCCCTCCAAGAGATAAATGAGCCATGCAGATATATTAATTCATGATTTTCAGTAAGCACAATGGCCTAAATCTTAGTAAATTACTTCTGTAAGAAATGTGCAAAGTTAAATTATGATGCAAACACCTTAAAACAAATGTACTTCTTATAATAGAAAGAGTATATACATTTGATTATAAGAAGCCAAGAAACTTTCAAATTGTTCTAAATTTATATGTGAATTATTTGTTTTTATTATACTGTTAACTTCCCTTAAAATATATTACTCTCATACTTCCCCACTTAAAAAGTCATGGCAGTTTAACATTAATAGAAAAGCAACCATCTGGTATTTAACTGGAATATTTATTTGTGCTCATTTTGGCTATATTTTCATAGTGATGTTAGTCCTACTTTATACAGCAATATTTTGAAGACAGGCTTTATCTAGTAGTGTCTCTGACCTGAAATAACAATTCTTTCATATATGAAACCAAAGTTAAGTGGCTCATAGGGTATGAGTATAACTTAAAACCAATCACAAAATATAATTATTCCTTAAAATCATTGTAGTAGATATAAAAATGTTAAAATAAGTAAGTAATCTCTAAAATGCCTCTGGATGTTAATTGCTGTTATTCTATAAAACTTCCTTTTCTTTAACACACTAGAACAATGTAAGGAAGACAGTCACAGTAACATATATGTGTATATATACGTGAGATCATAACTATTGAGAATTGTGTGATCATATCTGTAATATATCATACTAGAAATGTTCTCCTTGCAAAGATCTGTAAGACAGACTACAAAATATATTTAAGGCAGTCATTTATAACATTAAACTTTGACAATCTTTCACTTTAATCCTCTTAGAGAAAACATTATCTCTATTATCATCCATATTGTCAAATAAAAATACATTAATTGCACAAAACAGGTTTTTAAATCAAATGTGGGTTTCCACTGGCAATGAATGTATGACTATCATCATACAAAGGAGTAGTATTTCCTCTCCACAAGCTAAAACAGTAAGTGGTATTTGAACTGCTGGTTGAAAGGTAGAGGCACACTGGTAATCATTATTTTCCCTTGTTTGTTCAGGCCCTTCCAACAAAACAAACAACCTTTTTGTGATTGGATTGACATGGTGTTAACAATGCATTTAATGCCCAAATCAGTATGAATACAGGTAAAGCTCTCACTAATACCAGAGCCAGGATGTTAAAGCCACCTATTTTCTAAGCAGCCAAAAAAAAAAAAAGAAAAAGAAAAGACAGAGCTTCTCCTCCTTTGGCAAATAGCTAGTATGCTAAATATTTATCAAGCCACATAATATAATAACCTTGTGCACATTTCTTAAGGCCATATGTTAAAACTCATCTACCATACCTGCTGTCTTTTCAGCGATTTGAGCTTCTGTTGCTTTCTCTTGGAGTTCGACTTTAAGCTTTAGTCTTCTATGTTCTTTATCCTCTTTAGACAGTTTTTCTTGAAGCTTAAACACATTAAAAAAAAAACAGATTCTGACAAATTTTTTACACAAACACATAATTCCAGGAATTAAAAAAACCTCACAATATGTAAAGTTTTAAGATATTTTATAAAGTAATAATTACTTGTAATGACATAGAAATTATAAAAACATTTTGATATACACTTTATGTGTGTGTGTAGACAAATGAAATTAAAGAGGGAACAACATAATGATTAAAAATAACTATGGCAAAAAGCTATCTGTCCGTTCCATTGTCTTAAAGCCAATGACTTGGGAGGGACCATCCTAACAAAATAATGGGCAGTACAGCTTTACAGCTTCTCTTAGTATTTCTAATATTTTGAAACAAAATTAACTAAAATAATAATCTCAGTATCTGAAACAAATCACCCTTTGAGAATATTATGCCATCATATTTCATTTAAATTGGCACTGGCACCTGACTCATAACTGGCACATAATAAATAACTGCTAACTGAAAGTACGGAAAATATCTCCAGCTCTCATACAGAATCCCTCCAAATGTTTTTTGTTTTTTTCTTTAATTCCTCCCTCAGCTTTTGTCGTTTATGTTGTTTTCCATCACATATGAACAACATTTCCTAATATCACGCTTCAATTTGATTAGGTCAACAACTAGAATATTAAAATCAGACTAGTATATAGAGGTTAAAAAAAGAGAGGTATACAAAAATTAGTATTATTTAATAACATTATGTAATGCTCAAAGTAATGTAACTAGAAAGAGTCAGAAAAGCTGAAATATGACATAACAAATTAGACTGGACAAAATGCAGCAGTATAAGGTAAATGAAAATATTGCCAAGCCTTGATACTTTAAAGTTTAACTACATATATTATTGAGGCAAAATACAGCACAAAAATATGGATGAAAACAGATAAGTGGTTAAGAAAGTAATATGAAACCAGTACATTAAATGTCTCTTTCTCCAAAATATTGAGATATAGTTTTACCACAGTAAAACCTGAACAAATCTTTTTCTTTAATGTACCTACTTGAGGTGCCATAGATTTAGGAAAAAGAAAGTGACATCACAGGCCAGCAGAGGCAGGTAATCAAAGAAACTGCTTTTTATAGCCAATCTCTCAACTCACTCAGACCCCTGATGGGATGATATGGCAACAATACAGACCTACTGTTAAAGGGTTAAAGTACACAAAACTGAATTGCAATGCACAACACAGCAAATTTAGGTCAACAGCTAAAAGCATACTGTACAATTATCAGATTTTCTGTAAGGTACCTTTTTATTGCTTGCTCTGAGAATGTCCAACTCTGTTTGAAGAAATGCTATAGTCTTCTCTTTATTTAAGTCTGAAGTAATTTGACAAGGAATCATATGTTCATAATGCAAATCATTATTTGTATGTTCCATAATGCTGTAATAAAGAAAACTATTAAGCAAGATGAATATTATTTCTACTATACAGGATCCATATATTTTACCCTTCGAATGGAAGGAGACTAATTTTAACAATAAATATATAAAGTTACTTAATTTTAAATTTATCTTGTGCAATAAGAAAATCTTATGGATAAAAAGAATAAATGTACCAGTTTCATGGAGGTGCTACTTTATCAACTGAGAAAGGTAAATCTGTGGAGAGCACTTAGTAACATCTGTAGAGACTCTTGGTTCAGTGTACTTGAAGAATTCAGGTATTAGAGTTTTGAATATTAATTCAATTTGTACTTTTAGTCAGGACTAGATACATTTCTCACTTCTCTGAAAGTGGGAACAGTTTCAATTTGGTTGACAGTGTATTTTCATTATTAAATTTAAAACATTAAAAATAGAAACCTTTTCCTGTAACATTTAAGGGTAGGCCAAAAAAAATTTTTTTGACATTTTCCATGCTATTTGAGAAGAGTATCAACTTATTAACAAGTAGTATAAGGGAAGAGAAGGGAGAAGGCATGGGCTATTTTTGAAGGCATTATATTATATGATTAAGCACAGATACATCTTAGAGTCTCTAAGAAGAAATTAAGCAGTGAGGCCTGGGACAGTCGGCACAGCTCTACTCACCATGTGCACCTTCTCCTGCACTTGTACTAGATAGCTCATACTCTGGCTTCAGTCCAGTCTCAACTATTTTTCCTATGTGGTTATAAAGTGTTTATCACCTTTTCATTCATCCCTACTCTCCAAAAATGTATTCATACCTGCACATCAGTAAGAATATAACTCATAGCTAAGCACAAGGAACATATTAATATACCATATTTTAATACTATAAGATGCACCAGACCATAAGACACACCTAGGTTTTAGAGGAGGAAAATAGAAAAAAAATTTTTGAAGCAAAAAATGTAGTAAAATATTTAATAACCTGTGACCCTGCTCCACCGCCACCCACCCCACAGTGAGCCAGGCACACCCCTCCTTTCCTCCAAAATTTGGGGGAGGGGGAGTGTGTTTTATAGCCTGAAAAATATGGTACCTACTGAATAATTTTAAGTAATTATAAATAGTTGTTCCTATGTAAAACTGTTAAAACATATTCTATAAATAAAAGTTTGTCTGGACTGAAACTATAATTATATTAGTCACTGAAATTTTTCTAATTTAGTAGTATTTTCATAATCCATGACTAAGGATCAAAGTACCTCAATGCCATAGGTAAAAGTCAATAAAGAAAACAAATGAAAGTGTACAAGGCCCTTCTAAAAGCATTGAAATTCACTTAAATGAAAAATACTGCTAACCAAAACCACATCTTTGGGTTTATTTTGTTTTGGACCTACCAGGTTTGGGCTCTGATAAAAAAAAAAATCCCATTAATATAAATCCAACAGTTATTTCCAGACCCATAATGAAAGGTCACAGAAAATAATATTTAACTACAAAGAATAAAACCTCATGGCCTTTATTCAAATGCTTTTTCACTTAGCAATCTAGACCAGCGATTTTCAACTGTTGTGCTCCAAGAACTTTTAAAATATGCAATACATGACTATTTAGTCAGGAGCAGTGGCATCTTTTCTCTTAGTTTGTCAAATAAATAATGACAACAGCCAATATAACAATAGCTGTCTGGTGTGAATGAATCAAAATTATACCTATTTTTTTTGTCAGATTGGCAAAATATATATTTTTTCATGTGTCACAGAATTTTAATTAGTTTATGTGTGCCATGAGATGAAAAGATTGAAAACTGCTGATTTAGACACATCATATTGATGGAATGGAAAACAGGAAAAACCTCTGGTAGATTCCCCCAATGCTAATATGTTAATGATGTGTCAAACTTACCTCACACCAAAAAAAAAACGAGGAAAGGAGAACAAAAGGGAGGAAGGCAAAGGGGCCCTCCTAGTTCTTACACTCTAAATCTAAGGCTGCTGGCACTCACTTGGATTTTTCAGTAGTGCAGGAAAATGTCTCATCGCCTGGATTAGGAAAATTCCCTGATTTCTGCTCTGGCAGTTCTATGTCCTCATATGTGGCTTCATTAACTAATTCATTGGACTTCTGATGCATGCTGCCCTTAGAACTCTCAGTCAGTTGCTCATCTGGCTGTGTACTTTTATTTCTCTCTGCAGTCTCTTGTTCAATACAATTACAAGCTATTTAAAACAAAACAAAATAAAAACATATGATAAATAAAACACCACAGCTACATATTGAATCATTCAAATGAATATTTTTTATGGAAATAAGTACTCTCATAGCTTTAAACATGTACTTATTAGTCTTACTCCTATTGTAATTATGTAAGCATGTACAGTGTGGTTCTGCCATTAATTATTTCCATTCCCACAGTGAGTGAACATTTAAGACTGTGGTTTAAGCCTTGGCAGCAGGATGGAATAATTTGAGGAGTTTCTAGACATCCTACAGCCCAGATCACATCTTATATTAATTAAAGCAAAATCTCTGGGAGTGGTCAGATGACTCCAGCATTCAATCAAACTTAAAAAAAAAACCCACTGATTTAGAGGTATTATTTTCAGATTACTCTTTCCCCTAAATTTTGAAAACTAGGTTGCAATAAGTTAATGATTACAGTAAAGTGATGTTGTGCATGGAACTCTGATACCAGACTGCCTGGATCAGAATTCCAGCTTTGCCAAGTGCATAACTTTGGGTAACTAACTTAACCCATATATACCTCAGGCCTTGTTTTTAAAATGGGAATGTAACAACACTTACCTCACTTACCTGTGAGTATTAACTGAGTTAATACATGCAAAATACTGATACTTGGCCTCATGTCTGGCACATTGACAATACATGTTAGCTATTATTTTTGTAATCATCATCATATTATAAAGTGAATATAAGAATTATTTTTTACTCCCATTTTACCAGATATGTACTGTACATTAGAGAATCTGTGTTTGCAATGTCTGGCTATCTCATAAAAGTTATTTTAAGCTGTAACTAGTAGATAATAGCTATTTCAAAAGAATAGTGTACATCTGATTTTTTGGAAGAAAATGATACACACAAAGGTGCACAAAACAAACTTTTCCCTGGTAAATCAGGTAACAGGCACACATCCCCACTGTAACTATTTCCAGCAGAAACTTCAAAATGTAGACTTGTAAAAAGCAGGTGAATCTCATCTGTTTATTGATGATGCCATCTTCGACCTGCCAAACTTAAAATCCTTTTGAGGCAGGGAGAGTACTTTTCAAAATAAAAACAAAACGGGGCACTTGTAACTAAGGTAGCTCTCACAAAGTATTCTTCTCTAAGAAGAAATTTTTTTCTTGTACAGATGCTGAAATTAGGTATAGCCAGTTAAAACTTCAAGTCCTGGATCTTACTGGTGGCTGAATCTAGATCAGAAACCATTTTTAGTAAATGACTCTTGATTTCACTTCATTTGAGGGAATAGACTGGAAGAATGTGCTATCATAATTATATAATTGTAAGATATTTATACAATTTCAATATCATATTCTATTGTGATTTTTAGGTTTCTGGAGATTATTTGCTGCTTCTTGACATTTCAAAATGCTTACTTGGTTGGCTTTAGATGGTCATCATGCTACGGTTCTGGAATACACTGGTATTAGTCACATTCAACCCTCCAAATCTGAATGAGAGGATGTTACTAATGGATTCTAAAGAACACCACTATATCATGAACAAACCATACTTTCCAACATTCACATAGAACTTACAAGTAACTCAAATGAAATTATAACTAATTACTAAAAGCAATATCAAATAACAAAAATTGTCTCCAGGGGCATATCAAAAAGTAACTATTAGAACCTATACTATTGTCCAGTTTATGAGGTACAAACTCACCAAAAAGTAAAAGGATGGGCCAAATATAAATAACTCCCAGTTGCTTAAGCCAACACTAGACCAACTGCTTTAGAATCTTAAGGCTTGACTCTTTGACCTGTTTTTGAGACCAAAATTGTCATTATCTATAAACTGTCCCATGTTTTTACTGTATTTCTGGGTCTAGTTTAGCATCTTTCTCCTTTCAGTTTTTTATTCTTAACCTTCCAGTGTTTAGTTTACCCAATTGCTGATATCTATACTTGCTATTTAGTGACTACACTTATGACTTTCTCTAACTTCAGCTTACCTAATGTCAAATTTTGTGATTTGTTGAGTTCTTGGTAAATCACTGCCTTTTCACCTCCAAAATCAGAGTAGAAGGGGGAGCTCCCCAGTAAGGGGACTCCTTGCTGATCCCTCCTGCACTGTAGCAATTATACCCCTAATGACCTCAAAAAGTCCTAACACACTTCTGGATTTCAGTGGTAAGGGTTTAATATTGTTAAGAACACTGTACTGTATGATTTGGCTCTAAAAATCTGAACGTTCCTAATCTTGCTTTGTTTTTAGATTCCTAAATATAACTGTTCACCAGACATTTGGAACCTGCTCTGCAAATCAGGCTGCCCATAATCTTCTACCAAGACCTTAATTTTACTTTAGAGTTAAAAAAGGCTGATTTATAAAATGTTCCTTTATGTGTGCCTTTTAAATTTTTTTTAAATTTTATTTTAATTGTTGTTCAAGTACAATTTTCTATCTTTTACTCCCATCCCAGGCCTCCCCACCTCCCTCTCATTTCCACCTGCCACTAGTTTTTGTCCATGTGTCCTTTATACTTCTTCCTGTAAACCCTTCCCCTTTCCCTGAAATTCCCTCCCCTCACTCCTCTGAACACTGTCAGCCTGTTCTCTATTTCAGTGTCTTTGGTTATATTTTGCTTGTTTCTTTGTTTTGTTGTTTAGGTTCCTGTTAAAGGCCAGATCATATGGTATTTGTCTTTTACCGCCTGGCTTATTTCGCTTAGCATAGTGCTTTCCAGTTCCATCCATGCTGTGGCAAAGGGTAGGAGCTCCTTCTTTCTTTCAGCTGCATAGAATTCCATTGTGTAAATGTACCATCGTTTTTTGATCCACTCTATTACTGATGGGCACCTAGGTTGCTTCCAATACTTGGCTATTTAAATTGTGCTGCTATGAACATGGGGGTTCATAGGTTCTTTTGGATTGGTGTTTCAGGGTTCTTAGGATGTAATCCTAGCAGTGGAATTGCTGGGTCAAAAGGCAGATCCATTTTTAGTTTTCTTAGAAAATTCCATACTGTTTTCCATAGTGGTTGTACCAGTCTGCAATCCCACCAACAGTGCACTAGGGTCCCTTTTTCTCCACAACCTTTCCAACACTTGTTGTTTGTTGCTTTATTTATGATGGCCACTCTGACCAGTGTGAAGTGGTATCTCATTGTGGTTTTAATTTGCATCTTTCTGATAGCTAGCAATATTGAGCATCTTTTCATGTGTCCCTGGATCCTCTGTGTGTCCTCCTTGGGGAACTGTCTGTTAAGTCCTTTGCCCATTTTTTAATTGGGTTGCTTGTCTTCTTAGAGTGGAGTCGTGTAAGTTCTTTATGTATTTTGGAGATTATACCCTTGTCTGAGGTATCACTGGCAAATATGTTTTCCCATACAGCTGGTTCTCTTTTGATTTTAATACTGTTTTCTTTAGCCATGCAGAAGCTTTTTATTTTGATGAGATCCCATTTGTTTATTCTTTCCATTATGTCAATTGTTCTGGGGGACATATCAGTAAAAATGTTGCTGCATGAAATATCTGAGATTTCCCTATGTTCTCCTCTAGAACTTTAATAGTGTCATGGCTTATATTTAAATCTTTTATCCATCTTGAATTTATTTTTGTGTATGGTGTAAGTTGGTACTCAAGTTTCATTTTTTTGCACGTAGCTGTCCAGTTCTCCCAACACCATTTGTTGAAGAGGCTATTGTTACTCCATTTTATGTTGCGCCCCTTTGTCAAATATTAATTGACCATAGAGACTTGGGTTTATTTCTGGGCTCTCTATTCTGTTCCATGGTTCCATGTGCCTGTTTTTATGCCAGTACCAGGCTGTTTTGATTACAGTGGCCTTGTAATACAGTTTGGTATCAGGTATTGTGATCCCTTCTACTTTGATCTTCTTTCTCAAAATTGCAGCAGCTATTCAGGATCATTTATGGTTCCATATACATTTTTGAAATGTTTGTTCTATGTCTGTGAAATATGCCATTGGTACTTTAATGGGTATTGCATTGAATGTGTAAATTGTTTTGGGTAGTATGGACATTTTGATTATGTTAATTCTTCCAATCCATGAACACTATGTATGTTTCCATTTGTTTGTGTCTCCCCTGATTTCTTTCTTCAGTGTTGTGTAGTTTTCTGTATACAGGTCTTTTACCCCCTTGGTTAGATTTATTCCTAGGTATTTTATTTTTCTTTTTGCTATATTGAATGGGATTTTTTTCTTGATTTCTGCTTCTGCTGTTTCATTATTGGTACACAAAAATGCCTTTGATTTCTGGATATTGACTTTGTATCCTGCTATATTGCCAAATTCGTTTATTAAGTCGAGCAGTTTTTGGGCAGAGACTATAGGATTTTCTATGTACACTATGGTCATCTGCAAACAATGACAGTTCTGCTTCCTCCTTTCCGATTTGGATGCCTTTCATTTCCTTTTCTTGTCTGATCGCTGTGGCTAAAACTTCCAATACTATATTGAATAGAAGTGGTGAAAGTGGACAACCTTGTCTTGTTCCTCATCTTAGTGGAAAAGATTTTAGTTTTTGCCCATTGAGTATGATGTTGGTTGTAGGTCTCTCATATATGGTCTTTATTATGTTGAGGAATGCTCCCTCTATTCCCACTTTGCTGAGTGTTTTTATCATAAACGGGTGCTGTACCTTATCAAATGCTTTTCCTGCATCTATTGATATGATCATGTGATTTTTGTCTTTGCTTTTGTTTATGTGATATATTACATTTACTGATTTGTGAATATTGAACCATCCTTGCATTCCTGGGATGAATCCCACTTGGTCATGGTGTATGATCTTTTTAATGTATTACTGGATGCGGTTTGCCAATATTTTGTTGAAGATTTTAGCATCTATGAAAAATTCTTTTCTTAAAGATTTTATTTATTTATTTCTAGAGAGAGGGGAAGGGAGGGAGAAAGAGAGGGAGGGAAACAGCAATGTGTGGTGGCCTCTCACAGACCCCCAACTGGGAACCTGGTCTGCAAATCAGGCATATGCCCTCACTGGGAATCAAACTGGCCACCTTTTGATTCATAGGCCGGTGCTCAATCCACTGAGCCACACCAGCCAAGGCTGCCTGATTTTTGACTGACTGTTTAACAAATACATTGCTTAAATTTTCTGAATGCTCTCAATACTCTTTTACTCTGCCATACTGCTTTATCCTATATCAGAATTCAACCATTTGTATAGAAAGTTTCACCCCTCTACTTAGTTTATTCATTAATTTAGTAATTCACGGAAAATCTACAGTGTGATATGTCCTATGCTAAGAATTAGAAAAACAAAGACAAGTAGGAACCAGACCCTCCCCTTTAGGACTCTGTAGACCATGAAGAAGGTAAACTAATCTAATGATTTCAATACAAGTGATAAGGAAGGATTCTGCTAGGGCTATAGAGACCAAATACAAAATAAACCACATATACTGATGCTCATCTGTAAACTCTGGGAAGATTTCACAAAGACATTGTTACCAAAAAAAAAAAAAAAAATGACAAGTTGGAAAAGTAGCAATATGCAAAGTAATGTACTGCCAAAGGATTTGAGTTAGGAGAAGTAAAGAAAAAGTTGACAGACTGTAAGAATAAGAAAAGGACAGGAAGAATAGGCACAGAGAAAAAAAAGCAGCTTTATGGAAAACATTTTGTGTTAAAATGACAAGATGTTATAGTCAGGAAGTGAAAATTGCTAAATTGAGCTAAAATGAGCAACATGTAAAAAAAAGTCCACGATGTAGTTCATCTGGGAATGAACTGATAAAATAGACTGATGGTGAAGGTATGTGCAGAGAAGGAAATCAAGGATTCAGGATAATTAAAGCGTCAACTTTGAAGACACTAAAGTCATCAGAAAAATGGCAAGAAACAGAGGAGAAATGAGAGCCAAACGCAAAAGGCTTCATGACTGCATAAACATGCTAACAACAGAGATGAGAAAGGTGACAAGAAGTGATTGCAGATAATAGTCATTTCTTTTCTCCTTTTTATTTTGAAATGATTTCAGCCTTCCACAAAGTTGTAAAAATAGTACAAAGAATCCCTATATACTCTTCACCCAGATTCTCCAGATGTTAACACTTTACTATACTTGCTTCATTACCCCTTCTCTCAGTACCTATCTAGTTATTTGCCTACCTTCACATACACAGTTCTTCTAAAACATTTGAAAGTAAGTTGCAAGCATGATGCACTCTGACTTTCCAAATCACATTTGAAGATACTACTCTGTTCTACTGCATCCTGACAAATTGTCTTTACCTATTGCAAGCCCAACTTAAATTCAATTTCTGAGTTAGTACCTTCTCCAACCAAGAGAAGAAAACAGCACTTTGTGACTCTAATTCAGTCTTCAATTATTTTTCCTGAACTTTCCAACCTAGGAGAAAGGTATTTATGAAGTGATATTGGAATGAAGCTATTAAAAACTAGGACTTGGACAACAATTTAAAAAATGTGAAAAAAAGAAGTAGGAAAAGAGTTAATTATTTTTAAAAACCTAGTTGAGCTCTTTGTTCGACCACCATTTAAAAAAGAATTACGTAATGAAATATAAACATATAAGTAAAAAGATACAACAAAAAGTGAAGTTATGAGTCTGTTTTACACACTAGTCAATTAGATAAATGTTTAAAAGAACACATTCACTTTTGATTAAAACTCTTATCTGTAGGCAGATGAAAGCTTAAAACTAAAACTATTCTATTGATTCCTTTCTCTTGTAAGTTTTAAAATGGAAACTCTATCATCTGCTTTAGTAATTTGCTTCTAATCAAGGTCATCGTTAATTGTCTCATCATTAAGACTACTACTTAAATTCACTACATTACTACTTAAATTCATTTCTCCATTTAGAGAATAAATTAGCAACCTCTTCATAATTCATAAGTATGAGGTGTTTCTTCAGAGTTAACAATAAATTTTTTTTATGATGACTATCAGTCTATTTATTTGCTTTTCTACAGGCACACTGTATTATTTGGACATAAGAATTTGACCACTTCAATGTTCTACAGACGACTACTAGGTATTTTTCAAGGGCACCTACAGCTACTGCTAGAGACAGTTTATTTATTTGGGCAAAATGGGTGGATTTAGTAAAGATATTTTTTGGAATCGATACTTAACACATGTGCCTAGGTAGGCCACAACATATGCTTTGAAAACTGCATCTCTCTAGTGACCTTCATGCTGTTTCTAATGGACCATTTTCATGATCTAACAAACTCTCTCTTTACTTCTGGAGGTATCAGTATTGCCAGCTACCTCACAGCCTTGTTATTCAATTCTCAATTTCTTGGTCTAGAAAATTAGCAGTATTATACCTTTCCATATTTTAGGAACAAAAGCTTTAGGATCCCTTTTGAATTCAGTTCTCCAGACAATTATACATTAGTCAATGTATAATATACTCAGTTGAATTGATGCTACACAAGAAATCATGACTTGTGACCAAAAGTAACTATTATTTCACAACCACTATACAGCAGTGAGGAGGTGGCTAGAATCAAATAGGGATTCTTAGAGGCTGGGAAATTCTATTCTGTCTGGCTTTGTAAATAGTTTGTGACAACTGGTATCTGTGTAAACGGATTTGATGGTCCCCTGGCGGGGGGGTCAATGCTGTTTACAGAGCTGTTTCTTCAGAGTGGTTGAGCTAGAATTGTCTCTAGGGATCTACTAGGGTTACTCAGAATAGCAAAGTCTCAGCTACCTGAGAGCTCACTTGTAAAAAAAGAGAAAGAGGAACAGAAGTATTATTGGCAAGTACATTTAAATAACTAGGCAAGTGCATTTAAATAAATAGATCTCTTGCTCCTTCAGATGCAGGTGCTATTCAGAGAAATTTGTACTAAAATGAACGATAAAGGAGGCAATTTGTTAATGTGCTCTCTGACAGTTGCTAACACAATTGGTCAACACTTCCTTAAACTTTTTTTTGAAAGATTATTACTTAGATGTAGCTAGCATCTCATGTCACAAATATAAAAAGAATGAAAACCCTCATGTTTATTGCTTCTTTCTTTTGTATACTGTCCACCATCGAATTTTGTAAGAACATCAAAATTATATAAAATATGTTTACTATTAAGTAGGTATAAATGTGATGATAATGGGATTACTATAACAAACCCATATTTTAAATAAAAGATGTCTTTTCCTCAATGGTTAAGATTTTTCTAAATGAATATTAGTTTCAACATAATCAGAGCAACAGTTAGTGGCTCCTAATAACTTCTACCAATTCCTTAAATAAACGTAGGTTATCTATCAATATGTATGTGTGTACAGATACTGCTTATTTCTTTGACTAAATATTTAACTATTTGTTTCTTTTTTGTGGGAGGGAGGTTTTACTTTACATATAGGCATATATGAGTTTTTTTTCCCCAAAACATAAAAGAAAAAGACATGAGAAATTTCTGCCACATCATAGTGATCCTACCTAATATAGTGTGTACAAGAGAAAAGTTTAGACCTTCCAACTAGAACACTGGTCTATTTAGATCTTCCAAGCTGAACCACAGTGCATGGGCTCTGAAGACAGACTTCAGGGTTTTATTTTTTCTTATTTTATTTTTTGGGGGGATTTTTTAATTTTTTATTTTAATTGTTGTTCAAGTACAGTTTTCTGCCTTTTATTCTGGCTCTACCACGTAGCTGTATGACTTCTAGAAAATTACTTAACCTCTCATCAACTTCCCCATCAATAAAAAGTATGTAATATAGCAACCACTTCAAAAGGCTATGAAGATTACTTAAATCATATAATCTCTTAGAAAAGTATCAGCACAGAATTTACACTCAATAAATATTATTACCTGTGAAAATGTTTTGCTAAAGCAAAATAGTTATTAAAATAGTAAGAATAAGTAATAAGATATAATAAGAAAAATTTCTTATTAAAATGTCAGAAGACATGGACACGGAAAATAAAATTCTACCTCATTCAATGAGAGAAACATAATAAATAGAAACACTTAATAAGGTCAAAACTTGTAATTAATAAATAGTGGTTTAATAAAGTCTGTATCCGATTATAAAACAAATAAATTACAGAAATAATAGGACTTCAAAATTTTAAAATCCTGACATTAGCAGAAGATTCCCCAAAAATATGCAATCCCACTGATACACAATTAATAATACAATTCTGTAAATTCAGTCCCAAATCAGGCAATAAGAAATGCAAATAGCATGTTTCTGAGACGCATTTTGAGCACTCAGTCTACTGGCACATGATATTAGATATAATAAGGATCACAGCTAGTAGATCACAGTTGCTTATTATTCACAGATTTTAATTTAGGAGTCATAGGAAATTAGGTAACTTTTGGATTCTTGACTTAAAAAATGCAAACTTATTATCTAGAAACTATATTCTGCATATTCTCTCAGTGGTTTAAAAACAATTTTTTCGGCTTGAACAGCCATAAGAAGAAAAAAAAAGTTAGTTTTCATTGGTCTACATACTCATTTCCCACATTTCAAGTGCTCAAAACTACATGGAGCCATTGGCTGCCATGCTGGAAAGCACAGCTGGATGTGGCTGTAAGATACTGAAATAAGGTTTTATAAAGGTTTATAAAGTTGGAATACCATGAAACCTGTCAATATCACAAAATCACTTGGACATGAGGGCAAGATATTTAAAATGAACTACATCTTTTACATTCTTTACATGGTTGTATATCTAGATAAACATGTCAAAATGAAGTGGTAATGAAGCCATTTAAGCTTTTATTAAGATAATTCAATGACTTAGAATATCATGTTAAAAATTTTCTACTGGTTATTCATGGAAATTGCTGAAATTTTGTTACTTGTTTCATTATAAAAAGGCTATTTGAAGTGGTGTCACTGCACCAAATTTTTTAAAGTTTTTGTTTCAATGAATCTCAAATAGTTATGAACACATCAATATTCATTCATTTTATAGCAAAAAAGGTCAGATTTCTGTGTAAAAACTAAGTGCACTGTAATGTTTAAGCTTTTAAATTTTAACATCCTTCCTTCTAGGCCATGAACACAGTATAATAATGTAGTCTCCTAAAGCTTAGGCTACCTAATTAACTTACTAACATATCACATAAAATAAAGCTTTGTAAAACCTTTATCACCCTATTCAAAACATAACAAATATTATTTAGGCTGAAACAATTGTGAAAACTATCCTAAAACCTGATTACCTAACACAGTAATCTTTATTCTTGTTGTCCTCTAGTGATCTGAACTATTTGGCTACTTACTATATATATATTCCTAACCTTTTCAGCCTTTCTCAATTTTTCTTACTATAAGAATAATTTGTATAAAGCAATTAAAATATAAATGAACTATGTAAATCTTAAATTTCTACAACTTCAAGTAAAATAGGATTCATAATTATGTAAGTTTTAAGTATGAACACATACCAACTGTCCATATATTCAACAATTTCATAAATCATTTACAGAAGACAATTTTCCCAATAACAAGTAAAAAGAGAAAAAAACAGATTTTCTTTATATCTGCCTTTCATTTTACTACAAGCACTTTTAGATTTGTAAAACAAAATAGAAGAATCACCAGGCAGATACTAAGGGGAAATCACTGAAACACAGTTAGTTCTAATGGATGAATGATTGTGTTTGGTCTTTTGAAACTTTGAAGTATAGGTAAGTCTTGATCACACAAATTAATAAATCCTAAAGCTGGAGTTAACAATAACCATTACACCCAAATTCTGCAGCTTAGCCCAGCCAATTTTTCAAAAGGTCAGGTTGTGAACTGGAGAAGATCAGGGAGGTCCACCGCATAGCTTTGTTGCCAGGCATCTCTCGTCTGGATTGTTGCAGGCATTTATTAGTATTCGTCAGCAGACTCAACAGAGCAAACAAGAAATTCAAGCACGAATAATAAAATGAAATGCTGCTATATAACCCTTTGTCATTCAGCAAATATGGGACTTTTTAGCTACATTGTTCCTAAACCTGGGTTACTACTTTAATTTTTCTCCACAGTGCTGCCTGAATGAGTATGCATGTGTGTTAAATGCAGAGCTCCCCTAACAACTGCAGGACTGCCATTTAATCTGTTGGTAGATGGACCATTTCCTGTGGGAACCCTAGCTATGATTTCCAGATCCACCAAATAAATCTCAGATTAAGATTCCAAATGAAACCTGCCTTTGGCAGATAAAAAATGTCAAGATGGATATAAACAGTAAAATTATAAATTATCTAGGTGTTGCATGACAAACCAATGTTCAATTTTTTTTGTTGACATGCACCCAGATATCAAAACTATATGAGACATTCATCAAATGTCACACTTTTACAATATTGGAGGCATCATTAAAACTGTTTGACTAAGGACCTCAAAGTGTTTAAGCAGTAGCTCGAAAGTATATTTGTGCAAAGTAGAAGAATAAATTTACATATCAGCAGCAGCTCATAAGGGATGGGTAAATATTCTGTTTATCTCTCATTGTAATTCAGGTTACTTTAAATACAAGGTTTTAGGAAATCATTATACTTTATATGGCATCATTACATAACTTTCTATGCAAATGATGTGTGCGTTATTTGAATTCACCACTTCTTTTTCAGGAAAAAAAAGCATAAAAGAAAAGGTAAAATTCCCATTTCATTAATCAACTGTGCCTACTCTAACAGTGTAGTATTAGTCAATTACAATATAGCATCATCAGCTTCTTGTTAGTATTTTTAACTTTTTAAAAAAGCATTAAATTCCTGAGACAAAAAAAAAAAAGACCTGAGAAAAATGTCTATTTGTTTTCCTTAAAAAAAGTGTTTATTTCAAATGACTTGGGAGAGGGGCAGAGACTTTAAAAAAAAGAAAGGTAATAAAGGACCAATACAGAGCATCTCAGAGAGCAAATGGCCTATTAAAAATGCAGAGGAAGTCTCTGATTCTAGACTCTACTGCATTCTCAGGAGATCAAGGACTGCATTTTTTAATGAAAATTTTTGTTTTGTCTTTGCTCTTCTTACCTGGACTAATGCAGTCTTGTCCCCACTTAAACTCTATACTAGTTGCTTATAAAATATAGGCAATGAAGGTTTCTGAAAGGAAACAATTAGATTTGCTGAGCTGAAATCATTAGTTTTTTAACTTTCAACTCTTAAAAGCAATTGAGGAAACTGCTTCACTGACTCCAAATTTGCAACATATTTAAAATAAAAATACATTCGAATTGCAAATTCTTTACATTAATCTATAGAAAGAATACAGATATTCTACATTCCATACTCAACAGTTAGAATTTATACAAAAGCCTGAATCTGTAAGGACTACATATTTGTTCTATCTTTCCTATCATATTTCCCCCAATACATGTGTTGGTTCAAGCAAACTAATGCTGAATAAACCCCACCTATCCCAATTTGTAAGGAATCAACATTAACCTGAAAATCTTGAACCCTGGGGAGAGGGGCATAAAAATAGGACACTAATGAAGAAGTAAATAAGGATATCTCATGCTTGACTTTGATTATATTTCTGTACTAAAAATGTTCAAAATCAATAAATATTACTATGCCTTAGAGAACATTTACCACAGGTGCAGCCAGTAAAACTATTAAGAAGGAGAATTTAATTTTTAATTAAAAATATTAAATTTTCAAAAACTAACACTATCTCTACAAGTATAATTTTATCAATATGAACTGGTTACTTTGAACTTTTTACCCACTAACACCCTGAATTTAAAGTACCAAAAAGTTTCAATGTGTAAAGGCTAGAATCACTCAAAAAATAAAAATGAAAGCCAAAATAAAATTTTCTAAAATGATTACTTTTTGCCATAAGTTGCCAGGACAGTTTTACCATTTGCCGAAAGATTATCAATTTTACCCAACAGCTACAGATCAGAATATTTTTAATTCAATCATTTAGACTACAAAAATCTATGAAACCAACTTCAAAATTTTGTAGTCTGGATTATTCCATTGGCTTTTCTATAAAACCCAAGGAAAAAAACACAAAAGACAAAACAAAGAAAAACTGTATCTAAAACTTTTCCCCAAAAGATGAAAATATTGTCCTACATGGTAAGTTCTGATTAACACACACATACAGACCCACATAGACACTGGGAATATCTGGTAACTCCCCCTAAATATTTTATTCAACTATTGAATTTATTTAAAAACTAAAGTAGTGAGTAAATGCAGTAAATGTAGTCACATCAGTCCTACCTACTCTACAGCTAGTCAACATGGATCATCTGTGTAAATGGCCATAAATTCGGTCTATACGTGTGTATCAATTCAGATCTGCAAATCAACAAAATGCCGATGTACACTCAGGACTTTATAGTAACATAGAACCATACTAAAAGTGACATATCTAGTCACCATGGAGACCACAACACTCACCTCAAATAAACTGAAATTCTAATTTCTAGAAAACTGAAGATTCAATGTTATATCAACATTTGTATTGTAAACATATGTTCCATGAAGTTCTCTGGCATGAAGGAGCCACAATCAGAAGTGAGTGAGGACTTTTATCAAAGAGCTCAGAATCTTAAGGATAAAGAATTTAAAACACAGCAAAAACTTTTGAAAAATCCATGTAGTATTTTTCTATTTCAAAAAAATATTCATATTTTTGTGACCACAAAAAAATTTGAAAGAGTTTGCATACTGAAAGTAAAGTTGGATTTCCATAAATCAAAGAAAGAGTCACAGGTTGTACAAGGAGAAGATCATATCAATAGTATAGAAATAGGGGAGAAGTGGTTCTATTAAAAAATGCGTTTGCCATTTTTCACTTTTCTTATCCTCCTTAGCAATTATTATTTTTACAAAATAATAAAGCAACAAAGGTAGAGTAAGAATTCTACAAGAACAGCATAGACTGACCTAATTTAAAACACTCTAAATTTAATGAAAAGAAATAAGGATTCCCATCATCTCACAAACGTTTCCCCTACTGAGGATTTATGGGCAGGTTCGTCAAGTGCAGCGACTGCCCCATGGCAGTGGGGATGTGGAGAGTGGGGAGGCTGCATGTAAGGTTAAGGAATTGGGTGTGTGACAGGTGGGAACTCTGTACTTCTCGCTTAATTTTGCTGTGAACTGAAAACTGCTCTATAAATAAAATCTATTTTAAAAACTGTCAAACATATAATTTTGGCATATATTTACAAATGTGACTTGTGTAAGAAGTGACAAATCTCAAAATACAGTTCATAACAAACTTTATAGCCAGTTAGAAAACTAAGCTGCCCTTGTAAACATTTGTTTTTTCATTCCCCTTCCCTACTGAGGCCAAGAGTACTATCAGAATCACTCATATCAAGCTTAATAATAAAAACACTTAGAATCCCATTTACTTTAATAAATTTATTTTAAAGAGAATTTTTATAAATAAAACAATATAACCTACATCATTCTTTTAAAAGTTGCCTTGGCATTTCCTCTTGAAATGCATCGATCCTTGCTGGCCACCTGCTAGTAGCCCTAAAACCACTCTCTCAAATATTCAATATGGGCATATATAAGAAGCTCCCAAGTACTCTATTAAGTTAGACACTACGGAGGTGAATGGTAAATTTAGTCAGACCTCTCAAAACTTATTTTTTAACTCCTCTATGGCATATGGAAAATTTTAAAAATGCATCCTTAAATTCACTTCCCAAAGGAAAAGGTCTGAAGACTATTATTGCAGTTGGGATTTCAATACAAGTAAAATTAGGTTTTGCCCTAAATAAATATTATTGATTTTATAGTCTATTGTATTAAATACAAATACACTAAATACGAGCTATCCTACTTTGAAAAAAATTAAGTTTCTGATAATGGTCTGTTAGCATTATATTTGAAGAGAACAGACTTCTTATAAAACTAATAATAACTACTTCAAATACTGTTATTTATGTTTCCTAATACTTTTAACATTTTTTTTTATATACCTACTTTCACAACGGGATGAAATAACAATGACAAAACCACCACCACTTATTTAGGCCCTGTAAAAAGATGTCAACAATCTTTTCTTTGTCATCTGTAAAAACCATTATCAGCACTGCCCGACCTTTAAAAGCATGCTAGATGTTTTCCTACAGATGTCTTCTTTTATAAAATGCTTGCAAATCATGAAATACTTTTAGATATAATTCAATTACAGAGCAACAGCTGGACAGAAGGTAAGAACACAGACTTTGAGACACAGAAAGATAAATGAAGCAGTAATAGGAGGGACTGACAGTGGCACACAGGCTGCAAGTGCCAAGCAGAAACACACAGTATTCTGACTCGATGAGAAACTGATACGCCACTTACCAAGTTACCTTTTGCTACGTTTTGGTTTTAGTTATTTATTTTGTATGGTAGAAAAACCATAAGAATCATGGCTACAAAAGGTAATTCCTAGTTCAATTCTAAAATAAAGAGGACATTTGCTTTTTACCTAAATTCAGCAAGATAAGATTTTTCTGATATTTGCTAGCCTCCAATAAAACACAACATGTAAGGACTCAATTAATGTAAGCAGTTCTAGAGGTAGTTTTTCATCTCAAATTACAAATGAGTATGATTTAGAATCATGCTTACTTTTTAAACTTAACAAAAACTAGTATTAAAATGGTTATATTTAAATTGAGATAATACCTAAGTGAAAATGACTACTCTATAACACAAAATACATATTAAAGTTACTAAAATAGAAAACCTAAAAATAACTTTGAAGAAATCTTAATATTGAAAGGTTTTTGTCTAAAAACCTTTGTTCAAGCTGTATGATTCTGACCTTCAATTGGCAAGAAATATTTAAAGTAGAGCAGACTTAATATTTAATTTGGGTAGGCATAGTAACCTTTTTTAACCTTTCTTAGGAAACACTGACCCCTAAAGGTTCTAAACTTAAATATGTTTTATAATATTCTATATTTAACTAGCACCCAGACCTCATATTTGCCTATATTACTGTAGGTGTGTATACTTATGGCATACACATCTCTTCATAAGTAATATGCAAGCTATTTGCAATGGATTGTTATGTACTATAGAACACTAACCTATGTTTCTACTAATTTAATAAAACACCCCCAGATTTAATATCAAAAACATGTACAAAGTTTTTATACTATTTTAATTAATTACTCATAAGAAATTTTTGACCCCCATGTCTTTTTTCTTATACAGTTAAGTAAATAATTTAAACTTAAAAAGGGCTAAACAACCAATCATATAACAAATCATTCTTTCTGAAGGCTGACTTTACATATATACTTTGATTATGATCATTTTTTTCTTAAAAAGCAGGAAAAAATAATCTTGAAAGAAAAAATTTTCACAGAAAGACAAAACAACATTTACTTCTTAAGAAGCCAGAAGATGTTACTAATGCTCACTTGGCAACACACATTTATTCATTCACTCACATGTTGCTTCCATCAGCTGAAAATTTCCGTCATTCAGGTTTGTTTGTTTAACCACTTAAAGAAACCTGGACATGTTTTATATGTCTTCACCCATCCAACTAACCCATCTCATCTTTGCATTTTCCAAACTATCTTTAATGACAAAACCAAAGAAGAATGTAAATCATCGTATCTGTTACCATTATATACCTCACTGATTCTTTGACTTCCAATATTTCAGCAATGTTTTTACAGTAAAGCTAGGAAAAGAGTAAGCACTTTAGCACTTCCTATAATGAAATTTGTAAGATGGCACAAAAGCAAATCCATGTAATACAAGTTTTTAATTTAGCTCAATTTTACAAAAGTAAGTAAAATAACATTAAATGAAATAACTATGAGAGTAGACTTGAACATCTGCGTAAGAGCATTTTGAAGCAGTTGTGTTTTATGATAAACCCCATGACCCTTGACCTCAAGGAAATGACCTACATGGTCATTAGACTTTACTAGTCTAAACACACCAGTTACCACTATACTCAAAAGATATGACATTTACCTGTTTAATTTCATTTCTTAATAATGTTTCATTACAGGCCCTTTGTAAAATATGTAATTGTCTTATTCCTATGTCCAATGTCAAAAACATGCCTACAAAAATGAAAATTTTCTTGATGTTTTAGTCACATCTGTTGTGGTCTGTTAGGTGCAAACTATGCAGCCATGTCTTTAGCCCTAAAACCGTCCTTTTCCTAAGGGTCCTAGGGCTTCAGCACCTCCCTTCCTTTGCATCTTTCTGGCTTATTCTGCATTTATGAGAAGAATTTCCTCCATAGCCTCTTTCTCCCTAGATATATTAAAAATAATTCCTTTGGCTTAAAGGTCTGTTTGTCTATAATTTGCACAACATGACTTTTCACAGCAACGTGACCTCCGAATAGGGAACGTAAGTAATAGGGACATCATTATTTACTTCCTCTTTTCTTATTTTGTACATAAATTGAGTAAAGTGCTTTGAGGTCTTCAAAAGAAGACTGTTTGCTTGTTTATTTGATGAATGAATAAAAAGAGCTATAACAAATTAGTTCCCAGCTTCACACCTTTGTACCCTTATCACAAACTTGAATATAAAGAGAACAGACCAAAATTAAGTGTCACAAAGTCCATTTACTAAAACATTTAATTTTATATTAAAAACCTTTAACTACTTTACTTAATATTACCTTATACACAATTCAGTTATCAGGATTCTAATCTCCTAACAAGTAGCCTAAAATCACATAAGAAATGTTGCTAATGGTAGATATAAACTACAAGAAAATTTATAACAGTATATAAATCAAAAACAAATGTAGAAATCGGAAAAAGGGATACTCAAATCCCCTAAAATGACCTTTAACTTTCTGAAAAAGGTAACAGTTGATATGTGAAAAGGATCCCTTTTAGGAAAGGGGAATCAAAAATGAGAGAGAGAGAGAGGTATGTGTAATGTGTTGGTAATAATCTTATTTTTTAAATTCAAATGAGAGGAAATAAAAACAATGTACATAAGGTTTAAGCTTTGGAGTACATGTAACACTATATTCAGTATCCATTTTGCAAGGATTCCAGATTTGCAACATTTTACTGTGAGAGACCTCAATTAAAAACCTAATATTTAAAAAACCTCTCTCAATGGCTCTATTTTGCTCTATAGACAGACAGAGGCGCCCTTTTAATCTCTTCTTCTCTCCCTCTCTTTTTCAGGACATTTCCAGTCTGTCTTTCAGAATGAGTTTCTGTGCCTGACTGTTCCCTCCCTCTGCGTATACATATGTGTGCATCTTTTTCTCTCTGTCTCACCCCTTGTCTCTGTCTCTGTCTTGGAGTGTCTTTCTCTCTCTTCGCCTGCATACCTCTGCATGTCTCTGCTGCTCTCATTCACTGTGGCCCCTCTGACTCCATCTTTCTGTGGCTGTTTCTTTCTGGGTGTGCACATGTCTCTACATGCGTCTCTGCATCTGTATGTGTCTTGGTCTGTTTCTCTGTAGGTGTATACGTCGGCCTCTCTCTGTGTATTATGTGTCTATCTTCTGTGTCTCTTGCCTCTGTGGGTGTCTTTTCCTGAGTGTGTCTTTGTGTATACAGATGCCTCTCTCTCTCTCTGTCTTCTCTCTCTTATTGCATGTCTCTGTCTCCCACTGCCTCTTACTTTGGTTTCTCTGAATCCGGGTGTGCGTGTTTTTGTGACTATATCCATACATGCGTGTCTTTCTGTCTTCCTCCTTGAGTGTAGTATCTCCCTTGCTGTGTCTGCATCTCTGTGTTGTTCTCTGAGTATACCTTACTTTATGCATTTCTCCCTCAGTCATTCTCAATCTCTACTACTGTGTGTGTCTGTGTGTTTCTTTCTCTTTCCTTGTGTGTCTGTCTCCCTCTTTTTCCCCTCAGTATCTCTTCCTCTGTGTGTGTCTCTTTCTCTGTGTGTCCTTCTTTGTGTCTCTTTTGCAGCATGTGGGTCTCTTTGTATGTGCCTCTGTCTTTGTGTGGTGAGTATGTGTTTGTCTGCCCCTGTCTAATATATTGGTTAGAACAAACATACTTCATTCAGTGCCCTGAACTAGCACAACACCTGGGGTTTGGTATTAATACCTTAAAAGTCCTTACCTTTTGACCATTCCTCCATTTGTACTTCTGTTCTTGTTTGCTCTGGCAATGTCTCTGGGTTTTGCTCCAAGATTTGAAGCTAAAATAAAGCCAAGTCTAGATAAATAAACTTAAAACAATATATCAGAACACACCTAAGCCTTACCTTTATTTAACAGAGAATTTACAGGATAAATGGTTTTCTAAAACATTTAAAATGGGACAATTAACTGAGCATTTCAACAGGTAAAATTAAATCTTTTTTCTCAGAAAAAGGTTCTTTCCTTCACACTTATAGTTTAGTAGATATAGTTCAGGTTAAGCTTCTACACATGCTTGCTCATTTGATTAGAGACCCATTTAATTTATTTAAGTCTTCTCCAATTATAACTTCAATAATACAACAAAAATAAAATTTCTAGTCTATTTGTCACACACTTCATACCAAAAATATCAAATTTATTAATTTAAATTTACAATGTACATTTTCATATAAAATGTTATACCTGTAAAAGTATAATGAAAGTATAATAGATAATGCTTTTCAATTTTTTAAAAAACATAAAGACTATCATTAACTTCTGGAATTATGAGCATTTCTCTGTTGCATTTGATTTCAAGATAAACATGACAAAAGCTATGCAAGTATTTTTTGTGCATGCTTTTAGGCAGAACGAAATTAGATTTACCTCACAGCTAGAACTCTGCATTCTTTAAAAAGTCCTCAAATAAAGCTGTAGTAAGCTTCTCCTTTTCCAATTTTCTCTAAATATGTTGATCTGGAATTGGCAATCGTTTCTAAGTTCCTCATTTACTTTTGGATTAGCTGAAAATATAGGAAGTTATTAATATCAAAGAAATATGTTCTAGTCAATGAAGCCATTTCCCTACATATTGCCCAAAAAGGTTAATAATAATTGCAGTCTTTTAATAAGAGATTCATATAGCAAGACATGTAGAAAATATAGTCTTTAATAACCTCTGGAGTATTTTAAAACATGTCTTACATGCCTTAATGTACTTAGTAATATACTATTTAAAACCATAATTTTATCCCTCTGTAATATACAGTCACTCTTCCTCATCATTTACCCAGCTAATGAATGCCAGCAATTAGTAAAATGTAATCCCATTGCACAATCATTTTAATGCTTTTAGCACTCAGAAAAGTAAACACCAAATTAATACTGCTCAAGCCATATCAGATCCTAGTTGGAAGCAAGCAATTATAGTTCAGCTCCTCAGGTGTAATTAAATGATTGGAATGATTTAGTTCCATAAATGCAAGTTAATTCATAAGCAAGCAACAAATATACTGGGAGTAATTACAAGAAACATTGACAGTCTAAGCAGGGCTAATTCTTTTCATGAAGCTGACATAGAAAAATGCTGCCCTCTGCTGGCCATATAAGTGAATATCTCAGAACTGAAAACAAAATGATCCCCCTGCCCAAAACCTAATTTTTAAAAAGCCACTAGGAGAAATAATAATGGCCAATGTATCATTTTGATTTAACTCCTTATACAAAAAATTAATGTATCTATTATATTGTGATAATTTCTACACATCCTGGTAATTAAAACTTTTTCCAGTCAAACTCTAAATACAAATTGTAAAACATACCAGGTTATTCCTATATGTCTAATGAATCGAATCATTCGTATGTAACATGACAGATTGCAAATGAAACTTCTAGTACCCATCTGGACTGCCAGATCAATGCCTATTATTTTCTTACTGGTGAACCCTAAGTGCACTGTTACAGAGAATAACTAAACTATGCTTTTATAAGTACTAAAATTCTCAAGAAAAATAATCTCTGAAAGTATAAAACAAAATGCTCCTTACTGTGACTGTACATAATGATCTAAAATTAATTGTTTTTAATGAACTTCAGCAATAAAAAACTATAACACTAGTATGATGTCATTATAAGCATATTTCAAACCATAAGGAAAAGCCATCCCCAACATTTTACTTTATTAGGCTAAAATAGAGAACAAATTCACTAGTATTCTACTGAGATGGTTCTTAACTAAACTCACTAAACTGTAAGAAGCTCACTTATGACACATTTAAGTTATGCTGTAACCAGTAAGTCGGTGTTAGTATTTGTAGTACTAACAACCAGAATCATCCCTTGACTTTCTGCAAAATTGAACATATTCTCAAATATTACTAATAACACAACAAATCTTTAATTCTCCAATTAATGCAAATGGTACTTGCAGAAGACAATGTTTAACATTATTAATATTTTGGGGGAGGGAGGCAGCATTACTGCCCTTCTGATATGATTTCTAATGCATTATAATAACCATATTCTAAGTCATATCCTCTGCAAACTATACAAATAAATCAAAATATTAAAAAGTCCTCCCACTAAGTTTAAAATGTACAGCACATTTGCTTTGCCCTTGATGTCACAGTCTTATTTTTCAATTCATATCTTGTACACTGTAAGTTAATTGCTTTTGGAATGTACTTATTATTCATGTAAAAATTAATGTGCCAATGTGTTTAAATCCTATTAAATGACCATTCGTGCATCTTTCTTCTTTAAGTACCAATGAAATCTGTCAAAAGACATCAATGCAAAATGATCTTAAAGAAAGTTCTAATAGAGATTTTTTTGTGCTAACACAAGATTTTCATATTCACTAACTTAAATTCCATTAATTTTTTAAGCTACTTTTAATAAATTCACCCAGAAAAATTTTTAGGCTCCGTAGTCTGTCATTTGTGTTCCAGCTGACATTATGAATATTAATAACAGTGTTATCCTGATTAAATAGGCTTCATATGAAATCCCTGTGAATCCTATAGCTCAGACATCTCATTTTTCCAACTCTTTATGAATTTGGATTCTAACATTAAACTGGAAAAATCTTAAAAAACAGATTTAATGGCACATTTGCATATTGTCAAGCAAAAACTAGATGTTCTAATGAATCAAGTAATTACAACTTATGTATCTACATACTGTAAAAGGAATAGAAGATTTCTGTAAACATGCAACATATTTTACACTTCTATTCATTTTAGAACAAAGGATTGAGACTAATAAAATACTTATTCATTCTGTTACACTCAAAGTTCTAATATCAACAACTTGTTTTAATAAAAAATTACATATTCACATTTAAACTAGTAGGATGATTTGATAGTAAACATCAGATAAATTAGGCTTTCTTAATTAAAATGCTAACTTATTACAGCACAGACAAAATAAAAGTTAATTGCTTTACCATTATTAATGAATACCAGGTTCAAGTAACAAAGTAAAAATTATTTCCAAGTAAAGTTTGTTTACAAGCTGTTGCAGAAAAAAATTATCCATGTTAAAAAAGAAAAGAATATATTTAACATAACAGACTTATCATATTATCATCTATTAAATTAAAATCTTCTCCATCACAGATTCCTGACCTCATTCCAAATTGTTTTTAATTCTCTAAGGAAGTGAAGTGAGTCTTGTTATGTAGGGAAAAAAAGAAAAAAGAATTATTATGGAAACTGCATACTCCCTTCTCTGTGTAAGTGCATGCAAATATAAATATATCTGCCAAAATTTGGTCACTTCATCTTGTCAAAAAAATGTAGATTGAAAAATTTTAAACAAAACTCTCTATGCTCTCAATGTGACTTGACTCTCACAGTTAACTTAGCAGTAAAACATGACATGAAACAAAATTTGTTCTTAGACCAAGTCTAAAATTTCAAATTTGCCTAAAAAATGTATAGGTGATTCCCGCCATTTATCTTTCAAAATAAAATGCCTTTTTGATAAGAGGCATTCAAAAATGGGATTTCATTCCCCAATGTAACAACATTCAGGATCTTTTAAAGTTTATTTTAAATATGAGATGCCATTCCTACCTCCTTCCACAAAGCCACATTATGGTGGCAAAGGTTTTTGGCTGACACTGATTCATGGCATTTTCTTTTCCTAATGCCTCCTTATTTTAATCACCCATTTGTGCAAATTGAATCCAATAGTGTCAAACTAGAAATCATTTATAATACTGCCTCATATCCAACTATAACTCTTAAAACCTCCAACTTTCGTATTTCCTAGATTGGGAAATGTTGATAATTTCTGCATTGAAATGATTTCATTAAAAGGCCAAAGGGGAGGCCAATATTTTATCACATAACATAAACAATATATAGATACGTTCTACTAATGGATTTTCATCTTAATAGAGAAAAGTCTCTGAAACATTCACAATCCTTGGCACATTCTCTCCCCCAAAGAATCCTACTCACTGTGCCCCCACATCACAGCCCACTCACCCCCTACCAAGCTCCAGACAATCCCAGCTCCTTGGAGCCAGGGAAAGCAAGAGGAGGTTTAGAGAGAAAGGATAAGGGATCAGAGTGGCCCCACACCTCAACTCTCAATTTTAAACTACATATACTATTCGATTCCTCAGTCCTACTATTAAAAATATTTAGAAAACTATTCACAACATATTTAACACACAAAGATACACATTAAACCACTATTTATCCTGCTCTAGTAATACTGAACATTTTTCTGTTCACTGAACTCACTAAGCATTTTTCTTGCCTTAGAACTTTTATACTTACTATTCCTTCTGCCCAGGATCATCTTTTCTAGATCTGTAAACCATTTTTCTCATAGTTTTAGGTCTTGCTCAAAAATGATCTCTTCAAAAAGGTTTTGCATGGCCACCCCATTAAAGTAGAAATTCCTTTCTCATCACGTTATCTATGCTACTGCTTTCAGGGAACTAATTTTTTCCAAGTTTATTTCATTGTTTTTGATATATCTCAGCCAACTATGCACAAGCAATGTTACACAAAAGCAGGACCCTTGATCTTCTTCATCTGCATCCTTAGCAGAGTGTTTGGCCTACAACAAGTACTCAGTACGTATGTGCTGGACAGACAGTTACATGGACAGACAGACAGATGACTAGCAAAAAAAAAAGACCTAACATAAATGCTCATCAATAGAAAACCAGTCAAATAAAATGTAAGACATGCAAGAAATATACACTATGTGTGCAAGATTCTTTCAATAAGCATTTGTTAAGCACCAATATATTACTTGTCAGACACTATTAGTGTCTGACTTGATAGAAAATGGTAAGACAAATGAATTTCTTACCCAAAATATATCTTTCAGCAAAACAATATAGGCAAATAATATGGATAAATTGAAAATGGAAAAAAGTAAAATTATACTTACATGTACATGCATGATTGAACAGTATTTTTACTGAGAACAATACTTTGGAAACTATTGCCAGTGGTTACTATGAAGAAACAGCCTAAGACATGAGGTGGAGTGACAGAATGAGGAAATGAAACATCTCTATTTCAGTTTATATATATCAGCATAATTTCACTTTTTTAAACCATGTATTGTTTTTAAGTTAATAATTAAATATTTATTAATAACTTTGAGCAGGAAACTTTGATGGAAGCCAATTACATCTGAGAGATCCAAAATGAACAAAAGGAAGTAATCTATGACTCTCTTGAAACCCTGAAAAATTATTATTGTCTAATTAACCTTTTATATGTATACTTCTATGGTTGTTTCCTTGCTTACTTGCTTTAAGTACAGGGAAAAGTTCAAATCAAACTAATATATGGCAGGAATTTTTTGAAATACAAGTTAAAAATGACTGAATTTCCTGAGAACTAAGCAAATAGTTCTTAAAACAATCACTTTTTCTGTTGTTCAATTGGGGATTATTTACAACAGTCTTAGTGTTCAGGATTCCAATGTTTAAAAGCTTCTAACATAGTAGGTTGTTCTGTGTTATGACACTAGCGCATGTCTGTCACAGAGAGGTCCCCCATGCTTTAGTAATCAAGGAATTACTATTGAAAAATGTTTCCCTTCCCCATCACTGAAGTTCAGAGGGACATCAAATTAAGAGGAAACAGTATTTGGTGTTTAAAATGCATGGCTTTTATAAAACAATATGCAATATACCACTTGGAACACTGCAACAATTTTCAGTGCCAGTTACAAATGACACTTTGAGGATGAATATGGCATTGCATAGTCTACTGAGATATTTTTTAAAGTAACACTTTAAAACTAGTTTATTTTCAGAGAGTTATTAGATACATGAGTCTCCAAAATGTCCTAAAATATTTCACCCTAGGCCAAGCTAAACTAAATCACTTAATCTAGCACAGAACAAAATATAAAAACAAAGTCAGCTTATAGAATAGTTTCTCTAGGGAACAAACAGCCTGTTTTCTTAAGATTCATGTGGGTGCCAAGTTCTGAAGCAACGACACACACTCCTTCCCATAAAGGCTCGCATTTCCATACAACCAAATGAAGTTCTTGGCAAATAAAAATAAAAAAGTATTAGAGAAAGTCAAGTGGATATGTAACGACATCCTGTATGAGTGATGGCTTAAAATAAAATCAGACAACAGCAATCAGAAAATGTCAATCTAAAATAAGGTAAAAATAATTATATATGGTCTTAATACACCATACATCATATTGCATACTAACAGATTTTATCAACAAGCATATATCTGAAAATCAATACATTCTAATAAAAACAGTTATACTTTTCATTTTGAACATCTGATAGCAACTCACACATTACATAATTAATAAAATGTGTATACAATCTGCTAAGATTAAAGTAACTAACCATTCCTACGCATTTTACTTTTAACATGTAATGATAAAACAACTTCCTGGTTGCAAAACATAATTACTAGAAACAAAATCTTTAAAGAGAGTAAAATAAATGTTAGGCTTACAGCTCTAATTTCTTATTCAACACAAAGAAAAGTCAGAGGCATCAGCCTCAGTTATCTGAGGAACTACAGATAATTTGTAATTTTTCTTATTAAAAATTATTTACTTATTTATTTTAGAGAAAGGGTAAGAGAGGAAGAGAAACATCAATCAGTTGCTTCTCACATGCACCTGACCAGGACCAAACCCACCACCCAGGCATATGCCCTGACGAGGAATTGAATCGATGAGCCTCAGCTTTGAGGGACAATGCCCAACCGAGTCACATGATCAGGGCAAAAGCTTCATGAATGTTTTCTATTTGAAAACAAGCCAAATGAAAACTATTTAATACTATGTTCTTAAAATACATATTCTTTAGTTAAGGTAGAAAAGTATAGTATGAAAAGGAAAAATATTTGAAGTCAAAATATATAGAGAAATTTCCTTCAATAAATACCTTTATTCTTCTTGTATTTAAAATTATAATTTCAGAGCTGCCAGCCAAGATGGAGGTGTAGGTAGATACACTTTGCCTCTTCACACAACCAAAAGAAGGATAACAACCAACTTAAAAACAAAAAACAACCAAAACTGCCAGATAATCTAACTGTATGTAAGCCTAACAACCAAGGAGTTAAAGAAACATTCACCCAGACTGGTGGGAGGAGCTGAGGGGCAGAGATGTGAAGCTGGAGGGCAAGGACATGTGACAAGGCCCCATCTGCTGGACTGGCGCAGGTGAGGCGGTGGCTGGCAGACATGGGAGGCCCCACATTTTTGTGCGATAAGCTTGGAGGAACAAATGGGGAGTGAGAGAGACCCTGAAATCCAGGGTTCCAGCATGGAAAACCAAAGCCTCAAAATCTCTGGCTGTATAAATTTGTGGGGGTTGTGGTGGCAGGAGAAACTCCCAGTCTCATGGGAGAGTCCGTTTCAGGGGCCCACAAGATCCTAGAACACACACAACACACGCACCTGGGAATCAGCACCTGAAAGGACACAATCCACTTGTGGGAAGCAGGGAAGTGACTGAGTGCTGAGCAAGAGCCAAAGAAGCTATATTGTTCCAACTCTGACCCCTCCTCTACATACAGCACCACAATGCAGCCACATGGGTTGCTCTGCCCTGGTGAATACCTAAGTCTCAGCCCCTTACAATATAGCAGGTGTGCCAGGACAAAGAAATATGGTGCAAACAAAAGAACAGATCAAAACTCCAGAAAAAGAACTAAGTGACGAGAAGATAGCCAACCTATCTGATGCACAGTTCAAAACAGTGGCAATCAAGATGCTCACAGAAATGATTATGTTTGTAAAATAAAGGAAGAAGTGAAGGCTATGCAAAGTGAAATAAAGAAAAATATACAGGGAACCAACAGGGCAGGGAAGGAAACGGGTATTCCAATCAATGATTTGGAACAGAAGGAAGAGATAAACATTTCAACTGGAATACAATGAAGAAAAAAGAATTCAAAAAGATGAATACAGGCCTAGGAACCTCTGGGACAACTTTAAACATTCCAACATGTGAATCATAGAAGTGTCAGAAGGAGAAGAGGAAGATCAAGAAATTGAAAACTTATTGGAAAAAATAATGAAGAGCTTCCCCAATCTGGCAAAGAAACTAGAAATCCAAGTGCAGGAAGCTCAGAGAGTCCCAAAGAAGTGGGACCCAAGGAGGAACACACCAAGTCACATACTAATTACATCACCCAAGATTAAAGATAAGAGAATCTTAAAAGCAGCAAGAGAAAAGGAGATAGTTACTTACAAAGGAGTTCCCATTAGACTATCAGCTGATTTCTCAAAAGAAACCTTACAGGCAAGAAGGCTCTGGAAAGAAGTATTCAAAATCATGACAGGCAAGGACTTAGATCCAAGATTACTCTATCCAGCAAAGCTATCATTTAGAATGGAAGGGCAGATAAAGTGCTTCCCAGATAAGGTCAAGTTAAAGGAGTTCATCATCACTAAGCTCTTATTATATGAAATGTTAAAGGGACTTACCTAAGCAAAATAAGATCAAAACAATCAAGAGTAAAATGACAATAAACTCACAACTACAACAGCTACACCTAAAAAAATAACAGAAACAGAAACAAACTAAGCAAACAATTAGAACAGGAACAGAATCACAGAAACACAGATCACATGGAGGGTTATCAGTGGGGAGGGTGAGGAGAAAGAATGAGGGGAAAAAAGGTACAAGGAATAAGAAGCATAATTAGTAGACATAAAATGGGGGGAAGCTAAGAATAGTATAGGAAATGGAGAAGCCAAAGAACTTGTATGTATGATCCATGGACATGAAGAGGGGGAGGGAATGCTGGAGAGAGGGGTTGTACAGGGTGAAAGGGAAGAAAAAAATGGGACAACTGTAATAGTATAATCAATGAAATATACTTAAAAATAAATAAATAAAATTATAATTTCAACTATAAATTATATGTTAGGTACTATACTACCCCTTCTTTTCATCACACTATAGAGTTTCTCAGGACCTACAAGTGTATGATCACTAAAAACCTATTTTATAAAATACATTTAAAAAAATCCCAAATGGCAAATCAACTGAATTAAAATATTACTTATAATATTAAGAGTAATATAATTGTGCAGTGGTCTAAAATATTAAGTAAATTAAGCAATGTGTGATGTTAACTTTTAAGACATATTTCAAAAAAATACTGATCTTTTATTTTAAAGGTTAAAAATTTTACTTCAGCACATCTCTATGACATGTTGATATATATAATCACAATTACTACAAAATGGCTCTATGAATAACTTTGACATTTTACAATATTAATTATGTAAGAAAACCTTTTATAAATAATAAAAAATGAAGAGAAACAAAAACAAAAAATGAAGAGAAAGGGTCTTCACAAGACTTATCCTGTCATAGATATTAAAAATATTACAAAGGAGCAGTCAAACACAACAAACCTCCCAGTGGAAGTGTTTGTAACACTAACTACTAAACACTGTCCTGGGATGGGAGCGTGAGATGGAGAGCTGGGGGCAGGAGGTGAGCAGGATTCCCAGGGCAGAGTATGAGGGCGTGGATGAAATAAGATGAACTAACATGAACCCTGAAGGATAATTGCTGAAGCTGGGTAATGAGTACACACTGGCTTCTCTACTCTTCAATATTTGCAATTTTCCATAATAAGTAGTTTAAAAACATACTGTTAAAAAAAGACAATACATAGCATTATTTACCTTCTAGCAAAAATCATCAAATAATCTTTTACACAACCAGCAACAAGATTTTATATTAGACATTTAACATTTAACATTAACATTTCATATTAGAGTATTATGAAAACGTCATCAATCTCATGCATATACATACACACATACAGAATATATCATGCAAAAAATATTGCATAACATCTTTCACGGAAGTATATATACATACTCCTCATATAGATTCTATACTGCATGTCATCTAGAAAAAGCCTATAAATTTCATCTTAGCATGTAGGAACTGAAAAGAAAATGTTATCAGCAGAGGGATATGTACTTTATTTATTAAAATGCTTTGGAATTATTCCCTGACCTTAAATTTAGCAACTTCCTGAAGCTAAGTCCTTATGTTACCAATAACCTAGTGCATATGGCAAATAGGTTAGGTACACGGTGTTGCCTTTAGCAAACATTTTCCTCATCAAGCTACTCAGAGACCATCTGCTGCACCCTAAAGTGACATCCTAGTTAGTTAATCCTACTGACTTGCAATATAAGTAATCATGTTTATCCTTTTTGGAGTCAAAACTACATGAACCATTCTGTATGCTAAAAAATAAACACTGATGAAAGCAATCAAGATCTAAATAAATGGAGAGGCATACCATGTTCATGAAGGAAGACTCAACATAGTCAAGATGTCATAGTAATCAATATATTGAATGCAACACCAATTAAAATCACAATAGGATATTTTATAGATATAGACACAGAATGATTCTAAAAATTAAATGAAAACTCAAAGGAACAAAAATTGCTAAGGCAATCTGGAAATGAAAGAACAAAACTGGGAAGAGCACACTACCCAACTTTAATATTTACTGTAAAGCAGCAGTAATCACAACAGCATGGTAATGGCAAAAGATAAGACACCTAAGTCAAAGACACAAATGAGGGAGTCCAGAAATATACCTAAATAAATCTGGCCATTTGATCTCTACCAAAGGTGCAAAACTAATTCAGTGAAGACTATTTTTCCAACAAGTAACTGTTGGAACATCTACATGTAAAACAAAAATATTAACCATGGACTAAACTTTACACCACAGGTAGGAGTAATAAAATGGGTCATAGATCTAAATGAAAGAAGAAAATCTATAAAATTTTTAGAAGAAACAGATAAAATATTTTCTTATATACCAGCAATGTTCGATTGTACTTGAAATGAGATATAAATCTAACAAAATATGGACAACATCTATATGAGGAAAACTATAAAACTGATAAAAATAAATCAAAGAGCTAAATATAGAAAGATATTACATATACATGTAAAGGAGGGGTGTCCAACCTTTTGGCATCTCTGTGCCATACTAGAAGAAGAGTTGTCTTGGGCCACACATTAAGTACATTGTGACATGTAATCACAAAAAAATTTCACAATGTTTTAACAAATTTACAGTTTTGTGTTGGGCTGCATTCACAGCCATACTGGGATGCATGCGGCCCATGGCACCCCTTTAAAGGAAGATTCAATATTGCTAAGATATCAGTTCTTTTTCCAGTCAAGATGGAGGTATAGGTACACACACTTCACCTCCTCATACAACCAGAGAAAGAATTACAACCAGACCTCAAAAACAAACAACACCCAGAACCATCAGAAAATCAAGCTGTATGGAAATCTGACGTCCAAGAATTTAAAGAAGCCACCTTCATCCAGACAAGTAGGAGGGGTGGAGTTGCAGAAATGGGGCAGAGGTGGTATGATGTGGAGAAGCAGCGGTGGCAGTGAAATGGATGGTCCCACATTCACATGTGGTAGATAAAAATCAGAAGAAATACCATGGGAGAGAGGGATACTATGGGAGCGAGCAATCCCGGCCTCAGGCCAAGCTGCACAGCCCAGGGTTCCAGCACCAGAAAGATAAATCCTCATTACCTCTGGCTGAAGAAATCACTGGGAGTAGGGATGGCAGAAGAAACTGCTGGATTTTCACCACTTAAAAGGCCCCCATGGACTTATGAGCCTATGCAAACCTCAGGGTAGTAGCTGGAAGGGTGCCAACTGCATACAGGAAGAGGGTTGAAGTGACTGAAAATGAAGTGAGTGCCAGGTAAGCCTCCAGCAGCCAGGCAGCAGCACTGGCTCCTCTCAGAGACTCCCACACACAGAACCACAAAGTAGTGAAGTGAGTTTCCCTGCCCTGGCAATTACAAAGGCTCTGCCCCACACAATTTGTAGGTGCCCTTGCTACACAGGCCATGATAGTAAGACAGGGAGTAAAGTAGTCCTACCTGATACATAGAAGTAAACACAGGGAGGCTGCCAAATTGAAGAGGCAAATAAATATGGCCTAAATGAAAGAACAGAACAAAACCCCAGAAAAAGAACTAAACAAAACAGAGATAGCCAACCTATCACATGCAGAGTTCAAAACACTGGTGGATCAGGATGCTGAGAGAACTCACTGAGTATGGCAGAAAAATAAAGGAAGAAATGAAGGTTATACAAAGTGAAATAAAGAAAAATATACAGGGAATGAACATTGAAGGGAAGGAAGACAGGATACAAATCAATAATTTGAAACAAAAGGAAGAAATAAACATTTGAACAGAAAAAAAGAAGAAACAAGAATTTTAAAAAATGAGGAGAGGCTTAATAACCTTTGGGACAACTTTAAACCTACCAATACCTGAATAATAGGGGTGCCAGAAGGAGAAGAGAAAGAGCAAGAAATTGAAAAGTTATTTGAAAAATACTGAAAAAAAACTTCCCTAATTTGGTGAGTGAAACAGACATACAAGTACAGGAAGCACAGAGAGTTCCAAACAAGTTGGAGCCAAAGAAGACCACACCAAGACATATCATAATTAAAATGCCAAAGGTCAAAGATAAAGAAAGAATCTTAAAAACAGCAAGAGAAGAGAATTACAGGGCACAGACAAGCAACCTAACCCGCCTGTTGGAAGTAGACCAGGGACACAACCAGCCTGGTGTGTCCCAGGGCTCAAGGTATAATGTCCTGCTCAGTCCTTTGGGTCTGCAATAAAGGCAGAAATTTCTTCAACTTAACCTCACCTTACTAGGTGAGCTGTGCCCTCACTCTCTGGCGTGGGTACCAGCTTGAAGGTGGGGCCGGGCCAGGCCAAGGCCAAGCCTGATGAAGGTGAGAGTTTGATGCATGTCGGTAAAGACCAAAGAGAGAAAACAAGTGTGTGTGGAGGAAACAGAAAAGTCGGGGCACAGAGGTTTGTGGATCACTTATTTTAAGACAAGTGAAAAGAGGAGAAGGACCATTGAAGCAGACTGAGTGGTAGTCAGTAATGGCTCGGTCAGGACCCACGAAGTTAAAGAAGAAAAAACACTCACACAGAAGTTACATGGGAAATAAGTGGCCCAGACAGTATTTAAAAAGCATCCAATGTGAATGGATGATTTACTGTGTTTGGAGTTAGTAAGTACCTACCAGGCAGAGGCAGCCATTCTGGTATAGATCCTTATTACAGCTAATAACTAAAATCTTCCCTCTTTCTTTTCATATTGCATAGAGGGGACAGCTTAAGCCAAAAGTAAAGAAACAAAAAATACAGCCAAAGTAACCACCACATCCCCCAACACTGATAATTAGAGAAAAGACACGTTATCAGGACATTATTATGTGCCGTATAACTGTAAAATGAAAAAGCCTTCAAAAGACTTTGGAGAAAATGGAGGCCATCAGGGTGGTAATGAGCACAAAATATTCAGTGAAGAGGCAGGGCTTGAGCTGCGGAAAGCTTTGGTTAATCAGAAGGAACTGCTACTTTGTTTTTGATGTGGGCATGGGGCAAAGTGCTGGAGCCAAGCCTAGGGCAGGAAACACTATCCTGCACATGAGTGAATGAATGATGAGGATGGTGTCCATGAGGGAGACTGAGCCATCTTGCCCAGCTGGAAAGGGTGGTCATCAGCTGACAGTCCAATTTAACTACTGCCATTAAGGGCTGCGCATGACCTTAAGCAAGGCTCTCTGCACCCAAGGCAGACTCTGAAAGACCTGACAGCTAAAAGCTGTCTCCTGTCCATCTTTCCATAGCTGGGCACCATCTCCTGGAATATGGATTCTGGGTAGTGATGAAATTTTTACAATCTTAGGATGAATCATTTAAAGAGCCATTTATGAGAATTATTGGTGTTAGCAGGAACCAGCAGAATAAAAGAATGATTAAGCGGCTGAGCAGAAGAAAATGAAAAGAATTCGGTTTATTTCTGTGAGGAAGAGAGAAGAGAAGAGAGGGACTAAGAAGGCAGAGGAAGACAGCAGGATGGTGAGAGCTGGCATGGCATAGGGTGAAGCAGCAACAAGAAATCTCAAGGGGTGATGTGGCCAAAGGCTTTTTAAGAACAGAAAGTCAAACTGTGATATGAGGTTGTTTGCTCTGTGGCACATGATGTGACTCCTTCCTAGGACACCCACATCTTCTGTAAAATCAGCAACACTCACATGCTTTTTGTAAGTCAGCAGATGGGACCACGTTTCACACCCACGTTGACACTTAGGGCAGAAACAAAAGAGAATCACGGGAGCCCAGAGGCAGTGGTGTACACAAGGCATTAGCATCTGGAGAAATCACGGAAATCTTGAGCATGATTTAATTCTTCCCTAGCTATGGAATTCGGTTAGGCCACAAGGAGAAGAGAAATTGTGTGAAATTGACTTAGATCTCACGGGACTGAGAGGGTCCAGCTGTCAGCTGGTGAAATTTAACTTTCAGTATGTGTATGTACAGGGTGGGGCAAAAGTATTACGGAAAATAATACAATAAATTAAGTAATATTAAAAAAATAGAGAGAGGGAAGAGAATTACCTGCAAAGGAGTTCCCATAAGACTGTCAGCTGATTTCTCAAAAGAAACGTTACAGGCAAGAAGGGGCTGGAAAGAATTATTCTAAATGATGAAGAGCAAGGACCTACACCCTAGATTACTCCATTCAGCAAATCTATCATTTAGAATGCAAAGGCAGATAAAGTGCTTCTTAGACAACGTAAAACTAAAAGGGTTCATCATTACCAAGCCATTATTATATGAAATGTTAAAGGGACTTACTTAAGAGAAGATCAAAACTATGAACACTAAAATGACAACAAACTCACAACTATCAACAACTGAATCTAAAACACAAAACCAAACTAAACAAACAATCAGAACAGGAACAGAATCATAGGTATGGAGATCATTTAGAGGGTTATCAGCTGGAAGGGGAAGGAGGAGAATGGGAAAAATGGTTTAGGGATTAAGAAGCATAATTGGGGGGAGTCCAAGATGGCGGCGTGGTAGGACGCAGCAGGTTCTACTCTCCCACAACCAGGAAAAAAAATCCTAGTCATTTTAGGTAGGAACAGAGCAAACAGCCAACATTATCACATCATAAATGAAAAGAGGAGATCGCAAATTGTAGCGGACATTGAAAAACCCAAAGAGAGAGCGTGGTTTGGTGA
>CM052538.1:115858397-115871049 GCA_028533065.1 Trachops cirrhosus
GTTGGAAAGGGGAGGGAGGAGGGGAGGAATGGGTGGGTGGGCTGGAATGGGAATAAAGGATAGAAACTATACTGAATAAACTAAAATAAAAAATTAAAAAAAAAAGAAGCATAATTGGCAGGAATAAATTAGACAGGGGGATATTAAGAATAGCATAGGAAAGGGAGAAGTCAAAGAACTTACACACAGGAACCACAGAAAAAAACTAAGGGCGGGGATTGCTGGAGGGAAGGGGGGTCCCAGATAGAGTGGTGCAAAGGGGAAAATTGGGACAAATATAACAGCATAATCAATAAAGTACAATTTAAAAAAGATATCAATGCTTTCCAACTTGATTATAGATTCAGTGCAATCCCAATCAAAATCCAAACAAGTTTTTTTTTGCGTGGGTGACTACTGATAAACTCCTTTTAAGGTTAATATAGAAAGACAAAAGACCCAGAATAGACTACACAATGCTGAAAAACAAAGTCACAAGATTGACACTACCCAACTTCAAGACTTAGTATAAAGCCATTATAATCAAGACAGTGTGGTACTAGTGAATGAACAAATAGGTCAAAAGAAGAGAGAGCCCACAAATAGACCCACACAGAGGCAAGTAATCTTTGGCAGAGGAACAAAGGCAATTCAATAGAAAAAGGATGGTTTTTCAACACAGTGCTGGGACAACAGGGCCTCCACATGCAAAATAAATAAATAAATAAATCTAGGCAGAGGCTGTACACCTTTTACAAAAATTAAATCAAACTGGATCACAGACCTAAATGTAAAATACAAAGTGATAAAACTACTAGAATATTTCACATACATAAAAATCTAACTAATCTTGGGTTTGTCATGACTTTTTAGACACAACATCAAAAGTACAACTCATGAAAAACAAATTGATAAAATAGACTTCATTAATTTAAATCTTCTGCTCTGTGAAGGACACTGTTAAGACAATGAAATAAGCCACAGACCTGGAGAAATATTTGCAAAACACACCTCTGACACAGAACTAATATCCAAATTATGCAAAGAACTCTTAAATATCAACAAAAAAAGGCAAATGATCCAATCTGAAATGGGCAAAAGGTATGACCATACACCTTACCAAGAAGATATAGAGAAGACAAGTAAGTATATAAAAAGGATGAACATTATATGCCATTAGGTGACTGCAAATTAAAATAATAAGATATCACTACACACAATCAGAATGGCTAAAATCTAAAATACTGACAATACCAAATGCTAACAATGATATGCAGTAACAAGAACTCTTATTCATGCTCTGGCTGGTGTGGATCAGTGGACTGAGGGCTGACCCGAGAACCAAAGGGTTGCCGGTTCAATCCCCAGTCAGGGCATGTGCCTGGGTTGCAGGTCAGGTCCCTGGTGGGGGGCACTCGAGAGGTAACTACACACTGGTGTTTCTCTCCCTCTCTTTCTCCCTCCCTTCTCCTCTCTCTAAAAATAAATAAAAATCTTTAAAAAAAAACTTCTTATTCACAACTGTTGCGAATATAAATGGTATAGCCACTCTGGAAAACAGTTTGGAAGTTTCTTACAAAACTAAACTTACTCTTACCATACTATCCAGCACCATACTATCCAGCAACTGGACTCCTTGATATCCATCGTACTCCTTGATATTTACCTAAATGAGTTGAAAACATATATCTACACAAACATCTATACACAACTATTAATAGTAGCTTTCCACATAATTATGGAAACTTCAAAACAACTAAGATGTCCTCCAATGGGTAAATGGATAACTAATTTGTGGTACATCCATACAATATAATGTTATTTAGCAATAAAAAGAAATGATCTATCTAGCTATGAAAGCTCATGGAGGGACCTTAAGTACATATTTCTAAGTGAAAGAAGACAATCTGAAAAAAGTACATACTGTAGAATTACAAACATATCATGTTTTGGAAAAGGCAGTGGTTGCCAGAGGTTGGGAGATGGAGTGGGAGGGTAGAGTGAAGGGATGAATACTAAGTAGAGTACAGGGGACTTTTAAAGCAGTAAAACTATTCTGTACGATGCTGTAGTGGTGGATATACACCAATGCACATTTTCTAAAACCCATAGAATGCACAACACAGCAAGTGAACCCTAATGTAAAAATGGATTTTACTTAATAATTATGTGTCAATATTGGCTCACCAATTGTAACAAGTATAAGACACATTAATGCAAGATGTTAATAACAGGGGAAATTGGAGGGTGGGAGGAGGGTAAGAGGTTATATGAGAACTTTGTGTAACTTCCCATTGACTTTACTATAAACATAAAACTTCTCAAAAACTTTTAAAAATGGGTCATATATCTAAATGAAAGCAACAAATCTACAATTTTTAAAGAAGAAAACCTAAGAAAATCTTCATTAGGTAGAGTTCTTAGGAACAACACGAAAAGAACTATACATGAAGGAAAGAAATGATAAATTTCACCTTATCAAAATCTAAAATTTCTGATCTGCCAAAGAGCTGCCAAGATTATTAAAAGGCAAATTACAGGCTGAAAAAAATATTACAAATTATGTTCTGACGAAGGACTTATATCCAGAATATATAAAGAACTATCAAAACTGTACAATAAAAAATATTAATCAAAGGACTTGAAAAAACATTTGACAAAAGGTTTTAAAGATGGCACATGCAAGCATATTACACTCAACATAATCAGTAATTAGAGAAATACTAATTGAAACTACGATGAGACACTATTATACATGTAAAAGACTGAAGCAAACAATATTGACAATATCCAGTGTGGATGAAGAACCACCACTGGTGCAAATGCAAAACAGTACAGACAATGTGGGAAATAATTTGGCAATTTTTTACAAAGTTAAACATATACTTAGCATCTGACCTAGCAGGTACACTACCAGATATTTACCCTAAAAATAATAGCTCATGTCCTTACAAAAAACTCTGTAGCAAAAAACTCAAAACAACTCTTTTGTCCTTCAACATGTGAATGGATAAACAAACTATTGTCCATACATATAATGAATGGCATACTGCACAGCAATAAAAGAACAAACTTGACCCATGCAACAACTTGGGTAAATCTCAAAGACGTTAAGCTGAATAAAAGAAGCTAGCTTCAAAAAACTGCACACTTATTCCATTTATATAACCTCCTGGATTTATGCAACTGCAGTCATGTACAACAAACAGATTAGTCGCTTGTCAAAGACAGTGGGTGAAGGGATGAGGTGGCTCTAAAGGATAGCACTAGGGTATTTCCTGAGGTGATAAAATTGCTCTGCATTCTGATTGTCATGATGGTTACATGACTCATTACATGTGTTACAATTCATAGGACTGTACACCGAAGTTCCTAACAGTATTATTCATAATAGGCAAAAGATGGAGACAATCCTACTGTCCATCAAGAGATGAATGGAAAAAGAAAATGGGGTGTGTCAAAGCAAGGGAATATTATTGAGTATTAAAAAGGAACAAACTGCTGATACACAGTACAACAGAGAAGAAACTTGAAAATTTTAGGCCAAGTGAAACAAGCCAGACCAGAAAAAAAACAAAAACAAATATTGTATGATTCCACTTCCATGAGATACCTAGAATAGTCAAATTCATAAAGAAAGTCAAACACTGTTACCAGAGACTGTGGAAGGAAGAACAAGGACTTATTGTATAATTGGTACAAAGTTTGTTTGAAACAATGAAAATATTAAAGAGATGGATAGTAGTAATGTAAGAGGATGCAGTCAGGGGGCCCCCAAAAGAAGGATTTGTAATGGGGTCCAGAACTCAGGGTGCCCAGGAAATATTAAAAATATGGGATGTCCTCCACCCACAAGTCTGAGCTGGGGGATAGGACACATGGAGCAGGGCCATTGAGTTGTTTTGCATAGCAACAGTTTTGCAGATAACCTCTAGAATGGTCATTTAACATATCTGTAACCTTTAACTGGTTTCATAGATATGTTAAATAGCTGTGGCCATGCTTTGAGCCAGGGAGAAGGGAGGGACTTCCACCCAAGATGGAACTGGGAGGCAACTCCCCCTAGTTACAGAGTCTGTGTGAGAGCTTGGAGATGATTGGCTCCATGCAATGGGGCCATGCCTGCTCAGACTTACCATGACAGCCCAGAAAAGCTGGAAAATGCTGGCAAGTGTAGCCGATTGTAGGAGTCAGAAATGGGACTGCAGAGGAAGATTAGGGCTGGGATTTAAACCCAGATGCAGCAGCCATTGAAGGGAGAACCACGCACTTTTGGCAGAGTGGAGACCCCCACAACCTTGGTGAAGGAGACCCCTGCAGCTTTGGCAAAAGTGAGGGCCCCATGGCTTTGGGGTGCTCCCTTTGGCCACAGGGCTTAGGAAGCAGGAGAGACTTTGCCTGGAAAAAAAGGAGAAAGGACTTTTACCAATGGGCCATGAGAAGGTGCCACATGACTTTGGATTAATTGGAGATCCTGACAGCGACATAGCTGATGGTGCTGGGAACCGAGGGAGGCCTACCAGCTGAGCACGGATTACTGGAAAGAACCGGGGGCTGCCTGAGCCACGGACTTCTATTTCTTTTCCTGAGATATGTATCCCAGACTGGGCAAAGGGGGAAGGAAGGACTGTATGTGTTTGTGGGTGTTTTAAGGGACTTTGGCATTTCGATGAAGACATTAAGTCATTACTCTTAAGTCTGTATAACTTGAATAAACAATTCCTTTCCTTTTCACCAATCTCTAACATGGACAGCTACAATTCTCTGGTGAAGGGAAAGGCGAACCTAGTACAGGGGGATCCCAGGAGAAGGAGGGGTCAATTCGGTAACATTCTGGGACCCCCTTCCCTGGCGGCCAGTCAGGGAAAAGCCTGCCAAAACTAGCCAGCAAGGATCTGCCCTATATGAATAGAGTCCCTCCAACCCATGAGGTCAATCTCTGCTTGGAGGAGTTGGCCTGCTCCCATGTTCTCTGCTATAAACCCTGGGTGTTTGGTTCAATTCTTTGTCCCGATCACCAAGAACCTGGTTACCTGTGCCCACCTGTGACAGTAATGATGCCGAACAATGTGAATAGTTAATGCCATAGAACTGTATGCTTAAAATGGTTAACTTTCATGTTATATACACTTTACCACAAGAAAAAATTCATAGGAATATACAACAAATGAAAAAGAAGTCAATCTACATGATAGATAATTAAAATGTAATATTAAAAGTAAAAGCCACCATACATGTAAAGCAGAAACTCATAGACCTGAGAGGTGAAAATACATACATAAATCCACAATATGGAACAAGACAGAAAACTGAGAATATAAAAAATTTATACAATGTCATTAACAAATTTGACCTAACAAATCTGAACATAAATTAATGCTCTACCCAACATCCAGAATACACATTCTTGATGAGTAAATGAATTATTATTAATACAATACTGGCTGTATTCTAGGACACAAATCAAATAAAATCAAATTTCCAATTAAAATCAGATAGGTCAAGATGGTGGCACAGGTAAATGTGGTACTTGCCTCCTCCCATAACCACATCAAAATTACAATGAAAATTTAGGACAACCATCACTCGGACATCAGAAATCAAGCTGAATGGAAGCCTGACAACTATGAAACTGAGTTGAATGGAAGTCTAACAACTAGGGAATTAAAGAAACCATATCTATCTAGATGGGTAGGAGGGGCGCAGATGCAGAATGTGCTGATCCCACACCCACATGAATAAAAATTTGGGAGGGACAGCTTGGGAGCTAGAGTCCCAGACCCACACCAGGTTCCCCAGCCCAGGATTCCAGTGCCAGCAAGATAAGCCCCCACAACTTCTGGCTGCAAAAACCAGTGGGGATTAAGTCAGGGCAAAAATTTCTGGAGTCCCAAGCAGTTCCTCTTAAAGAGCTGACACACAGACTCACCTACTCACACTCACTGTTTTTGAGCTCTATCACGGGGTAGCAGCTTGACAGGCACATGTGGTATACAGGGAGAAAGTGTGTGGCATCAAGGTAAGCAGAGGCCATTGTCCCTTTGCTAAACCCTTCCCCCACAGAGCCACTAAGTTGGTGTCATATCTGAGACTCCAATAACCAGAGTTAGACTCGGGCTAACTCTGTTTGACTGCCTTGGTCCCAAGAGGCTCTGCCCAACCAACTTACAGACACACCCAAGCAGCTTTTCCATTAAGAATGGCTGGTTTTGGCTCCTAAATCCTATCAAACAAGCAATAGCTGGCTTCAGTAAGCACTAGCCACAGTCAGATTAGATTCACAACTTGGCTTTGCCTCTGAATCGCCAACCCCCTCACAAGTAGCAGCCATCTCAGACTGCTTTACAGCTCAGGCAGGGTGCCCCAGGCAAAGCACAGGTGGGGGTTACTTGGCCTGCACCATCCGGGAAATTCCAGGGCCAGAGCACCCAGTGGACATCTACAACCACATTGAGCACCACAACCCTGCCCCTGCACAGCTGATCCTCCACGGACAATGGAGGTTGGTGGTCAAAGGTCACAGCCAATCTCTGCAGCTGACTGGCCTTGGTAAATCCCTCCCATGGATCTACCAACAGCAACCAAAACTTAACTACATAAGGAGGGGTTACTCAGCCCACACAAAGGGTGCACCTCGAGTACCCAGCTTGAGTGATAGAGGAGACTGTGCCACTGGACCCCACAGGACACCTACTACATTAGGTCACACTACCAAGACACAGAATCAAAACAGCTCTACCTAATAAAATAGAAACAAACACAGGGAGGCTGCCAAAACAAGGGGACAAGGAAACATGGCCCAGATGAAAAAACAGATCAGCACTCCAGAGAAGAGCTAAACAAGATGGAGATAAGCAATCTATCAGATGCAGAGTTCAAAACCTTGGTTATAAGGATGCTCAAGGAACTTAGTGAGCACCTCAGCAGCATGAAAAAAGACCCAAGGATACATTAACTGAAATAAAGAACAATTTACAGAGAAACAACGGTAGAGTAGGTGAAGCTAAGAATCAAATCAATGGTTTGGAACGTAAGGAAGTAAAAAACAACCATGCAGAACAAGAAGAATAAAGAATCCACAAAAATGAGGATAGTATTTAGCAGCCTCTGAGACAACTTCAAGAGGTCCAACATTTGCATCTTAGGGGTGCCAGAAGGAGAAGAGAAAGAGCAAGAAACTGGAAATGTATCTGAAAAACCAGTGAAAGAAAACGTCCCTAATTTGGTGAAGGAAATAGACATGCAAGTCCAGGAAGCACAGAGAGTCCCAATTATGATGGATACAAAGAGGCGTACTCCAAGACACATCGTAATTAAAAGGACAAACGTTAAATATAGACAGAGTTTTAAAAGCCGCAAGAGAAAAACAGTTAGTTAGCAGATGGTTGCCAGATGGGAGGGGAGAGGGTAAGAATGGATGAAGAGTTGAGGGGATTATGTACAAATAGCTAGTTACAGAATAGCCATGGGGATGTAAAGTACAGTACAGGAAATGGAAAAGCCAAAGAACTTATACTAGTGACCAATGGGCATGAACAATGGTGGGAGAAACTGCCTGAGGGAGTAGGGGGTACTGGGTGAAGTGGGGCAAAGGAGGAAAATTCAGGACAACTTTAACAGCATAAACAGTAAAATATAATTTTTAAATCCCTCCTGAGAAATGAGGGGTTCCAGTCTTATACTAGGCCCCCCAGCCCAGGGTTTCAGTGCCAAGGAGAGAAGTGTCCATCACTTCTGGGTATAAAACCAACAAAGATTGAGGCTGAGCAAGACAGAGGGCTTCTGGAGTTTCAGAGAGTTCCCCTTAAAGGGCCTGGACACAGACTTACTCAGACTCATGCCCTCTGAACTCTAGTACTTTCGGGAGCAGCTTTAAAGGCACCAGAGAGATATAGAGAGGATCCAAATGGTCGAAAATCAGGGCAAGAGATGGGTGGGGCACCTTTCTTCCAGACAGAAGTGCTGGCAAAGGCCACTCTTCTTTTCCTGAGCCCTCGCCCCACAGAACCAGCAAGCAGGTGCCATAACTGAGACTCCATTAACCTGGTTCATACCATTAGCCCTGCCCAGGTAATTCCCTGAGGCCCTGCCCCACCCACATTTCCGGTCCACCCAAGTTGTTCTCAGTGGTTCTTCCATGTTTTTGGCCTGTCTTGGTTCATGCTTTAGATTTTCCTAAAATCTCTCAAACTATCAGCATCTGCCCCAGCAAGCCCCATTCTTCTCACTAAGTGGCTCCAGCCCCAGCACTAGCAGCAGCAGGCCTTGGTTTACAAGTTGGCCTCTCCAGGGCACCTCCAAGCCCAGTACAAGTAGCAGCCATCTACAGTTTGATTTGTAACTCATGCCTGGTGGCCTCAGGCAGAACACAAGTGGCAGTGGCAGACCTTGGCCTGCACCTGACAGGAGGACCCAGAGCCAGAGCACTTGGTAGACAGCTTCAGACCATGTCGAAGCAAAATACCTAACCACCCCCACAGGAGACATACTCAAGGGATGGACTCAGTAGACACCAGGGCCCAGCTGAAGTAACTCCTGCGCTGTGAGGTGGGTCCCTGTATAGCTGATCCTCCGTGGTAGCTGGTGGTCACAGCCGGTCATTGGAAATGATCAGCCTGGTGGTAAATTTCACCCACTGATGTGCCAACAGCAATCAAGGCTAAATTACAACAGGAGGGTGTACACAACCCAATCGAGGGATGTACATGGGGTACCCAGATTAGGTGATCAGGGAGGCTGGGCCACCAGACCTTACAGAGCACCTACTGCATAATACCACTCTAACATGCCTGTGAGACGTACCGGCTCTACCTAATTCATAAAAACAGACACATAGAAGCACAAAGAGACAAAATGAAATGAGGAGACAAAGAAACATGTCCCAAATGAAAGAACAAAACAAAACTCCAGAAAAAGAACTATACAAAATGGAGACATGCAATCTACCAGATGCAGATTTCAAAACACTGGTAATAAGAACGCTCAATAAACTTAGGAGAAGATTAGATGAACTTAGTCAGAACTTCAACAAAGAATTAGAAAACAAAGATAGAAATATAAAAACATAAAAAAGAAAAGAAATGAATATACTAAATAAAATGAAGAATATATTACAGGGAATCAACAGTAGAATGGATGAAGCCAAGAATCAAATCAGCAATTTGGAATACACAAAAGAAAAAAAAAATAAACAAACAAATAAAAACACCCAATCAGAACAGCTAAAAGAAAAAAAATATTGAAAAATGAGGATAGGTTAAGGAGCCTCTGAGACAACTCCAAACATACCAACATTTGCATCATTGGGGAACCAGAAGAAGAGGAAAAGCAACAAATTGAAAATCTACTTGAAAAAATAATAAAAGAAAACTTCCCTAATTTGGTGAAGGAAATAGACAAACAAGTCCAGGAAGAGAGTCACAAACAAGTCCGGGAAGACAGTACTAAACAAGATGAACCCAAATGGACCACACCAAGACACATCATAATTAAAATGCAAAAAGTTAAAGACATAGAGAGAATCTTAAAAGCAGAAAGAGAAAAGCAATTACTTACCTACAAGGGAGATCACATAAGACTGTCAGCTGATTTCTCAACAGAAGTTTTGCAGACTAGAGGTAACTGACAAATATTCAAAGTGATGAAAAGCAAGGACTTGCAAACAAGATTACTCTACCCAGCAAAGCTATCAATTAGAATCAGAGGACAGATAAAGAGCTTCACAGATAAGAAAAAGCTAAAGGAGTTCATCACCACCAAACCAGTATTATATGAAAGGTTAAAGGGTCTTTTTTAGAAAGAATAAAAAGAAAAAAAAATAGGAACAATAAAATGGCAAAAATATATATCCATCAATAATTGCATGTAAAAAGTAGAACAAACACATAAGCAGAAAAGAAAAGACTCACAGATACAGAGAACATTTTGATGGTTGCTGGGTGGGAGGGGGGTTAGGAGGATGGGTGGAAAAGGTGAAGGGATTAAGAAGTACAAATTGGTTGTTACAGAATATTCATGGGGATGTAAATGTAAAGTACAGCATAGGAAATATAGTCAATAATATTCTAATAACTATGTATGGTGCCTTATGGGCATGAGATTTATTGGGATGATCACTTGGTAAGTTATTTAATGTCTAAATACTGGGCTTTACACCTGAAACTAATATAACAATGCATGTCAACTGTAATTGAAAAATTAAACAATGATCTAAAATTTAAAAATATTTAAAACTTGACAGAAAACCTTCTCTAACTACATTGTGATGTTACAAAAAGTAACAAAAAGTAAATCCTCACATGTTCAGAAATTAAAATTCCCACATATTTAGAAATTAACAAAGCTACCATATGCTTAGAAATTAAGAAATAATCAATGAAAAAGCCATGACCGCTGGACAATATTTTCAATTCTATAATAATAAATTCCACAAAGCAAAACTTGTAAGATGTAGCTGAAGTACTACTAGAGGGCAAATTCATTTCCTTAAATACATTTAAACTCAAACTTTGGTTCTCAAAAGTCTCCCATCTTGAACAATTTAGTTCTTGACCAAACTGTTCATGGAAAAAAATGTGTCAGTTGTCGAACAAAACTTCAGTTCTTGATCTGACAACCCTTTCATGCTGATACCGGTAAGATTTGGTTTTCGAACAAATTGCTTCTCATACAGCCTTCTGGAGTCAGAAGGCTGTTCCAAAAGCGATTTGTTTGAAAACTGAATATCCTTTGTTTGTCACCTAAGGGACATGTGGCTCATCATACAGGTATCAGTATAAAAGGGTTGTCAGGTTGAGAACAGAAAACCAAAGTTTTGTTGAACAACCAAGACATTTTTTCTATGAACAGCTTGGTCAGGAACCGAACTGTCTGAGAACCAAGATGTTCAAGAACTGAGGTTTGACTGTATTATGAAAGGAGACTGAAAATTAATGAGCTAAGCATCCATCATAAGACACTGGAACTAAAGCAAGATAAACCCAAAGAAATTAGAGGGGGGAAAATTAAGAGCAAAAATCAATTAAAGAGAAAATAAACATAGCATTGAGAGGATCAACAAAATCTAAAGCTGATTCTCGAAAGAAATGGATAAACTGAAAACTGAGAAAACTCATTATGAAGAAAAGAGAGAGCAAAGAGACAATATCAAGAACAATAATGAGAATATTATTAACATCTCTGAAGCCACATTTGAAAATTTAGATGTGATAGACAAATTTCCAGAAAAAATAACCCACCAAAACTGACTTACTAGCTATAAAAAACTTGAATAATCCTAGAATTTTTAAAACAATTAATCAGAAGAGGTAAATATTCCTGGAAAGTAGCATATTCTAAAATTACTATTCTAATCATATTTGGAATTATTTCAATCTTACTTAAAAATTTCAGAGAGTAGAAGATAATAGCAAAATCTGTATGAGAATAGCAAAAATCTTGATACAAAACTCATATAAGAATAGTACAAGAAATAGGGGGGTTCCAGCCAAGATGGAGTCATAGGTAGAAACCCTTTGCTTCCTTGCACAACCAAAAGGAGAATAACAACCAATCTAAAATCAATAAACAACCAAAACCAACAGAAAATCAAACAGCGTGGAACTCCAACAACCAAGGAATTAAAGGAAAAAATCAACCAGAACAACCAGACCGGTAACACAGTGGACCCCACTGGCCGACTCCTAAAAACCCAGCGACCTGGCAGACCATAGGGGTGGGGCTGGCTGCCGAGCTTCACAGGAAAGCTGACTTAAGGGGACAACTGAGACTCAGAGCTGACTGTGAGCTATAGCTGGGGTTGCCCAGGTGGGAGATACTCCCAGTCTCACACAAGAGTTCCTTGAAAAGTGGACTTGAGAGGAGCAAGCAAGCAACACTGTTCCCTCTCTGACCCCTCCCCCACAGGCAGCGCAGCAAAGAGGGCTGCCCTGCCTGGGTGAATAACTGGGGCCCCGCCCCCTTACAACGTATCAGGTGTGCCAAGAGAAAGAAATATGGCCCAAATGAAAGAACGGAGCAAAGCCTCAGAAAGAGAACTAAGCGAGGAGGAGACTGCCAACCTACCTGATGGAGAATTTAAAGCCCTGGTAATCAAAATGTTCACAGATCTGATTGAGCCTGATCGAAAAATGAAAAAACAAATGAAGGATACCCAAAGTGAAATAAAGCAAAATATTCAGGGAACCAACAGTGACAGGAAGGAAACCAGGACTCAAAGCAACGATTTAGAACAAAAGAAAGAAACAAACATCCATATAGAAGAAAAGGAAGAAACAAGAATTCAAAAAAATGAAGAGAGACTTAGGAACCTCTGGGACAACTTGAAAAGTTCCAATATCTGAATTACAGGGGTGCCAGAAGGAGAAGAACAACAGCAAGAAATTGAAAAGTTATTTGAACAAATAATGAACGAAAACTTCCCCAATCTAGCAAAGGAAATAGACTTCCAGGAAGCCCAGAGAGTCCCAAAGAAGTTGGACCCAAAGAGGAACACACAAAGGCACATCATCATTAAGTAACCCAAGATTAAAGATAAAGAGAAAATCCTAAAAGAAGCAAGGGGAAAGGAGAGAGTTACCTACAAAGGAGTGCCCATTAGACCATCAGCTGATTTCTCAAAAGAAACCTTGCAGGCAAGAAGGGGCTGGAAAGAAGTATTCCCAGTCATGAAAGG
>CM052538.1:115871149-115891394 GCA_028533065.1 Trachops cirrhosus
TATAGGAAACAGAGGATTCAAAGAACTTATATGTACAACTCATGGACATGAACTAAGGGTGGGGGGATGCTGGAGGGTTGGGGAGCAGGGTGGAGAGGGACTAAAGGGGGAAAATTGGGAAAACTGTAATAGCATAATCAAGAAAAATACTTTAAAAAATAATACAAGAAATAAAAGAAGCACATTTTATTAATAAACACATATAAAGTGCATTAAAAATATCAACAAACAGAAACCAGAAATAGAGGAAAATCGATAACGTATTGTGACTAGGCTGTGTTTATTCCATTGCAGATTTATTCAACATCTGAAAAGAAATTAATGCACTCATTACACTAACAATGCAGAAGAACATCAACGGACAGGCAAAAATCAATAGACAGAGATCAAGCATCTGATAAAATTCCACATTTCTTAAAAAAAAAACGATTTATATTATTAAAAAGTGTAATAGTTCCATAGTAGGTATCTTAAAACAAACCACCACCAAGAAAAATGCTCTAAACATGGTAAAACATTACAAACCATTCCCTTGATACTGGAACACATCAAGAATCTTGGCTGTTCACACTTCTTTCAACATTTACATTTAAATCCTTGCCATTACAACAAAGAAAAATCCCTAGGGAAAAAAAAACAGCTTAATTAAGAGATAAAAAAGAAAACCTAAGTATATGGAGATATTTACCAGGATTATGGACTAGAAAACTAAAAATTACAAAGTGTCAATTATATTCAAATCAAGTACAGCCAAGCCAGTTAGGATTCAGGGGCAGAGTTGGTGGGTAAAGGAATCTATGAGGGCCACGAAACATCACTGGAATAAATTAGAAGTATGCCAGTAAACTAAAGTTTCTATATGTTACTTTACATACCTGGAAATTTGAAAACATTCCTCAGTAACACCTACTATACATGTAGTTAGTTGCACTTAATTAAAATTAAGAAAATAATACCTAGCACCTTCTGGGGACATATCACCTAATTTTGAAACTCATAAACATGCTTACCAAGAAAATGTTGGTTCAGAAGTGAAAACAAGAACTACAGAAAACTGAAAAATGTTTTACAAAACCTTTTTCAGATATGTTTCCTTCAACTAGTGAAAGAAAATTAGGATTTTAATCTGTTTCTGTATAATACTTTTAAGATCATAAAATCTATTTCTCCCTCCCCTCACTAAATAAATGTTTGACCAATATTTACAGGTTGAAAAGGCTACCCACTTACGCTCTCTACACATACCTTCATGAGAGCACTTGTCACAGGGTATATAAATTATTTACTTACTTGTCCCTCCCAATTAAGCAATCTGAACTGAAGAAAGCTTGTGTTTCTCATTAATGTTTCTGACTCATAACACTTAGGAAATGTATTCTGTATTAATAAAATTTCAGTTTAACGATAAGGGTCTAAGAAATGTTAATTGACCAGGTTATAATTTGACAACTAAGAAGAAGCAAAGCTACTCAATTTATTTATTCAGCAAATATTTATTGTTCTAGGTCCTAGATTCTAGGACTAAAACCTAAATCTTCTGATTCCTATTGCAGAGTTCTTTTCATAAGCATAGAAAAAAAGCTTCCTTTTTTGAGAATGAAATCACTTTCATATGATTATAGCAAGGAAGGAGAAACTCTTACTAAAGAACTCACTACTGAAACAAAAAAGACAAACCCTTGCTAGTTTAAACTTTTTATTTAGATGGCCTCTAAATAATAATCAGTTAAAACAAGTATATAAAGCTATAGCAACATAGCAATATTGGGAGAAACAAATTTTAAAGTTACTAAGCATTTAAGTAAATTCTTAAAAATAATTTGAATTCAGGACAGTTGGCATTTTCAAGTAATAATTTCCTAGACCATTTTTTCTCAGTTATAAGCATCAAAATGTAAAACCTGTACATCTGTAATCACACTATTAAGTAAAAGCACCTTTTATATAGAACTTACACAATTCCAAGCATTTTATGCCCCATCAACAAGTTTGAAATCTAGTTTTTTTTCTACAGCTTTCTCACACACACCTAATGTGTGACAGTAATTTTTTTAGCAATTCACTTTTTATTGAGTGTTGCAAAATATTCACCTAAGTTTTCAGAGAGAATACTTTTTATATTTCCATTAGTTTATTAATATTTAATTAAATATTTGATGATCACAGATATACTTGATATAAACAAGTTCTGGGACAAACACAAGTAACTCTTGATAAGTACATAAATAAATTGAACCAGTAGGAGCAGAAGTATCTACAAGAGAAATGCACTAACCTGAGTACTTAACATACCATAGGCATCCATCAGTATATTTATACAAAGGGAATGAAGAACTCAAGTTATTCTAGTAAATCATTAAATAGAGATATTTAAGGTAATTTAAACTATAGAGTGACTATTTCAAAATGTTTTTGGCCATTAGGGTACTGACAAAGTATAAGGATAGACCAAGAGAAACTTACCAACTCTATCAAGAAAGGAAATCACTGTACACATTCCCCAAAGATGACTAGTAAACAACATAAGGGATAAAATTCTATTTTACTTAAAGTTATATGACAAACAGACAAATTATTTAGTTGTATTAATATATGGGTTCCTTAAGTTTAATCTAATACACACATACCTTAGATATATAGTAGGTTTGGTTCTAGACTACTGCAAAAAGGTAAATCACATGAAGTTTTTGATTTCCCAGTGCATAAAAAAGTTATATTTATACTATACTGTAGTCTACTAAGTATGCAATAACATTATGCCTAAAAAAATGTATATACCTTAATTAAAAAATACTTTGTTGCTAAAAGTGCTAACCGTCATCTGAGTCTCAGCAAGTCATAATCTTTTTGATGGTGGAGGGTCTTATCTTCAATATGCTAAAAAAGAAAATATCTGCAAAGTAGAATAAAGAAAAGAGCAATAAAAGGAAGTATGCCTGTATCTCATCAAATAACTGTGCTGATCTTGTTTCCTATTAGAGCAATAACATTAGTAAATACATAGCTCCATCTAGTGGGAAAATATACAAACATGTCCAGAGCTTATGTTTCAGTCTTTGACTAATTTCACAGCAAACTAATCAAAACTGACTTTTAAAAAGGCCAGCTTTTCACTCCTCACAGGTAATTACAAAATTTTTCCTAATCAACTTGCTAACAAACACTGTCCATTTGATCAGTCATATTTTTAAATAATGAGGATTTCTTCAACATCTTTTAACAAAATTTTTCATAGGAAAAAGAATGGTGGCTGTTTATCCTGCAGAGGAAACAGTATTCATGTTGATCCTTTAAAGAAAATAATATACACAAAACCCACTCCACAGGGATACAAGTATGAAGCAGTAACAGACAAGCAAATGCTAATGTAAAACAGTCTTCAAAGTCCCCATGGTCAAAATAAAAAACAGGGAGATACAGACAAAAACATAAGCAGGGTTTCTAAACATTTTGTTGACCTTTCCCCAACAATACAAAAAAATAACAAAAAATTTTTGTATTTCAAAAAAATTTTTTGAAAAATGTTAATGGTGTAAAGACTCAAAGAATATTAAAAGTTCCCTCTTCAGTAAGTATTTTTAAATACCTGTACTCTTAAAACAATGCAAAAACATTTTAATCACTGATATAACTGAACTTCAAATCAAACTCTATTTCTGGATACAAAAGTATATAAATTTAACTTCATAAAAGCCCACTAAAATAAGGCACCAGAATGAAGAGTAACAATCAATGGTAACATATTTTTCCCCTTCATATTTTTATTTCCATATCTCTACTTAAATTCAATATATAATTTAAGCATATTTCTCTTTATGTTGTTAATTAAAATTAATGTTAATTAATTCACTATTCTGTAACGTCAATTCACATGAATAAGGCTATCATACATTAATATTTTAATAGCTAAGGATTTAATACAGCTCTAATTCATATCTCTAGTGCCTGTTGAGCACAGTACTTAGTAAAAAAGTATATGTTTTAAGTGAGAGATCCAATGTAAAATTTTTGATGAAGATGTTGGCTTATTTTAGAAACTAACATTTTCAACTTTATAACTTTCCTTTGTTTAGGGTGCTTATTTTATCAAATCAAATTGTCTTTAATTTTTCTTCCTTTTGGATGCCATGAGAAGCTAAAAATTTGAAACAATGTACTTGCCTTAATAAAGTAGTTTTTAAAAATTATTGCAGACCTCTGTCCTGACCTGAGTGGGTAACAACAGTATCAATTATTGGAAGAAAGGGAATAAGCTTGCTATAAAGTAAGAATCATATTCCACTGGTAACCCAATACAAGTCTTCTGCTATCCTTGGTAATTGTCAAATACTCAAAGTTCCTGGTTTATCAAAATTACCATCTTACCTAGACCCTAGTAATTAATTGTTTATTCTTTTATAGGAATAAGAAATAAAACTGTTTCCTTTTCAGATAAGGCAAGGTTGGAATTTTTTCCTAAGGGAGTTTTGTTCAAAAATTAGGAAGGCCTCCAATTACTCAGAATTTAGGAAGCCTTAAGACAGTGAGTGAACTCAAAGATTGCTGGCTTTCTCCCCCCCAAAAAAACTGGAAAAAAGAGGGGGCATCACGGATGCAAGGAACCAACCAAAAACTTCAAGAAATTCATACAAGTGTTAGCTGTCTTGAAGGAAGCTTATGGGAGAGGAGGACTATAGCCTTGAGTGAAGAGCAAACACTGGTGATGCTAGAAGACTGAGTTAGAGAAAAATTTGTGTAGCTCACATCTGCCATGTTGCCTTAGAATAATTTGTGTCTGCCCCACAAATAACCCAATAACCCAAGCTGTAAGTGCAATGGGGTAATATTAAGGGAGGGCAGAAATCTTACTGGGGTAATGAAAACAGATGGGATCTGTCTTAGAACATTTGAGCTTCTATAACAAAAATACCATAGACTGGATGGCTTATAAACAACAGATATTTATTAAAGATTGTATTTATTTTATTTTTAGACAGGGAGGAAGGGAGGGAGAGAGAGAAACATCAGTGTGTGGTTCCTTCTCATGTACCCCCTACTGAGGACCTGGCCCACAACCCAGGCATGTGCCCTGACTGGGAATGGAAGAGGTGACCCTGTGGTTCACAGGCCTGCATTCAATCCACTGAGCCACATCAACCAGGGCAGACATTTATTTCCCATATAGTTCTGGAACCTGAAGTCTGAGGTCAGCGCTGGCACAGTTGAGTTCTGGTAAGAGTCCCCTTCTGGGCTGCAGACTGCCCACTTCTCACTGTATTCTCACATGGTAGAGTGGAGAGGGGAAGCAAGCTCTCTTGTGACTCTTAAAAGAGCACTAATTTAATTCCTATGGGCTGTGCCCTCATGACCTTATGGAATCCTAATTATCTCCCAAAGGTTCCACATCCTAACTGAGTTAGGGTTTCAACATATGAATGGTGGGGGGCAGAGCACAGACATTTAATTCCTTACAAGATCTAACCATCATTTATTTATTCTACCCTTACCCCTTCCAAACACCAGACTGACTGACATATAACAATAGCAGTTAATGCTCCTGAATATACAAGAAAACTGCATTTCCTAGCAGTCTTTACATTTGGGTCATGTGACTGAGTTATATTCAGTAGCAAAAGTAGTGTGGGCAGAAGTGATACAAGTCAATTTCAAGATGCACCTTCTGGGCATTCTATGATATCCTTTAGCCCTCTTTTCCCCTCCTGCAACAACCTTAAAAATCATACTTGAGGTAGTGACCTCACAAGGTAGAAGGAACTCTGATCTATAAGCCAAATTCTGTATGGGTGAGAAATAAACTTGTGTGTTTCAAGTCACAACTTGGGGGTTATTATTGCAACACAGCCTTTCTGATCCTAGCACACAACTCAGAGACTGCTGTCTTCCCCCTCCAATTCTAACCATAGGAGATCATTGGTACAGTAACAACAAATGTGCAACAGTGATCTGCTGGTGCTTGAAATTCTCTAATTCCAAGCTCATCCCATCCTCCCTTTTCCCTCTTCTAAAAATACACATCTATTCTCTTTTTTTTCTCTTCTCCTCCTCCCTCTCCCTCACTCACTCACTCACACTTCATTGCCAGATCTTAGAACTAGCTATTTCTCAAAAATAACAGGAAACATTTTTCTATATAATTACTTTTCAATCTTCTGACAATTCTGTAAGGTTTTCTTAGGCTCCACCGAGGAAGAAATGCCAATCAGCCACACAATCAGGCAGTATAGAGCTTTATTGGGGTTTGCGCACCCGGGCGAGGTTCCCCAGTCCACAGAGCGGGGCTGGGGAAGTCGCCCCAAACAAAGAGCATGGCAGGGTTTTATATCCCAAGTCTGGGGGTCTTCTTCACGGGGTCTGGGGATTGGTCCCTCTAGGACAAAGTGGCAGCATATCATTGGTGGTCCTCCTTAGGCTCTATGGTTGCTATGGCAAAGCCTGCCATTTAGGCTCTCTGGCCTGACGTCAGCCGTCTTTTTTGGGTTGTAGTTCAGCTGCCATTGTGTCCTACCACACCCACCCTTACAAATTCAATCTTTGGAAGATTTCAAAGGGCTTAAAATCATTAATTCCTTTAAAACAAATACACTGGTTATACTCCATAATCACTAGAAGTCAGAGGTGATCCAATGTTAATGTCAAATGATACTTGAATTCTTGATTTGGTAGAGATTGCTAATGATAGAAAAAACTAGAATGATAAATTCTAGACACTGCCCAAATGACCATATCCTATAAAAAATAGTCCATAATATACTAAAGCAAAAGTAGAAAGAAAGAAAAAAAGATCACCCTTTACCTCACTACCAAAATATAAACTATTCTTAAAATCTTAGTATGGTGACTTGGTCATTTTTGTTTTACATATTTATATATGTGTACTCAATGTCTACAGATATGTGATTTTTGTCTGCATTATATCATAAACATTTTTCTTCAAATCATTTTAATGGTTGTTCAGTATTTGATTAATGGCAATATCATAATATTCTGGTACAAATAGCACTAAAAGGAACACCTTTATGGCTGTTTTTAAAAATACCATTAACATTGAATGTGGGAATGTTAAAAAGTAGTCTAAATTTTTACCCACTACTAGGCAAATAATATGGTCCTTTGTTTTTATAAAATACTTAAGAACGTATTTTAGAAGACAATGATTCCAAAAAAACCTTTAGTAAAGAAAATAATTTCTGTAATATCTAAGATACATTTACATATAGATCAAATATGAGCTTTCAGGCCAACCAGTTAGTAATCATGTGACAAAGTATTTAAATAAAATTTTAAATCTAAGATGATTAACAAAAACATAGGCATTTAAAGATGTAAACTTTGATTTTAATGTAAATGGAAATAAAATTAATCATCTGCATGAAATAAAGACAATAGAAATTAAGCCACTGAAATCTGAAGCTGCATTTCTTACCAATGAAGAATGACAAAGAAACTCAGTGAGTTTCTGTATAAGAACTTTCTAAGCTGTAGTTCACTTACCCAAATGAATTAGAATAATCTTGCCCACTGTGCCAGCTCATGCCACTGAATAAAATGTTCTACTTTGAGATATCATAAGCTCTATCGCACAATACCTGCAGCTCCCAATCTGGTAATAAGTTATTTGACATAAATTAAGGAAATGGCTCAATTTACATTAAATTTAAAAGATAATAAAGGTATTAAAGGACTAATTAGTTTCAAGACATGCTGCTTTAAAAGTCTGTCATACTTTAGAAAGTATTTCACAAAATGGAAGGAATTTAAACATTTAAAAAATGTTTAGGTTACATGTACATGGTTCAGATTTAATGCAAAACAGCATTTCAACACTCAAATACAAATAGTATCTATAAGAAATTACCATTCAAATTCCAACTGAGTAAAAATGCAAAACGTTTTCTCATTATGTGATGAACACTTTTACCATTGTATCCTAACATAAATTTACATGATCTTTGGTCATCCTTAATAAGACATACATCTTAAGATCAAAAATTTAAAATGAATAAATACATAAATAACAAAATACACACCCATAGTGGAGGAAAAACTTTTTCTCAATCCTCTTAAAATCCCTGGCTGAAACTGAATATTAAACTAACAACACAAGTTAACAGGACAAATGCATACAAATTTATTTCATGTAAGTTTTACATGACAAAAGAGCCTTTACAGGCAAATAACGACCCCAGAAATAGTAAAGCCTAAACCCTCTTATACTAGGTCTGATGAAAACTGGAAAGCATGGTAGAACAAAGGGTATAGGAGCCAAGAGTAGTAAACTGGGGGAAACAGCAAGACCTGTCCCTTTTGATTCCTCTGACTATCCTTGTTCTTCTATCTTTGGAGATAAGGATGCTCCTTCCTTATGGGTATATGGAGGACATCTCTCACAAGAGGGTCATATGTGATCTACTTCAAGAGAAAAGAGGGAGGTCAGAGCATCCTTCTTGAACCTGCCATTTGCCAAATTTTTTCAGCTTAAAATATTTATATATATTTTTTTGAATTTCTGTAAGTTTATTTCTCAATTATATTTAATTGACCATACTATTACAGTTGTCCCATTTCTTCCTCCTCTGCCCCCCTCCACCAAGCACCAGCTCCCTCGGGCATCACCCACACCTTTGTTCAAGTCCACAGGTCATGTATGTAAGTTCTTTGGCTACTCCACTTCCTATACCGTAACTTACATCCCCACAGCCATTCTGCAAACTACCTATTTGTATTTTTTAACGCCCTCACCTCTTCACTCATTCCCCCACAACTCCATCTGGCAACCATCAAAACATTTTCTGTATCCACAATTCTGTCTCTGTTCTTGTTTGCTTACTTTGTTCTCCAGCTTCAATTGTTGATAGATATGTATTTATTGCCATTTTATTGTTAATAATCTTGATGCTCTTCTTTTTTTCCTTAAGTAAGTCCCCTTCACACTTTATATAATAATAGTTTGGTGATGATGAACTCGCTTAGTTTTTTTATTGTCTGGGAAGCTCTCCATCTGCCCTTCGATTCTAAACAATATCTTCACTGGGTAGAGCAATCTTGATTGTAGGTTCCTGCTCTTCATGACTTTGAATATTTCTTACCAAGCCCTTCTAGCCTGCAAAGTTTCTTTTGAGGAATCAGCTAACAGTCTCATGGGAACTCTCCTATAAGTAATCAACTGCCTTTCTCTTGCTGCTTTTAAGATTCTTTCTTTGGCATTTTCATTATGATGTGCCTTGGAATGGGCCTCTTTGTATCCACCCTGTCTGGGACTCTCTGTGCTTCCTGGACTTACATGTCTATTTTATTCACTAAATTAAGAGAGTCTTCCTTCATTTTTTTTTTCAGATAGATTTCTAATTTCTTTTTCCCTCTCCTCTCCTTCTAGCACCCCCATGATGCGAATGTTGGAATGCTTGAAGCTGTCCCAGAGAACGCTTACACTGTCTGCATTCTCCTGGATTCTTTTTCCTTCTTGTTGTTCTGATTGGTTGTCTTTTGCTTCCATATGTTCCAAACCATTGATTTGATTCTCGGCTTCATCCATTCTACTGCTGTATCCCTATAAATTGTTCCTTATTCCAATTGGTGTATTCTTCATTTGTGACAGAATGTTTTATGCTGTTGAGATCCTCACAAAGTTCCTTCAGCATCCTTATAAACAATGTTTTGAACTCTGCATCTGATAGATTGCTTATCTCAATTTTGTTTAGTTCTTTCTCTGGAGTTTTGATTTGTTCTTTCATTTGGGCCACATTCCTTTGCCTCCTTATTTTGGCAGTAGCCTCCTTGTGTTTGTTTCTAAGTATCCGACAGAGGTGCTATGACTCCCTATCTTGGTAGCGGGGCCTAATGTAGTAGGTGTCCTGTAGGATCCAGTGGCACAGCATCTCCTATCACCCAAGCTGTACACTCAAGGTGTAACAGGGTGCAGCCAAGAGGGGGGCCCCAAATAAGGATTTGGAATGGGGTCCAGAACTCAAGGTGTCCAGGAAATATTAGAAAGATATAAAGGATGTCCTCACTCCCCCTCCCCCTCCACAGGTGTGAGTTAGGGGAAGGGATGCATGGAGCAGAGCCATTGAGAGCTGTTTTGCACAGCAAAAGCTTTGCAGCTAACATCTGGCATGGTCATTTAGCATATCTATAACCTTTAACTGGTTGCATAGATGTTAAATAGCTGTGGCCATGCTCTGAGCTAGGGGGATGGAAGGGACTTCCACTCAAGATGTAATTGGGGGGCAGGTCCGCCTGGTTACAGCGCCTGCGTGAGAGCTTGGAGATGACTGGCTCCACACCATGGGGCCACGCCTGTCCAGACTCATTATGGCAACCCAGTAAAGCTGGAAGGATACAGGAGTGCTGGCAAGTGTAGCTGATTGTGGGAGGAGTCAGAAATGGGGCTGCAGAGGAAGACTGGCGTGGGGATTTAAACCCAGATGCAGTAGCCACTAAGGGGAGAACCACTCAGTTTGGGCAGAGTGGAGACCCCCTCGCAGCTTTGCCAGGGAGAACCATGCAGTTTTGCCAAATTGCAGACCCCCACAGCTTTGCAGAGGAGAACCACGCAGCTTGATCCTGGCCAACGACACAGCTGATGGTGTTGGAAGCCTGAATCAACTTCTTTTCCTGAGATACAGTACCCCAAATTAGGGCAGAGGGAGAAGGAAGGACTGTGTGTGTCTGTGGGTATCCTATAGGACTTTGATATTTTAATGAGGACAATAGGTCACTACTTTAAGTCTGTATAGCTTTAAATAAACATTTCTTTTCCTTTTCACAAATCTCTGGCATTGAGAGATGTCTTTCCTCTGGCGGCGGACAAGTGAACCTAGTGGAGGTCCTTTTGGGAATACTATATCCTACCCCCCTTGGCCCCTGTGTTCTGTAACAAAGGTACACCCTCCATGTAAACTAAGTACATCCTCCTCCTGTAGCGGAGCCTTGGTTGCTGTTGGCAGGTCAATGGGAAGGATTTACCCAGGCCAGTCAGCTGCAAGGACTGACTGTGACCACTGACCACCAACCTATGCCTTCTGTGGAGGATCAGCTATTTAGGGGCAGTGCGGTAGTGCTTCATTGTGCTCTATAGCTGTCTACTAGGTGTGCAGGCTCTGGGTTTCCTGGGTTGTACAGGCCAAGGTCATCCTGCACCTGTGTTCTGCCAGAGCCACACTGCACCAGCTATAAAGCAATCAGGGATGGCTGCTACTTGCCCTGGGCTTACAGAACCCCAGGCAAAGTCAAGCTGTAAATCTAGGCTGGCTGCTGCCAGTGCCAGGCCTGGGGCCACTTAATAAGAGCAGTGGGAGTGGCCTGGCTGGTGTGGCTCAGTGGACTGAGTGCTGTCCTGCAAGCCAAAGGGTCGCCAGTTCAATTCCTGGTCAGGGCACATGCCTAGGTTGCAGCCACGTCCCTGGCTGGGGGCATGAGACAGGCAACCAATCAATGTATCTCTCTCACACATTGCTATTCCCTTCCCTCTTTTTCTCCCTCCCTTTCCTTTCCCTCTCTCTAAAAGCAAATAAATAAAATCTTATATAAAAAAAAAAGAGGTATAGAGGCTAAGGGCTTCTATACCTTGGCTGTTGCTTGTTTGATAGGATTTAGGAAGTTGTGAAGCATGAGCCAAGACCAGCCATTAATGTGGAAAAGCCACTGTTAGCAGCTTGGGTGAGCTGGTAAGTTGAGTGGGACAGAGCCTCAGATCTCCAGGGCAGGGCAAACAGTGTTAGCCAGGTCTAACAAACAGTGTTAGTTAGTCTCAGAGTTAGAGACTCTAACTTTAGAGTTATACCCTGAGTTAGAGACTCAGAGTTTGTTAGAGTCTCTAACAAACTAGTTAGTTAGTTAATGGCTCCTGCCCACTGGCTCTATAGGGGGAAGGTTTAGAAAAGGGACAATGGCCTCTCCCCACCTTTCTATCTGGGAGACAGCTGTCACCCAGCCCCTGCCCTGATGCCAGACACTGCAGTTCTTCCCTATATGTCACTGGTGCCTTTCAAGCTACTATCCTAGCATTGGAGCTCAGGGGAAGTGAGTCTGAGTAAGTCTGTTTGGGTTCTTTAAGGGGAACTGCTTGGGACTCCAGAAGTTTCTTCCACTGACTAAGTCCCTACTGGTTTTTGCGGCCAGAAGTTATGGGGACTTATCTTCCTGGTACTGTAACCCTGGGATGGAGGGGCCTGGTATGGGACTGGGGCTCCTGGCTGCCGAAATATCCCTCCCAAATTTTTACCCACCACATGTAGATGTGGGACCAGCCCATTCCATGTCCCTGCCCCTCCTACCAGTCTGGATGGATGTGGTTTCTTTAATTCCATAGTTCTCGGACTTCCATTCAATTCAATTTCTGACTGTTCTGCATGATGGTTGTTCTATATTTTACTTGTGGTAATTTTGATGTGGTTGTGTGAGGAGGCCACCCATGTTTACCTATGCTGCCATATTGACCGGAAATCTCAGAAGTCTTTTTGTTAATATATTTTTTAATCTTCACCAGAGGATATTTTTTTATTTATTTTATGGATAGGATGAGAGGGAAGGAGAGAAACATTGATAGGTTGCCTCCCATTTGTGCCCCGACCAAGGATCAAACTTACAATCTAGTTATGCACCCTAACCAGGAATCAATCCCATAACCTTTTGGTACACAGGACAACTCTGGTTGTTGGAGGACAACTCTCCAACGAACTGAGCCACCCAGCCAGGGTGTTCAGCTTAAAATATTAAGTATGCCAGTGCCATATTCAGTCCCTTTTTGTACATGTTCTAAGACCTCTCCACACAAAATGAAAATATCATACATATTACCCTTTCCTAATTATATTTTATTTAGGATAATGGAGCACAGTAGGAAAAAAAAGCATGCAAGTACTAATCAAAAGAAATGAATGGCCATGTTAATATTAAACAAAATAAAACAAGAAATATTACCAAGATTAAAGTACATTAAACAGTTTAATTCACTAATAAGACATAAACAATCCTAAATATGTAAGTATTTACTAAGGGTGTCAAAATACATAAGTTATAATGAAAAATGATCAGACAAATCCCTAGTTATAGTTAGAAACTTTACCACACCTCTCTCAGCAATCAGGAGAATAAGTGTTCAGAAAATCAGCAAAGATATAGAAGACTCAGTATATCAATCAACTTGACCTAACTGACATTTATAGGAAACTCAATCCAACATGGCTGAATACATAATCTTTTCAAGTGTACATGGCACATTTACCAGAAAAGAACCCATTCTAGTCTACAAAACAAACCTCAACACATTTATAAAAACTGAAATTTTACAAATTATGTTCTTACTACAAGAAAAATAAACTAGAAATCAATCAAAGAAAAGTATCTAGAAAATCCTGAAACACTTCTAAATAACCCATGATTCAAAAAGAAAGTAGAAAGGGAAATTATAAGTATTTTAAACAATATAAAAATGGAAATAGATTATCAAAATGTATGATATGTAGCCTGAGCAGTGCTTGGAGGAAAATTTATGGCACTAAACACATATACGTAAAAAGGAGGAAGGCCTCTCAATACTTAAGCTTCCACTTTTAAAAAAACACATAATTAAGAAAAAATTAAACCCAAATCAAACAGAAGAAAGGAAATGAAAAGAGAGCAAAAATCCATGAAATTGAAAATATAAAATCAACATGGAAAAGATCAATGAAACCAAAAGCTGGTTCTTTGAAATGAAATTGATAAACCTCTTGCCAGATTGATCAAAATAGAGACATACACTGCCAATTATCAGGAAGAAGACAAGGGCATTAAAATGATCCCACAGATATTAAAATGATAAAAATAAAACATCACAAACAACTTTACACCCATAAATTTGACAAATTCCTTAGAAGACACAATCTACCAAAGCAAACTCAATTAAGAAGAGATAATCAGAATAGTCCTGTATCTATTAAAGGAATTGAATTCACAGTTTCAAGAAAACTTCCAACAGCGAAAACTGCAGATCCAGAGATTATACTGATAAGATCTTTTAAATTGCAGTTATTTCCTGAAAACCTCCTTCCTTAGGAGGCTTCTCTGGAATCTGGACCATCTGTACTTTAGGCCTGGGACATCATTTCACTGTTCTCCTGGGTTGGATTTACTGTTTCCTATATTCCATGTCTTTTCTCTTACATTTTTATTTTCCTAGAGCATAACTTCCAAGGATCTCCCGGTACGGAAGTCTTTGTTCTACTCTCATACTTCAAAGGTTGTTGACTAGCCAAGAATTTGGGGGTTGAAAATACTATCCTTTGAAACTTTGAAATCACTACAATACTATGTTCTAGCAAATGATAACGCTGGCCAAGAAGACTAATGCTGGTATGTTCATTCAATTCTTTTTTCTTTTTAGGGAGCCTATTTTTGTTTTCTTTCTAAACCTTCAGGATTTTTTTTCATTCTTGGTGTTGTGAAGTTTTACAAACATGTGCCTATGGGTACTTTTTTTTAAAAAAAATATTGAATACTGCAAGGACAGAAACATAAAATGTCATGTATCTAGTGTTAAAATGATGGTTGTTTCGGTTGGGGTTATAGAATTTGGAGTAATGTTTTGTTGTCATCTTTTTATTTGTTTATGTCACTTGAAAGATTTTATAAAGAGCATATAATGTTTTTATAAAAAAACTATGCCATTAAAAAATAAAAACAATGCCTACAATGTTAATTAAAGCTTTAAACGTGCAAACTTTGATTCTATAATTCTATTAGAAATCTGCATTCTAGCAAAGGTGCAAACATAGACATACAAGAACATAAACTGCAGTGCTGTTTATAGTTTAAAAAATTAGAAATAGCACAAATAGCTACACATTAAGGTCTAAACAAATTATGCTACATAAATACTATAAACACTACATACACATAAATTAACATAGAAATATGTATAAAATATAAAATGAAAGGGGGAAGTTATAAAATAGTAAAACATAACTATTATTATATTAAGAAAATAAAAAAGCAAAAAACTCCCAAAACTATGTATTTAGATACATATACACATGTAAGGAAATGTATAAAGAAAGGTCTGTAAAGATACATTTCAGGATGCAATAGTCTCTACAATAACCACTAAAAGAATGGTAAAGCATGCACAATTTCCAAAGTAACAAAGGATAAAAATGGAATAATACAAAATATGAATGGATAAAATGACCCAAATACTATACGCTCCAATTGTAAAACAAAGATGTCCCACTGGATTTTTTAAAATCCAATTCTATGTACACATTAACCTAAAGAAGGCTGACATAGCTATATCAAAGTCAGAGAGAGGCCAGAGCTTAGAGAAGACTCAGGAAACTTGACAAGTAAATACAGCATGGGATCTGGATCGGGTCCTAGAACAGAAAAAAGAACACTGATGAAAAAAACCAGTGATACCTGGATAAAGTGTATAATTTAGTTAGTAGTATTATATCAATATTAATTTATTGGTTTTGACCATTGCACTATGATTATGCATTGCATTAACAGTAGAAGTAGGGTGAAGGGTTTACAAAAACTTTCTGTACTATTTCTGCAACTTTTTGGTAAGTCTAAAATTATTTCAAAATAAAAAGTGTATTAAAAAATTCATACTAAACTATAAAACAAAAAGCATTACTACAGGTAAAAAGGGATACTTATTAATGGAAAAATGTTCAATTCATAGGGAGAAAATTATAAAATTGTATGCTTCTAATAACATGACCTCATAATAAATAAATCAAAAACAGAACTACAAGAAAAACAAAATCCACAATTATGCAGGAAGAGTTAACACACAGTAAATTGTCAGTAACTGTCAATCAATTATACACACATAAATCCATAAGGAAAGAGATTTTCACAAAGGCCCCCATCAAGCCTTTGACAAGTGGGCCTCTAAACAGGTCAACTCATAACATGGTAGCTGGCTTCATCAAAGTGATCAAGAAAATGCCGGCAAAAAGGAAGCTACAGACTTTTGTAACTTAATCTCATTAGTGACATTGACCATTTTTGCCATATTCTTTTTTTCAATTTAATCTTTATTGTATTTTTTCCATTATACCCCTTATACCCCCCTCCCCGAGCAATCACCACACTATTGTCCATGTCCATTTCCTTTTTGCTCAATCTCTCTACCCCTTAACCTCCCCCTACCCCCCCATCTTACAATTTTTTAGAAGCGAGTCTCTAGATCCAGTCTACCCTTAGGAGAAAGGATTATACCGGTGTCTGAATACCAGGGTTATTTTAAAAGGCAGCCTATCAAAAGTAGCATAATGGAAAAAGCAACTGGAATACAAGTTAGGAGAACCGGATTTTAGTAACTATGTGACTAAATACAATCTCTCAAGGGCTCAGTGTTTTCACTCAAAAAAACTCAGGGTAGCTGAAATGACATCCACGGTCATTTAAATTCTATGTTCTAAATTCTGTGCTTTCCTACTGTATCTTTAGGAAAGGATCATTATTAGATACTTGGTCAAAATGTCTCATTTTACAAAAGAGAGCCAAGTTCCAGGAGAGGTTAACACAGACAGGTAATAAGTCATACTTATTCTGCTCTTTTGCCCACTGCTCTTTCACTGTAGTGCACACTTTTGAAATTAATACCCTAAAAAAATCCTATCCTCTCTTTAAGTCTCAAAATCCATTCAATTCAAAAGGCAGAGAGAGTAATACTGTACTAACAAGAGCAGCAGCAACAATTGACTAATACCATGTGTTATTTCTTTTTCTCTCAGCAGCCCTAAAGCTATCTCTGTAGGTGGCATGTTAGATGAAAGTCAGTTGTCCTCTGCCCATCCCAGTCCCAGGTATCTGGATGTTGTAGTATTAACATTCTTTGCTAAAAGTAAAGTATAAAAATCAACAAATAGATCATAGCAGAGTCACCTTAAACAAAGTAAACCTAAATGAAGTATCTAAAAATAGAAACTACAACCAGAAAATGCAAGTTTTGTCCCCACTTGAAACCCGGAAAATGGTGTCCAAGAGGCCAACAATGGCAGTGTGATGCAGGCAATGTCCAGGGAGTAGGTAGGTACTCTAGGAAGCTACCAATAACAACTGCACTGCCAGATATATTCTTGTGCAGAAGATATATTCATATTCATACAATCAGTGTACTACCATTAAATTTTTGTACTACATAAATACCCTATTTGCTCCCATATGAGGTCAAAAGCCAAGGGGGAGTGGTGGTGGTGGGGGGGAAAGGACTCACTTGTTAGAAAACTGCCTCCACAACACATACCCTTTACAAGCCATAATAATTTGTAGTAACTCCAACTCTGGCTCAAGAAGTGCAGTGAAAACATTGCATATAAGTACAATTGCTTTGTGTGGCATTATAAAGCAGAAAGGCATGTATACTAGTCAAATTATGTGTGTATGTGTGTGTATATACATGTATATAAATGCCTATACTCAGAATTTGTATTTAAGAATGGCTCAAGGATAGCAGTGGGTTGTTGGTGGTAGAAGCTGAGGCCTAAAGGTTTATCCTAAATCTGTGTTTGCATGACAATCAAGATTGGAAAAATATTAATTATCCATATCGAATAAAAATCACATTGATGGACACTACCTGCAAGCTTCTCATTACTTTAGCATTTAACATCTAAATACAAACCTAAATTCATTTCTATAAACCACCTAAAGTGTTACCTTAAAATGTTAACATAGGCTGAAATAGTATTCAAAGAACGTTTTTGATACTTTCAAAAGATTTTTTATACTTTCAGTACTGAGTGAAAGGCAGGGAACCCAAAGTAAGAGAAGATGACCTGGACAGCCCAATGAGACACTTAAGGAAGAAGGAACCTCCATCCTAGGCAGGGGTACCACAATTGAGTGTCACAGCCCAAGCCATTGGCTATTACTTCCCATATTATGTATATACGCAATCAGAAGATACCAATTTCAATCAAGCCATACCAAGATAAAACAGTTCAAAAGCCAACACCCATATCAAAGTAGTGAAAAAAGTATTTTATGATTTTTTTAGTTTTATATTTTTGTGCAGAAATATCTGGACATTCACCCTTTCCCTAGGGTTTTATGCAATATCAAAGAAGACGTTCATCTCCTTTCTTTTCTCACTTCTTACCTCTCTTTTGAACAGTTAAGAGAAATCTCAAACAGGTCTCTAATTAGTCTTGAGGTAAAAGTGGTAAAAAGCAAAGAAAATATGTTAAAGGATTTAAAATTTAACCTCAAAATACTATAGCACACATTACTTAATACTATTATGTATTTATGCTTTTCCAATATAGTCCACCTCAATTAATGATTTTACTACCAACGAAAAGGTTAAAGGGTCATTTCTAAACTGTCATTTTTCCACAGAGCAGGGGTCAGAAAACTGTGAAACAAGAAAGGAAAGGAGGGAGGGAGGCAAGCAGACAAGCAAAAAAAAAAAGGCAGGCCAAAAGGACTGAAGGCAGGAAGGGAGGGCGGGAGGGAGGGAGGGAGGGAGAGGGAAGGGAGAAAGGAAGAAAGGGAGGAGGACGGAAGAAAAGAGAGAAAGAAAGAGAAAAGAAGAAAAGGAAAGAAACGAGGGAGGGAGGGAGAGAGAGAGAGAGAGAGAGAAAGAAAAGGAGGGAAGGAAGAAAATACAGAGACTATATATGGTCTCCCAACCTAAAATACGGGCAGCCCTAACTTCACACAGTACTGCTTTAACAGAAACTCTTCACAGCAAGAAATGCCTCTATTTACTATCTGGTTCTGTACATAAAATTTGATGACCCCTGCAATTATGGATATCCAAATGGCCAATAAACATGTAAAGAGGTGTTTAATATTACTAGTCATTAAGGAAACCAGGGAAAACCCACAATGTGATATCACTATAATACCCCCCAAAATGGCTAAAAAAAGTAAGATAATACTAAGTGTTGTAAGCATTTGGAGGAGCCAGAATTCTCAAACTCTGCTGAAAGGAGTGCTAATTCACAACTAATTTGAAAAACTTTTTGGTAGTTATACCAGAAATACATACTGCATATTCTACAATGAAGCCATTTAACTAGTAGGTATATGGACAACAGGAATGTATACATATGTTCACTAAAATACTTATGAAGATGTGCCAAAAACTGGATGGTAACAGCCAAAAACTGGATGGAAGACCATACAGAATAAGAACAAACAAACTTCTGCTACATAACTTGTATAAATCGGATAAATACAATGTGGGCAAAAGTGAAACATAAAGGTCTATATACTGTATGATTCCGTTCATGTAAAGTTAATAAGATAAATTCATAGATCACCTTAAAAATCAAGATAACGGTTATCTTTGGGAAAGGGGTACAAAGTGGGACTTCCAAGAGTCAAGTAATGCTCTTTCTTGATCTAGGTGCTATATATCCTTTGTGAAAATTCAGTGAGCTATACACTTATGATTCACCCATTTTTCTGGAGGTCTGTTACCCTTCAAAAATGAACACACTAGACTTCCGGCCAAGATGGAGGCATAGGTGGACGCACTGTGTCTCCTCGCACAACCAAGATAGGGACAACAACGATATAGAAACAAGATAACAACCAGAAGACAGAAAATTGAACTGTATGGAAGTCGCACAACCAAGGATTTAAAAATAGTCACTTTCATCCAGACCGGTAGGAGGGGCGAAGTCAGGCCGGGCGAGGGACGCGGAGCAGAGAGCTGAGCACCCGGGGCGGCGCGCAAGTCCGCAGCAGGCAGACCCTGGGCGCACAAGCAGTGGTGGCTGGTGGGCCCCAGCCAGGGGGTGGTGACCGGCAGACCTAGCAGACCCTGGGCGCACAAGCAGTGGTGGCTGATGGCCCCCGGCCAGGGGGTGGTGACCGGCAGACCCAGCGAGGCGGCCATTGTGAAGCAAGGCACTGCACGCAACTCAGGGTCCCAGTGCCGGGAAATAGAACTTTCGGTCACTGACTGAAAAGGAAGGTCCCACGGGGTGCACAGGCCCACCCACACCGGAATTGGTGCCAGAGGGGCCCGGTTGGCTTGCAGAAAGTGGCGGAAGGATCTGGGGTCCTACAGAAAGTAGAGCAAGCGCCATTGTTCCTTCTCGGACCCTGCCCCCACATACAACGTCACAACCCTGCGACTGGGGTGTCCCGCCCAGGTGAACTCCTAAGGCCCCGCCCCTCACTACAGGAGCTCAACAAGACCAAAAAACAAAACAAATAAAACGGCAAAAAGATGGCTGAAACAGAAGAAGAATTGAAAGCCCCAGAAGTCATCCTTTTAAGCGACCAAGAGATAGCC
>CM052538.1:115891894-115912297 GCA_028533065.1 Trachops cirrhosus
AAATATAGAATCCTAAAAGGAGAAAGAACAAAACCAAGCACAGATCCCAAGTAATGCCATGTCCTTCAGGCCAGGATATGCTTCTTTGAAGACATATCCCCCATGTCCGGACTTTGCTCAGACAACATGGTTGGAGTTGGGCGTGGCAGCTATGGATGCTGCTAAATATCCTGCATTGCAAAGGACAGTCTCTCACAACAAATTATCTGTCCCAAAATATCAGTGTTGCTGTTGTTGAGAAACTCTGAATTAATAAACAGAAAATTCACACCATTTATATTTATATAATTTATGACAGTAAAGTTAGTACTTTTCTAACTTCAGATATATGTATCCTGATTCTGATTGTCGATTAATTCACTGTTTATCAAAGTCAGGAATGCCACAAGCTTTTTACTCTGAATAACTTTACATCTTGTTTCTTTTCGGTATGGGTAAAAGAGCCAAAATGAAAACTAGACCACAATAACAACAGCTAGTGACTCAGAAAAAGGCCTCTTAAATAACATATACTTAGGTTCAAATAATACCTCAGTCAAATACTCAGTGTGACTTCAGGCTAGTTACTTAACCTCTGTGTCAGAGTGTGTTCATTTGTAAGATGAAGATAAGAATACCTATGTCACCAGGAATTTGTGAAATAGTTACAAAATGCTCAGCTAGTGTGTGCTATAAGGTAAGCATTCAATAACTATTGTAATTATTATAATTTGCTATATAGGCTGAATGTGTCCTGGAGGTTGAAGTTTGCTCTTCACTTTTCTAGAATTTTTTTGAGTATTACTCCTCTATTACCTTTTTTGTTTTTGTTGGATTTATTGGGGTGACATTGATGAACAAAATTATACATGTTTCAAGCATACAATTCTACAACATGTGACCTGTACACTGTATTGTGTGTTCACCACCCCAAGACAAGTTTCCATCCCCTAATCGCTCCTTTTTTTTTTAAAATCCTCACCCGAGGACACGTTTACTAATCTCAGAGAGAGAAGGGGAGAGAAATATGGATGAGAGAGAGAAATGTCAATTAGTTACTCCTCATATGCACCCCAACCAAGGACCTGCAACCTAAGTATGTTCCCTGACTGGGAATCAAACCCACAACCTTTCAGTGTGTGGGACGACACTCCAACAAACTGAGGTACCCGGCCATGGCTCCTATTCTCTTTTAATTTGTTCTTTCTAATCTGTTTGTGGACTGATGATGTGGACTCCATCCAGTGGGGTCTGTATGTTGTGAATGCAATGAACAAATTCACATGGACAACAGAAATTCTGTGGAGAAAAAGGGACAGCACGGCCACTCTCTGAGTGAGAGAATGCCCTGACCCTTGCCTGGACAGGCCTTTGTTGCTTTCTAATAGCATACCTCAAAGAAGGTTCTCATGCATTATGCTCAAGCTTGCTTTAGGTGAATACCTTTTACAGATAACAAAGGAAAGGATGTTGCTGATTACTTCTTACAGATTAACAAAGAAAAAATGTTGCAAATGTAAGGGAATGATGAGTGATTGGTCTGGTTACACTTGTCCTTGGGAGAATTAGCACAGACTTTAGGAAGTTACTTTAAAGATATGCAGTGAACATTTGCTGCTTCAATTCAGGGTGAGGGATTTTTAGCAAAAGCAAGCCTCAAAGCAGCCTAGGTACACTGCAGGCCTGGTGTCCCATGGGAAGGCCAATCTGTGGGCCTGGCTCCTGTGTGCTCTCTCACGCCTGCTGGTTTTCTGACAGGGCTGGGCTATATTTGCCATTGCCAAGTGGATGTAGATCAATGTATTAGATATCCACCCTACCAACCTTTTAATAATTGTGTATAAGATTAGTTCTAAGCAAAGGCCTAGGAAGCTCCTAGGAGGAAACTGTATGGATTTCTGCATGTTGATTACTCAGAGGCCATAACTCCTAGGTTCCCAGCTTATACCAAATAATAGAACTCTGTCATACAGGGGTGGGAAAAGGTAAGTTTACAGTTGTGAGTAGCAAAAACACAGTTTATTTTTGTATTATTATTAATTATTGTATTATTTTCCATATGAACTGTAAACCTGCTTTTGCCCACCATAAATGACCTGTGTGTTTTTCCTAGTCTATCACAGTAAAATATTTTTTAAAAGTTTTCCAAGTAATTATTTTGTTCACATGCCCATTAAAGGCCCTTGGAATATAGAAATGTTCTGTTATGTGATGGAATAATGAAATGAACCAGAAACTAATATCTGTCCTAAATAATAACATGATGCCTTGGTATTTGTAAGTTATAATCCACTGAGACCTTACAGCAGTGATGCTCAGGGCCACAGACTTTAAAATGCTTAAGAGTCTTTCACTTGCAAATAGCATTGTAAAAAACACTTCTAATACCTGTACATAAAAACAATATACAGTGATAGATCTTTTGAAGAGTGCAAGAGTTATAATCTCTTCTACAGGATGGGCCAAAAGTAAACTTACAGTTGTAAACCTATTCCATGGATGGCCTCCAAGTATGCCAAATTCTATATTTGCATGTCTATATGTGTGCAGACAGTATGATTAGGCACCTAAAGAAAATCTCTTGGCCCACAATAACTATGGCTATTTCAGTGAATGGTATTTCCAAAATGTATTTGTATTCATAGTACGTTGAGTACCATGGCATTGCATTTTCTAGTTGGACACTGTGAAGGCAAACTTTAGACTTGAGGAGAACAAAATCTGTCAACATGATCAGATACTGTCATTTTAAAATATTCCTAAGTATGGGTAGAAATATTTAAAAAGTTCATTCCTAAACTTTTCCCCAACTGTGGTGGACACTGCTGGTTGTTTCTCAGTATATTTTCTCCTTCTCCCATAATTTTTTAAAACATATATTGCCACCTAGGAAGACACTAGTTAGCCCAACCTAGGTATAGCCCTCATGGCCAAGTTCTGACCAATGAGATTTGTGTAATTTTCAGGGTTTTCTTCATCATTCTTACCTTTCTTCCACTCTTCTGGATAGAGCCTTATCTCTGGCTTATAAGTGGGTTATATGAGGGGGAAATAAATTTCTGTCTTGTGTAAGCCACTATTATTTTGGTCTTGAACAATAGCTGATCCAATGGCCCAACACAAAAACTTTATTCCAAAGAGACATTGAACTAATTGTCAGATATATAAGTTCAGTGAGTATTTTGAGGTTCCTGAAGGTTTAGTTTCTAGCCACTCTGCAAAATGATAAATCAATAATTTAACTATGTAGTTGTCAACCAAGATAAGCTAAATAAATCAACAACTTAAAAATATAAGCTTGATACTTCAGCATTTTTCTAATTTCAGGATATTACATATTATATAAAATAATAATAGAGTAATGTGATAGACTGAGTCTAGGGTAACTGAATTAGTAGGTCAGGTACATTTTATCACTTTCCCCGCCAGTGCTAAACCTCCCAGCATTACAATATTAGCCATGGTCAAATTTGGCTACAGATAAGATATATCCCATAATCAGAGTTCCTAGCACATTGGGTATTTGTTGCCTCTGGATGGACACTGGCTGATTCTCAAGCTCCAGAATATTCTTATACTTAGGCTCTATCTCCTCAACTATTCTAGAGATGTAGGATTAGATTAATTGTGTTATCAGGCCTTGCTTTTTTATGCAAAAAAATATGTCTGTTCTAGTCCAGAGATGTTAAAAAAGAGGTAGCAATTTTCTAACAGTGTATTTGGAAGGATGTCTGGGAGGCTTCTGAATGAATCCATAGAGGTCTTGAGAGATTGAGGCTTTAGTGAGATCACAAACATGCATCCACCTCCTCAGGATAAGATTCAGAGATTAAGGTACATAATGTCAAAAGGCTGACTTTAAATCTTGACCTGGGAGTGTTATTGTACTTCCTGAAATAACTTAGGGAAGCAACAATTTTATTTACATGGCAAGATAGTGGGATCTCCTTCATTAGATTATATGCTCCAAGAGGGATTTTAGCTATCACATTGCCAGCATGTAGGAAAGTGCTGAAACTTAGTAAGCTCTCAATGAATGAACACAGATGTGGTTCAGAGTGTGCCTTGGAATTCAATAGTTGGATAATTTTTTTAACCTTAAAAAATTTCCTACTTATATATGAATAAAGTTAATTTGAAGAAGCTCTTAATTATTTTAGGTTTCTATGTGACAGAATGTACTTTGGCCTGTGGTTGATATTTAAATATACAATCCCATTGCTATTAGAAGAGAGAATTCAGGAATTGAATTCCAGCTATACTATTAATTCATTGTGTGATCTTGGAAAAGTCAGTTTCTTCATTGGAAAATGAGGGAAATGTTTGCTTTGAGTTCTGAGATTTCAATTTTAGTGCTTACATATAATAAGTTCTCAATATTTGTTGAGTGATGCTATATTGCACTCAAGACATATTTAATTAGTAAAAGATTGACACATTGCTCAAAATCTTTACCTAAGTAGGACAAATTTCTGAAAACTATTTCTTGGTAAACATTTAAAATAATTCTAATAAAAATGTAATCAAATATGAGAAACTTTACTTTTGCATATGTAATCACATAAGCAGCAAGTCTCCCCAATTTATCACTTTAAATCTGCCAGTTAGATATCATGATTAGCAGATTTTAATAGTTCAGCCTAAGAAATAAAAACAATGTATGAACCAGTTTTTGTATTTTGTGTATTTAGTTGGAAATAATATAAATTGAACCATAAAATATTGCTGATATTCAATGATTTTGGTCTTCAGAAATGGCAATTTTAGGTCATTTTGAGGAGAAGCTGGCGGCAAATCAGCTGGGAGCTGAGCCCACTTACTTGTGTATCCAACTGGGACACTTAGCTGGTCTTCTGAAAAACAAAGTGAACAGTCCACAGAATCTCAGCTAATATGAAGTATGGAAACCAAAGTGTGCAAATGATGCTTTGAAATGGGCAGTAAGGAGGTTTTAAAGTCAGATGGGAAAGTCCCCAGGAATGGCATCACAGCTGCCATGGGGACAACATTGGAGGAGAGCCGGGTCACTGATAAGGCGGGGAAATGGCAGACCTGCTGCAGGAGAGACTTGAATGCATAAGGTTGTGGGGGGCAGCAGGCGGTGGGGGAAGAGGCAGCACACACATACATGGCAGGCTGAGCACCTAAGCTGGGGTGCCAGTTGCTGGCTAGGACAGTGCCAGAGAAGGCAGGGATCCTGGCGGCACCTGGCAGGATGCCAGGATGCCAGGGAGAAGAGGTGGGCCACGACTGGCCATGACTGAGATAGATTCTTGACTTGGCAGAGTTGGAGTGTGTGGAAAGCCAGGCAGTGGCTCTGAGCAGCTATGGTGTCCACAGAGACTTTTTTCAAAAGTGGAACTAAGGCGCTGGGCAGGGACCCTGCACACACAGCTGCTCTGCCAACAAGGAGGGAGGATTGTGGGTGCAATTTGCCTCCACTCAGTGCACCTTGCAGATTGATCAAAAGGGTGCAAAGTGGGGTGGTATATTGATGCCAGCCTGGTGCAACTGTGCAGAGTGGAGAGTGTGGGCCACAGGGTACTGGGAGAGCTGCTGGAAACTGAGCACCTGTGATTATTGTAGCTCAGACTGAGCCCCCTTCTTTGGGGGAATCACCAGAAGGGGAAAACTGAGCACACAACCCCCTACACCTACAGGAGCTGGGAAGATCTGCCAAACTGGCCAGGCAGGCTTAACAATCTATAGGGGGCCTTCCCCGCACCCCCCCAAGAGTAAGACAGTAAGACCTGGAGCTGAGAAAACCAGAGACAGATCTAGAAAGAAGTCAGAAGGTGAACACCAACAGCTGAGACAAATTTCACCTTGCTCTTCATCAGAACTTGTTTTTTATTTCTCTTTCTTCTTTTCATTTTTTAGTTTGCTTTTTCTTGTTTCTCCCTTTCATATTGCATTTTAATTTTTCTTCTTTCACTTCACTCATATTCCAAGTAACTCACTACTCTTTTTTTGTTCTTTTTATTCAGACTATATATTTTTATCATACTATTGTTATTCCAAATCCCACACACCACCCTTCCCTAATCTTATTCCATTTCACCATCTTCCTGAGCTTTATTCCCATTGTTGTAAATATTTATTTTCTCTCACACTACGCCATGTCCCTATCCCTTACTCTCACTATTTCTCTTTCATCTAACCTTGCATAAGCACTATTTTCTTAAGTCAGCTCACATCCTTTTTCCCCTCTTACAGGAGTCTTATTTCCTTTCCACCTTTTATAAACAGTGGCTAGTTGGGTGAAATACCACAGTAATTGCTGTATGTCTCCAATGTAACTCCTATTTGTTTACTGTTTGCTTGTAGTTTAAATCTGAGAATCCTCTCCCCATTTTACTCCATTTTGCCTTCTCCTTGTCCCTGATCAATTCAGTGAGGAATTTCATTTTTCCCCCTTCTCTCAACCTGGGCTTAACTCCTTACTCTTATTAGTTTGCTTCCCTCATCCTCTCAAAATCCTTTTATGCTGTAGACATCTCATATTCACTTTTCAATTTTGTACAATATTCTTCCCATTCCACCTCTATTCAGCTGTCATTGCTATTGACCCTGCTGTGGTTTTTTTTTTTCTGCAATTGTGCTCCTGTTGGTCAAATACCTTGTCAGTTTTACCTCAAACCCTATTATATACTTTTCCCTTTTCTTACCTCATTGTTCCCATCACCTTTTCATGTTTTACTTAATGTATTAAATCTTGTTCTCTCCCTTTCTTTGCCTTGGCTCTATCCCTACTCTTAACAATTCTCCTACCTCTTCTCACTCAATAACATTTACCCCTTTTTTAGTCATTTCATATTCCCTTTGTCATATCTTATAATATTTGTAATCTCTCTTCCCCTTTATGAATTTTTTCTCAATTGCAGGTGAGTTTGCTTAAGTGGGATTTTTACTGGTATAGGTTTGGTTGCCTGGTAATACTGCTTTGTTAACAAACACCTGTACAACAGCATACAAGTCAAAGCAGGAGTTGTGACTTCTAGTAAGCCTACTAGAGAGGAGACTAACCAACAAAGAACCCACCAACAAGTAAAGCCCAAGTACAACAAAAGAACCCACACAAATGGAAGAAAGGGCAACTCTAGAGAACCCAGACGAGAAGATCAGAGAGATCACACTGCTGAGTCCCACAGAACTCCTACCACAGAAGTCCACCCCATGAAGACAACTGGCAAAGCAGAGCATTCTGAGATGCAGAAACAAAAAAAAGTCACTGAAAATTGGGAGACAAAGAAAGAACCAGCAACTGAAAGGAATGGAAGAGTTCCCAATAAAAGAGCTAAATGAAATTGAGGCAAGCAATCCATCAGACATAGAATTCTAAAAAATGATTATAAGGATGCTCAAGGAACTCAGTGACAACTACAAGGAATTGTATGAAAAAGGAAACAAAAACTGTAAACAAGAACTTGGAAGAAATGAAGAATACAATATGTGGAATAAAAATTACACTAGAAGGAATTACAGGCAGGCTGGATGAAGCAGAGGATCAAATCTGTGACCCTGAAGACAAGGTAGAAAGAAATGCCCATGTAGAGTAACAGCATGAAAAGAGATCCAAAATGTGTGAGGATAGCTTAAGGGAACTTGAGGACAATATGAAATGTAACAACATTCAAATCATAGGAATACCACAAGGAGAAGAAAAAGAGCAACAGATAGAAAACCTGTTTGAAAAAATAATGTCATAAAACTTTCCTAACTTGGAGAGGGGAAAAGCCATGCACGTTCAGGAACCACAGAGGATCCCCATCAAGATGAACTCAAAGAGGTCCACTCCAAGATACATCATAATTAAATGCCAAACTTTAAAGACAAAGAGAGAATCTTAAAAGCAGCAAGGGAGAAACAGATAGTAACAAACAAGGGAGCCCCAATAAGGCTAGCAGCTGGTTTCTCAACAGAAACACTATAAGCCAGAAGGGAATGGTAAGAAACAGTAATGAAAAGTAACCAAGCCTACTCTACCCAGCAAGGCTGTGATTTAAAATGGAAGGTGTAATACGGAGTTTCCCACACAAAAAGAAAGTTAAAAGAACACATCTCCACCAAACCAGCATTGCAAGACATGCTAAGGGGACTGCTTTAAGAAGATGAAGGCATTCAGTGAGAGAGAGAGAGAGAGGACACAGGTACAATAGGAAAAAATGGCAATGGATAAGTACCTATCAGTAGTAACCTTAAAGGTAAATGGATTAAATGCTCCAATCAAAAGACATAGGGTAGCTGAAGGGATAAGGAAACATGACCCACATATTTGCCGTCTACAAGAGATCCACCTCAGAATAAAAAGACCTATACAGATTTAAAGTGAAGGGTTGGAAAAAAATATTCCAAGTAAATGAACAGGGAAAAAAACCCAGGGTAGCAATACTTATATCAGACAAAAGAGATTTCAAAACAAAGTCCATAAATGGAAACAAGGACGGTCATTTCATAATTCCAAAGGGAAGAATGCATCAGGAAGCTATAAACATTGTAAACATACATGTACCCAACATAGGAGCACCCAAATATATAATGAAAATCTTGGAGGACTTCAAGAAATATATAGAAAGTGACACAATTATAGTAGGGAATTTTGACACCCCACTGTCAACAATGGTCAGATCTTCCAAAGAAAGAATCAACAAGGACATTGTGGCACTGAGCAACATGCTAGATCAAATGGGCTTAATTGATATATACAGAAGCTTCCACCCCAAAGAAGCAAAATATACATTCTTTTCAAAGGCACATAGGACACTTTCCAAGACAGGCCACATGATAGGACATAAAACAAGTCTCAACAAATTCAAGAAAACTGAAATTATAGCAAGCATTTTCTCAGATCACAATAGCTTGAAACTAGGAACCAACCTGAAGGAAAATACTTAAAAACAGTCAAATACATGGAGACTGAATAACATGTTATTAAACACTGAATGGGTAAACACGGGGATCAAGCAAGAAATCAGAAAGTTTCTGGAAACAAAAGAAAATGAACACACAACAATCCAAAACCTATGTGACACAGCAAAGGCAGTCTGGAGAGGGAAGTTCAGAGCAATATAGGCCTATCTAAAAAATACAGAAAAATTTCAAATAAATAATCTAACCCTATATCTCAAAAATTGGAGGAACAATGACAAACAAAGCCCAGAGTAGAAGGAAGGAAATAATCAAGATCAGAGCAGAAATAAATGGCATGGAGACTAAAAGAACAATCCAAAGGATCAATAAGTCCAGGAGCCGGTTCTTTGAAAGATAAACAAAATTGTCAAGCCTTTAACCAGATTCACCAAGAAAAAAGAGAGATGACCCAAATAAATAAAATCAAAAATGAAAAAGGGGAAGTTATATCTGACACCACAGAAATACAAAGGATCATAAGAAATTACTAAAAACAACTATATGCCAAGAAATTTGAAAACCTGGGTAAAATGGACAAATTTCTAGAAACATATAATCCTCCAAAACTGAGTCAAGAAGAAGCAGAACGCCTGAATAGACTAATATCAGCTAGTGAAATTGAAGCAGTAATTAAAAAAACCCCCCAAAAAACAAAACTCCTGGCAGCACACAACAGCCCTGGATTGGACAGCTTCACAAGTGAATTTTATGAAACATTTAAGGAAGAACTAACTCCTATCCTTCTCAAACTATTCCAAAAAAATTCAAGAAGATGGAAGACTCCCAAACTCTTTTTACAAGGCCAGTATCATCCTATTCTAAAACCAGGTAAAGACAAAAATAAAGAAAGAAAACTATGGGACAATATCGCTGATGAACATAGATGCTAAAATCCTCAACAAAATATTGGCAAACCAGATCCAGCAATACATTAAAAAGATTATACACCACGATCAAGTGGATTCATCCCAGGAATGCAAGGATGGTACAATATTCACAAATCAATAAATAAATGTAATATACCACAAAAACAATATGAAAGACAAAAACCACATGATCATATCAGTAGATGTTGAAAAAGCATTTGATAAAGTACAGCACCCATTTATGATAAAAACACTCAGTAAAGTGAGAATAGAGGGAGCATTCCTCAACGTAATAAAGGCCATATACAAGAAACCTACAGCCAACATCATACTCAAAGGGCAAAAACTAAAAGCTTTTCCCCTAAGAACAGGCATAGGACAAGGGTGTCTACTTTCACCACTTCTATTAAACATAGTCTTGGAAGTTCTAGCCACAGTGATCAGACAAGAAAAAGAAATAAAGGCATCCAAATAGGAAAGGAGGAAGTAAAGCTGTCACGGTTTGCAGATGACATGATAGTGTACATAGAAAACCCTATAGTCTCCATCAAAAAACTACTTGACCTAATAAGTGAATTTGGCAAAGCAGCAGGATACAAAGTCAACATTCAGATATCAAAGGCATTTTTGTATACCAACAATGAAATATCAGAAACAGAAATTAGGAAAAAATTCCTGGTTTCTATAGCCACAAGAAAAATAAAATACTTAGGAATAAACTTAAGCATGTAGGTAAAAGACCTGTACTTAGAACACTATACAACACCGAAGAAAGAAATTAAGGAAGACACAAATAAATGGAAGCATATACCATGTTCATGGATTGGAAGAATTAACATCATCAAAATGTCCATACTATCCAAAGCAATCTATAGATTCAATGCAAGCCCTATCAAAATACCAATGACATATTTCACAGATATAGAAAAAACATTTCAAAAATTTATATGGCACCATAAATGGCCCCAAATATCCTCAGCAGTTTTGAGAAAGAACAAAGTAGTAGGGATCACAATACCTGACATCAAACGATATGACAAGGCCACTGTATTCAATACAGTCTGGTACTGGCATAAGAACAGACACATACCTGATGGAACAGAATAGAGATCCCAGAAGTAAACCCATGTCAATATGGTCAGTTAATATTTGACAAGGGGGGCAGGAAGATAAAATGGAGCAAAAATATCCTCTTCAATAAATGGTGTTGGGAGAGCTGGACAAGTACATGCAAAAAAAAATGAAACTAGATCACTAACTTACACCATACACCAAAATAAACTCAAGATGGATAAAAGACTTAAATATAAGTTGTGATGCCATAAAAGTCCTAGAGGAAAACACAGGCAGGAAATTTTCAGTATCCCATGCAGCAATATTTTCACAGATACATCCCCTAGGGCAAGGGATATAAATGAAAGAATAAACAAATGGGACTATATCAAATTAAAAAGCTTCTGCACAGCTAAAGAAAATATCAACAAAATGGAAAGGAAATCAATGGTGTGGGAAAACACATTTCCCAATGATACCTCAGACATGTGTTTGATCTCCAAAATATATAAAGAACTCACATGACTCCACACCAGGAAGACAAACAATGCAATTAAAAAATGGGCAAAGGACCTGAACAGACACTTCTCCATGGAGGACATACAGAGAGGGCTCATAGACACATGAAAAAAATGCTCAACATCACTCACTAGCCATCAGAGAGATGCAAATTAAAACCACAATGAGATGCTGCTTCACAGCAGTCAGAATGGCCATCATTAATAAATCAATAAACAATAAGTGCTGGAGAGGTTATAGAGAAAAAGGAAATCTAGTACACTGTTGGTGGGAATGCAGACTGGTGTAGCCACTGTGGAAAACAGCATGGAATTTCCTCAAAAAGCTAAAGATGGAATTGCCTTTTGATCCAGTAATCCCACTGCTGGGACTATAACCTAAGAATCCTGAAACAACAATTCAAAAGAACTTATGTACCCCAGTGTTCATAGTAGCATTACTTAAAACAGCCAAGTGCTGTAAATAGCCTGAGTGCCCATCAGTAAATGAGTGGATCAAAAAACTGGCACATTTACACAATGGAATACTATGTAGTAGAAAGAAGGAACTCCTACCCTTTGTGACAGCATGGATGTAACTGGAGAGCCTATGTTAAGTGAAATAAGCCAAGATACCATATGATGAAAGACAAATACCATATGATCTCACCTGTAAGTGGAACCTAATCAACAAAACAAACAACTGAGCAAAACAGAACCAGAGACTTGTAAATTAAGAACAAACTGACAGTGACCAGAGGTGGAGGGAGGAGGAAAAGGGGAGAGAAGGGGAAGGGGCAAACAAAGGAACAGGAATAGAGGATTCATAGGCATGGAAAATAGCGGGGGGATTGACTATGGGAGTGGGGTTCGGTAGGAGTAGGGGTGAGCAGTAGGGAAAAAGGCAGGACAACTGTAACTGAACAACAATATATTTTTAAAATTTTTCAATTTTATATGGTTCAAAACTAAATATATTTAGTACTATATTTCATGTTTAAAAAGTAATATAATAGGGGCACCAAAGTTTCTTGTTTTCTCCTTCTTATATCATCTGTCCGTTACAGGTATGGTATGTTTCTAAAATTTGATTTTTTTCTTCAATTTTATTTTCTACTGTTTCAGTTGTACAGATAAGTGGCTAATCGTATACTTGACATAGTATTCCATTCCATATTTCTAGAACCCCAACTGGTACCATACAGTTACCACAATACTATTCACTGTATTTCCTGTAGTTTACTTATTTCCCCATAACTATTTTGTAATTACCAACTTGTGCTTGAGTGTCCCTTCACCTCTTTCACCCAGTTTCCCAACCTTCTTCCCCTCTGGTGACTACCAGTTCTTTCTTTGTGTCTGAGTCTGTTTCAATTTTGTTTATTTTGTTCTTTAGATTCCACTTATAAGTGAAATTATATGATATTTGTCTTCTTCTGACTGTCTTTTTTAACTGAGCATAATACCCTCTAGGTCCATTAAAATTTTAGACTCTGTTTTTCTCCTGCACAGCATTTGCAAGCTGTGGTTTAAAGATAGTATAAATTAGTTCTTTTTCTTTTTTTCAACTATCCTAAAAGGCCAGTATAAATAATTAAGCTTTTTATACAGAGAATACACTGGTAGTTCCTTAATGTTCCTTGATTATTTAGGTCAGTGGTTCATCAACAGTCACTGGAGAACTTTTTAAGATACAGGTTTCTGAGCCCTATATCCAGAGATTCTGGTTCAGTAGGTCTGAGTGGGGTCATGAATTTACATTTCTTACAAACTCCCATATCACTCTGATGCTGCTGGGTCCTAAAATCGTACTTTGAGAACCACTAACCTCTGTGGTACAGAAGAGACTTACTTGTAATAAGGCCTCTTTAAAAAATTCAGTAAAATAAAACTCAAGTTGATGAGGTATTAGATAATTTCCCTTAAGCCAAAACTATTTTTTTATTATAGTACTATATTAGCTTTATTTTATGATAATTGTAAATCGGGTTTGTTTTGAGTTAGTTTCTGCAGCCCACAACTTCAGTGCAAGTAACTCTAAGGAATTTATTTATCCACCTGTCCCATCTTTAGGACTGCGCTGTGTTCTGGCTTGCCAGGAGGAGCAAGGGTCGCCCCAGCTCTGTGGCTGGAACTCTAGGTCAGGGTCACTTCTTTTCTTGCACTATCAGAGGCAGCACGTCCAGCTTGACAAACTCCAGGAGGCTTCCGATAGGGGAGCCTGTGGGCGCCAATTTAGGAGACCAAACCCCACCTGCTGCAATCGGCCAACCCAACCCCAACCGCGAGTCTTTTCTCCTCCTGGGTACCCTGGTGGAGCCGCAGAAGCCACGCGGGGGCCAGAAAGAGCCCTTGGGGTAACTAGGCAGGCAAGTTCGAACCCGCGGGAGATCACGAAGAAGTCTGCGCCCGGAACCGCCGCCTCGGAGCAGTCGCGGGATCGCGGCCTCAGAGTCACTCGGCCTAAGGACCAACCCAGCCGGGGCTCTCTGGATCAGGAGAAGCTCTGCAGGCCCGCGAGCCCGTCCACTCAACTCGGCCCACAGTCGCCCTCGGGCTTTGTGGAGATGACGGCCCAGGCCGACGTCGGCTTCGTGAAGGAGGCTTCTCGGCAGATCATGGCTGGTGGTTCCGCTGGTAAGTCCGCTCCGTCGGGGGCCAGTTGCTTTTCGTCTTTGCTTGCAAATGTTTCTCAGACAAGTTTCCCAACTGAAGTTCTGCCACCTTCCTCTAAATTCCGCGCCGCGGGAGCAGGACCTGAGCCGGCGGAACCGGAGCAGAGGAGGGCGGGAGCAGGCGGCGGGTGTCCTGCGGTCAAGGCGCCGAGGCGCTCGCGTCAGCGGCTCTCGGGTTCCCCTTCTCCTCGGTTCCTAGCCTGCGAAGCAAGGTAGGCAGTCCCAAGGCCTGCGACTTTGAGGAGGCCTTTTTGCCTGCTGGCTATTTTACATGAAACCATCCAACTTCTGCCAGGCTTAGCTTTGCTCTCTGTTGTAGCCTCTTTCTTCTGAGTTAATTTAGATCTTGTATAACTCCTACCTCCCTCATTAAAATGTGTATCTCAGGACTCTACAGTTCTTCTTATTGCATACTGTGCTTGCTTGGGGCTATTTGTGTCTTAAATAGACATATAAAATTAAATGCTTCTGTTAACACATTCAAGCACCTTTGATAAAATGGGCTCACGTTAATTTAGGGAGAGTTATAGTGTGGGGAAAAACATTAGAAAAAAATCTGTGCTACTAATCATGGAAATAATTACTAAGTGTGGCTAGAGAAAGTTATTCGTGAGATTATGTTATGTGAACATATTTTAAAATATAAGTTATGAGCTGATTGAAAAATTAATCTTACATATTATGATGCATTTTTATTATAAATATAAAATTATTATATAATTCACTTGTTACCATATAACACATATAAATGTAGATGGTCTCTTAATGAATTATATTATGGTAACTGTGATAAATCATATTAAGACAATGACTAGATGTCTAGTGTTTAACTTCCACTAGTAAAATTTACTTTACTTTCAAACAAATTTGAACTTCTTATAAAAGGGACTACTACAAATTATGACCAGTTTTCATCATGTCATGAACTACTTACATTTTAGGGGTACAGCAAGCAGCCAGATGTATCACTTACAGTCTGCACACTTTCCCAAAGATGATATTTTATTAATATGGAAATCAAGGCATGAATTTATTATATGTAATTATGCTGTGTCTATCCATTGTTAAGATGTCAGTGGCTCCACTGTCTACTTTTTCATTTGTTTCCCTGTAGTGATGATGACTCTGCATCGACTTATTCACCATTTTGGTCAGATTCTACAATGGGGTCCTGAGGGGAACTCAGGAAGTGAACTCATGCCATGTCTTTCTTTTTCTCTTTGTCAAATGGTTAAGCATTCCCAAAGCAGAAAGGTGGTGGCTAAAAATAGGGCCACAAGTAATATTACTACAGGTGTTAGTATCGCTTTCATAAATTTGCCTGGTAAGGAATAAATATGTCCAAATGGATTCAGACAGTTAATTACTTACGCAGAAAACAGAAGCAAGCAATTATGGTGTCAGTTCCCTGTGTCCCTTGTTCTACAGGTAACACCAAACTGAACAGACCAGATGGTAAATGGTATGAGCAGTAGGTCCCTCTGCTATTGGTCTCTCAGAACCACAGCCAAGCAGTTTTATAGACTTCACTGAAGTCTGCAGCTTAACCCTAAGTAGGAGTAAGCAGGAAAATCTTGTGCTCAAGTGAAACTAGGGAGATTGATGAGAAATGGCCTTGTGGAAGCCTTCCACAAGATAATGGGAGAAACAGCCTCTCAGAAGCTCTTCAGCAGGCTGCTAATCTTCCCTTAGGCTAGAAGAAATCACAGGATATCTACCAAGACTCAGGTCAGATTGTGGGTAAGCCGTGCCCAGGTGGTCTATGTGGAAATGTTCAAGGTCGTCAGGTGCCACACTGTGGATGGAGCTATTTTCTTAGGCTCTTCTGGTAACTTCATCAGTCTTCTTTCTGCTGTTGTCTGCTCTGGAGTCCACATGGCAGGTGTTCCCCAATAGCTCCTGCACTTACATGTTTCTTGACTTCTGTTCTGTAGAGAGAGCAAGAAGAGACTGACATGCTATTTTTGGTTCTAGTGTAAAGTCTGAGGAAAGACTCAAAATAACCCAGTATTGGTCAGGGACCCACCTCTTTACCAATTATAGCCAATGCCCATGTGCATGTTGGGGCAGGGGTGGGATGGAAACTCATGGGAGATTTTCTCCAGAGAAAAATCTGACACACATCATGAGATGGGCAATAGGTGTCTCTTATAATTACATAAGCCTATCTTTTATTAAAAGATGGTTTCTAATATTTGTATTCAGAAAATCAAAGAGATTAATGCACTGACAGTTGCTTGGACAATACACATCTAAAGACCGACTTTGAGTTTATAGCTAACTATTATACTTAGATATTATAACCAATGGCAACTTTGTGTTGTATGATGACAGCTGTGCTCAAGACAAGTCAGTATGTATTGGAGTTTTACAGGCTTCTAGTCTGTATTTTCAGCTTCAAGTAGTAGCATAAGATTCAGGTGAGAGAATAGAAGCCAATGATGAGGTCTTCAGGAAGATCACTAAGGTCTAACACTGTAGAGGATAAAAGTGAGAAGAGACCATTCTCTGGCCTCTTCTTGGATTAGACCCTCGGTATCAATGTGGTCCAGGGGTAAGCAGCAGGGGCATGGCAGCACCTGGAAGTTTGTTAAAAATGTAGGCTCTCAGGCCTCACTCCAGACCTACCGTATCAGAATCTGCATTTTAGGAAAGTCCCCAAGTCATTGGTTCCAAGTTTTAGAAGTATTGCACTTGACCTTTGAGAACAGAGAGCCCATAGAGTGGGAGCCAGATCAGAGGGTTGCAAGTTAAATTTCTTGTTTTTTATTGCTGACCAGAGAGAGAATGAATCTGTATGCTTTGTTATGTGTCCTCAGTTTAGGTTTCAGATTTATTTTCTACCTCTCTCCTACGCATTCCATTTGGTTTCTGCTAAATAAATCTGCTAACCATAGTTGAATGTTGCTTGTACCTTTCCACCTTTATTCCCAATGCCTGGGATATCTTCCCCTTGTTTTCTCTACCTATTGAAATCCTATCCATTTTCCAAGGCTTAGCTTGAAAAACTATCTTCTCCATAAATGTTTCCCAGATGGTCTCTACAGCCCTATCCAGCTTTAGCATTCTCATTAACATGTGACAGGCACAAATAATGAAAATGGCTAGCATTTACTGAGTCAATACTAAATGCCAGACCCAGTTCTAAGCTTTATGTGTATTAACATTTTCAATCCTTACCACAACTCCAGGATGAAGAAACTGATGTATAGAGGGTCTAATTAATTTGCTTATTGTTGCAGAAGCATGTAACCATTTCCACAAAAAATCAGGATAGGGAAGGGACTAGAAAAATATTATTCCTATTGACAGACATTTATTGGACAGATCAAGTCAAGTATGCTATCCCTTATTATCTATGTCTTATTATTTTACATCCCTTAGAAGAACTTTTATCTATAAATACAATCCTTATAGTCATTCTGCTATAGTATCTTGCTCTTTTCAAATAGTTTTATGTGTGTGAGCACCAATTAGCTTTTAGCCAAAAGAAAACCTTCAATCCACCCAGGGCCTCTATGTGCAGTTGGGCAGATAGTTGCCTGCAAAAGGACTCTGGCCACTGGAGGCAGTGGGAACTGAAATCTAGCCCGTGCTCTGATCCATCATGTGTGTACTCCAGAGCTGAGATGCCTCCACCCAGGGGAGAATGGACACCTTTTTCTATTTCTCACAGAAGCACCAAATGGCTTGGCAGCCAACCTGACAGCAACACTGACTAAGTTTCCCCAAACTTGCTAGTGCTCCCAAGGTCCCTGAGCCTCAACATCCCTAGATGCCACATCATTACGCTGTCTGCCCATCAGCAGGGCTCTAGAAGGTTTCTCTTTTATGCACAACTCTTCCTTGGAGCCAGGAGAATGGCTCCACCTGAGACCTGGTCATGCTCCCTAAAGACTAGTTTGGGCTCTTCCATGTGTTTCCAAAGTTCATGGGATTCTTATCTAATGTCATGTAGGAACTTCTTAGGCCCACTCAGATGGTTTTCTCCTTCAGGTTCTCATAGGGCTTTGCACCCCAACTTCAGAATCCCCCAGGGTGTCTAATGAATTCCTTTTGGATTCCTGAGAGACCCTGTTCTTACTAAGGGTTGTTAGGCTCCTTCCTGAAGGCATGCCTCAGCCCTGTTCACATTGAATCCTTTCCACAGTGGCATTTCTAGGATCCTTCTACTCTTGCCTCTCAGAATCTTATACTCATATTATTAATCACTTTCAAGGGGCCAAATGAGAAAGTGAAAGGAAAGACCTTTTAGGGGGAAGGGAAGCCTGGTATTCATGGACAGGCTCTAGGGAGATGAACTATTGCGAGTACATGTGGAATGTCCATTGCACTGTTGGGAGAGCATCCCAGGCTTTCGATATAAAAAGGTTACTAAAAAGGTATGGGATAATTTTAAATCTTATGTTTTAAACCCCTGATCTTATAGATCTTCTTTTTCACCAGATTTATACCTATTATTGCCCTAGTTAAAATGCAGTTAAAAGAAATGCCTTAACAGGCAGTATGTGTACTAGTAGTCCTCTGGATTTTAATTTGGACTAGGTAATAAAAGAGGTGATGCACCAGGGGGTAATCAAGGTTAAAATTTTGATCAAGGAGAATTCTTTTTTAGAATGGGTGCAAAGGGGACACACATGTGATTTGGATAAACGGCACCTTTGGAAATTCAGGGTTTGGGAAACTGCAATTGTTTGATAATAAATAGCAGGTTGTAGAAACAGGTGAGCCTTTATGACACATCAAAGGGAGGCTGGAACCCATTATCTGGGTAATTAGGGAGGAAAACTTCCCCTTATTTCTACCATATAGGAGGAAGCAACTCTACTGCTCAAATTAATTATAAAATACCTTTAAGGGATGTGTTTTAATTAAAATGTAGTCTTGTCTCTCTTAGGGGCAAACCTAGATCTCAAAAACTTGAATTTAAGAACAGTTAAAATATGAATTTCATAACCATGTTTCAAAGAATTTCTCATTTTAATGTCCTTAACTGAAAGACATTTAAAAAGTATAAGTATAGTATATGCATACATGATTCAGTTGACATAAAACAACTTCTACACAGCATTTGAGGAACACCTCGTTAAAGCAGCCCTTTCTCACTTTCCTCCCCCTGTAAACCCCTCCCCATTCTTGACTTTGACATCTCAGAGCAATAAGAACCTGGTGTTTTAGATACACCACAGTAGGTGCTCAGAAAGGTTTCTTGACTATATTAATGAATAAATACCAGAAGCACAAGTCACGGAATATTATTCTTTGGGTTCTCATCATCAGACAACTGATACTTGCAAATACGATACTTTCTTTTATTGTAATCTAAGTGAAAAAAATGACCTTCAGGTCTAAAATCTCTTCCATTTTCTGAGAGAGGCCCATGATAATTTTTAAAAATTCATGTGTCATTTTTCATTCCAGGACCCAAAACTTAAAAGAGATGAACAGAAATGATTTCATCATTCTGATTAAAGTAGGTGGTATCTTAAAATGGCAATGGTTGAAACCACATTAAGGGTCTTCTGCAAGATTCTTTTTTAAATATAGTTTATTGATTATGCTATTACAGTTGTCCAATTTTTCACCCTTCCACACTGCACACCCTCTCCCACCCACATGCCCCCCTTTAGTTTATGTCCATGTGTCATAAGTTCTTTAGCTTCTACATTTCCCATACTATTCTTACCCTCCCCCGGTCTATCTTCTACCTACCAGCTATGCTACTTATTTTCTGTACCTTTTCCCCCTCTCTCCTCCTCTGCTTGCCCTGTTGCTAACCCTCCATGTGATCTCCATTTCTGTGGTTCTGTTCTTGTTCTAGTTGTTTGCTTCGTTTGTTTTTGTTTTTGTTTTAGGTGTGGTTGTTAGTAGTTGTGAGTTTGCTGTCATTTTACTATACATGTTTTTTATCTTCTTTTTCGTAGGTAAGTCCTTTTAAATTCATATAATAAGGGCTTAGTGATGATGAACTCCTTTAACTTGACCTCATCTGAAAAGCACTTTATCGGCCCTTCCATTCTAAATGAAAGCTTTGCTGGATGGAGCAATATTGGATGTAGGTCCTTGCCTTTCATGACTTGAAAGACATCTTTCCAGCCCCTTCTTGCCTGTAAGGTCTCTTTTGAGAAATCAGCTGACAGTCTGATGGGAACTCCTTTGTAGGTAACTGTCTCCTTATCTCTTGCTGCTTCTAGGATTCTCTCCTTCATTTTAATCTTGGGTAATGTAATTTTGATGTGCCTTGGTGTGTTCGTCCTTGGGTCCAACTTCTTTGGGACTCTCTGAGCTTCCTGGACTTCCTGGAATTCTATTTCCTTTGCCAGATTGGGGAAGTTCTCCTTTATTATTTGTTCAAATAACTTTTGCACTTGTTGCTCTTCCTCTTCCCCTATTGGTATCCCTATAATTCAGATATTGGAATGT
>CM052538.1:115912797-115979962 GCA_028533065.1 Trachops cirrhosus
TCATTCTTTTTTGATTGTATGTTTCTTTCTTCCTTCTGGTCCACTCCATTGATTTGAGTCCAAGTTTCCTTCCCATCACTATTGGTTCCCTGTGCGTTTTCCTTCATTTCACTTATTGTAGCCTTCATTTTTTCATCTAATTTGTGACCAAAATCAACCAATTCTGTGAGCATCCTGATCACCAGTGCTTTGAACTGAGCATCTGATAGGTTGGCTATTCTTGGTTGCTTAGTTGTGTTTGCTGTGGAGCTTTGACCTGTTCTTTAGTTTGGGCCATTTTTTTTTGTCTTGACAGCGCCTGTTATGTATAAGGGGCAGAGCCTTAGGTGTTCAGCAGGGTGGGGCAACCCATTGGCTGGGTTGTGACCCTGTATGTGGGGAGGGGTCTGAGAGGGAACAATGGCGCTTGCTCTGCTCTCTGCTGGATTTCAGTCCCTTCCACTGCTTCCCCCAAGCAAACTGGGCCTTTCTGGTACTGATTCCCATGTGGGTGGGCTTGTGTAGGTTCTAGACCCTGTGGGTCTCTCCAATGAACTCTCCTGTGAGGCTGGGAGTCTCTGCTGGCACCTCAACCCCCACAGGTGTTTCACCCAGTGTTTTGAGGCTTTATTTCCCAGCACTGGGGCCCTGGGTTGTGTGGTCTGCCTTGCTCCCCAGTTTTGCCTGGTTTATCTGCGTGTGAATGTGGGACCACCCAGTCTGCCAGCCACCTTGTGCACTATGCCTTGCTCCACAATCTGCAGCCTTGCTTGATCTACCAGCTGCCGCTTTGCAGCGAGTCCTCTCCACCCAGCTGCCCTACTCCACCCCTCCTCCTGGTCTGTATGAATATTTCTTCTTTAATTCCTTGGTTGTCGGGCTTCCATGCAGTTCAATTTTCTGTGAGTACTGGTTGTTTTTTTGTTTCTAAATTTTTGTTGTCCTTATTTTGGTTGTACGAGGAGGCACAGTGTGTCTACCTACACATCCATCTTGGCTGGAAGTCTGCAAGATTCTTAATTATTCTAGATTTTAACTCATTTATCTTACCTATCATCTTTTCCTTTTGCTTTAAATTATTATGTTTATGTAAATTATTTCCATGCTTTGATGTGATCATGGTTTATGTTCATTGTGAGTATTATGTTAAGTTTGTATCATTTATTCATTCATCTCTTCCTCACCTGAGGATATGTGTATAGATTTCAAAGAGAGAGAAAGGGAGGGAGGGAAGGAGGAAGGGAGGGAGACAATGAGAAAGAGAAACATCAATGTAAGAGAGAGACATTGATTGGTTGCCTCCTGTAGGCACCCTGACTGGAGATTGAACCCAGAACATTTTGGTGCACAGGATGACGCTCCAACCAACTGAGCCCCCTGGCCAGGGCAGCTCTGAAGCTTTTGATTGTTATTCATAGTCCTTGTATTAGTTTTCAAGGGCTGTTTGTTCCACAAACTGGACAGCTTATAATGACAGGACTTTTCTGTGTCACAGTTTTGGAGACTACAAGTCTGAAATCAAGGTACGAGCAGGGCTGTTCCTTCTGGAGGCCCTGAGGGAGAATCTATTCTAGTCTCTCTTCTCACTTCTGGCACTTGTCAACAATACTTGTGTTCTTTGGCTGTCATCACATGGCTTTCTCTCGCTATTTGTCCCTGTCTCTGCCCAAACTTTCCTCTTCTTAGGAGGATACCACTCATTGGATTAGGGCCCACTCTAATCCAGTATCACCTCATCTTAACCTGATTACTTCTGTAAAGACACTATTTCCAAATAAGGTCCCATTCTCAGATCCCAGAGGTTAGGACTTGAACATATATATTTTTTGGGACACAATTCAACCTATAACAGGCATTCAGTTATATTTTTCTCTTCATATTGTGTTTCTCAAATTCATGTCACATGTCTCTAGATATGGCTTTGTATTTGTTCTCATGTCAATGTAAAACTTTGTGAAAAGTTTCTCACTCAGTTTTCAACCTGCTATAATTAGCATATCTGACATTACCATTCTGCTGAAACTATTAACTGCTGATTCTCATTCCTAATTTTACCAAGTATTTCTTGAATTTTGCATCTCTGACCAATTTTTCTCTTTAAAGTTGTCTGTGCTATTGATTTTTACCCCTTTCTTCATATGTCATCACTTTAAAAAAATCCTCACTGAGGATAGGCTTATTGATTTTGGAGAGAGAGAGAGAGAGAGAGAGAGAGAGAGAGAGAGAGAGAGAGAGAGAGAAACATGAATTGGCTACCTCCCTTAGCACCTTAATCAGGAATCAAATCCACAACCTAGATATGTGCACAGATCCGGAACAGAACCCTCAACCTTTTGGTGTATAGGACGGTGCTCCAACCAACTGAGCCACCCAGCCAGGACTCTCATCACTTCTTTATTGTTCCTCTTTTTCCCTTTCCTTAAAAATTGATGTTCTGCTTCTGGTCAAGACATCAGTATAGGTAAATGTAGTACTCACAAACACAACCACATCTAAATTACAACTGAACTACAGAATAGCCATTCATAAGTGCCTGAATTCTGGAGGAATGGAAGTCCTTTAACTAGAGAATTAAAGAATAAGCCACATCCAGAGTGGTAGGAGAGGTGAAGACCAGGGTCTGGCTGGTCCCACATGCGCATGTGGTGGTTAAAAGTTTGGAGGGATATCTTGGCTTCAGAGGTTGCCTCTGAAGACCAAGGGCCCCAGCCTCATCAGCATCCACCCCCCGCCCCAGCCAGGATTCCAGTGTTGGGAAAAGAAGCCCCCATAACTTCTGGCTGTGAAAACCAGCGGAGATTATGGCTGAGACAGAGGGCTTCCGGAGTCCCAGGTGTTCCTTTTAAAGGAACTTACATGGGGTTGTAAGTCCCACACATGGACTTACTTGGACTTACTCCCTTTGAGCTTCAGCACTGGGGCAACATCTTGAAAGAAACCAGATATGTTTGGGCAGGAACTGAATTGTCTGGCTTTATGTTGAGGGCTGGAGGGGCAGCTTTCTCCCAGACAGAAGTATGGACAGAGGCCATTGTTCCTTTTCTGAGTTGTCCCTCTGCAGGTGCAGGCCAGGCCATATCTGAGTCTCCATCAACTTAATACTGTTAGCCCCACCTGGTGATTCTCTTAGACCCAGTCCCATCCACTTTGCTGTCTACAAGAGACTCACTTCAGGTCAAAAACATACACAGACTAAAAATGAAAAGATAGAAAAAGATATTTCATGAAAATGGAAACAAACAGACAAAAATGCAGGGTAGAAATACTTTTATCAGACAAAGGCTATAACAATAAGTAAAGAAGGACCCAGAAATTCCACTTCTTGGTATTTATCTGAAGAAACCCAAAATACTAAATTGAAAAGACATATACATCCATATGTTCATTGCAGCATTATTTACAATAGCTAAGACATGGGAGCAACTGAATTGTTCATCAACAGATGGATGAATAAAGAAAAAGTGGGGCACATACATCATGGAACATGATTCAGACCTTGAAAGAAGGAAATCTTGCCCTCTAGAGCAATATGGATTGTGCTGAGTGAACTAAGTCAGACAGAGAATGGCAAATGCCATAAGATTTCACTTTAATGTGGAATCTAAAAAGCAAGATAAATGAACAAACAAAATAGAAACAGACTCATATATATAGAGAACATTTTGATGGTTGCCAAATAGGAGACGGTTTGGGAGGATGGGTGAAAAAGGTAAAGAAGTGCAAATTGGTAGTTACAGAATAGTTATGGGGATGTAAAGTACAGCATAGGGAATATAGTGTAACATTGTAATAACTATACATGGTGTCAGATGGATATTCGTTTTATTGAAGTGCAGACTTCCTAAGTTATATAAGTGTCTAATCAGTGGGCTAACATAATATTGTATGTAAACTGTAATTGAAAAATAAATTTAAAAATTATGTTCTGTGGGTTTCCAAAGTCTTCCACCCTACACCCTCTCTTATCTCCCTGGACAAGCCCATCTGCTCTCTGGCTTCAGCATTATTCATTTGCAGATAACCCTCTGCTCCCTGCAGACAAGTTTCTAACTTACACAGTAACGTAATATGCAATCAAGAGTCACATGGACTCTAACAATTTTCAAACATATTTCAGAGATAAATTTTGAAACTGATATTAGATCCTCAAATGCCATTTTGTCTTTTTATATAGTTGTACTCATATTTATTTTGAGTCCAGCCTTTCTTATGCATTCTTTTTGTTATTTTAAGAAGTTACACATGAATTTCTCTGGGTGTTTGTTTGGGTTAGGTGGACCCTACATAATTATATAGTCATTAATTTTTGTAAGACAAATGGGAAACTGTAAGATAAGTTTTAAGTACTGACATTTATTGAGTGCTATGGTCAGAGCACCTTACTTTGCTTAAATCATTGATATTAATTTGTAATTTCTTGAGGATGAGGAAACTGAAGCTCAGAAAAATTAAATAACTTGCTCAAGGCCAGTGACAGAGCAGGGGCTCAAAACCTTCTCTTTGTTTTCAAAGCTTGTACTCCTACGCACTACCCTGTCCTGCCTCAGAGTGTGCAGAAAGAGAAATCAGGTTGGCAGCCACATACAGAGTATCACCTTCAGAAGGCCTCTTGTCTTTCTGGTTGGGTTAAATATTGTAGGTGCTCTGGAACTCGAGTATTGATGAAAAAACTGGGTCTGCCCTTGATGAAACAGGATCTTTCTTGTTTTAGCCAGATCTTTAAATGCCAGACGTAGCACAAGCATGAAATTCTCCATGTTACCCAGCAGGGGGTCTGTCAACATCGATGCCCTCCCCCTTTTCAGCCAGCTCCTATAGGCAATTGATTAGGAATGAACTGAGTCTCAGTCCTTAGGTAATTGATAATTGAATCCTTATGTAACTAGGCAAGACACCAGAATGACTCACTGGAGTGAGAACAACTCCAAATCAGAGTGGACAAACCTGTCTGTGAAAAACAAGGGAATTTAAGTCACATAAAATAGGTGTTTTGAGCCTTTTCGTTCATATGAATCTTGTAGCTTTTGGTTAGATGCAAGGGTGAGTTTATTTGAATGTCTATAAAAGCTAGACTGGACTTTTGTAGGAGGGAGATATGACTTTAGCGAAAGAATAATAAAATATATATTTCAATAGAATTAAATGACACCTAAAATAGAATTGTGGCCAAAAGTTTTACAGAGAGAGCTTGAAAGAGGAAAGAGACATGTCATTATGCTAAATTTTTGAAAAGTTATCAGTATTTGTGGGTCATCAAGTATACCCAAATCAGAGAAATATAATTATGGGAAACATTAGTTTTTATTATTGTTGCTGTGGCTGTTGTTATTATTGTCATTATTATTCTGGTGAATAATTATAGGGATATATTAAAACACTTCGGTTTTTAAAAAACCTTATTTATTGATTTTAGAGTGTGAAAGGTTGGTGGGGGTAGTAAAGGAGGGAGAGAGGGAAGGAGGGAGAGAGGGAGAGAGAGAGAAACATTGATTTGTTGTTCAACTTACTTATGTATTCATTTGTTGATTCTTTTATGTGCCCTGACCAGGGATTGAACCTGCAACCTTGGAGAACTGGGATGATGTTCTAACCAACTGAGTTACCTGGCCAGGGCCTAAATACATTTTGAAATAAATTACAGACACTTCTCCAGAGATTCAAGAATGAGCAGTATTATTTTGTAATTTTTCCTAGGGCAGTACATTTGCTTGGCTAGTGTAAAAACTGGGCAATCACATCCAAACCTAAGAACACCATTCAGTACTTGTGCATATCTATAGATGGCGCTGTCTTCCTATAATTTTGATGATTTGCTAAAAAGTGAGAGGAAAGAAAAGGCTTTCTGCAGACAAATGTAGAAATGTGTTAACTTTTAAATAGATTCCATCATTGTAAAACATTTAGAACAGGTGCCTTGCATAGATCATGGAGGATTATACATTTGGAAAATATAGAGTACTGTACTTTTGCAACTGATTTTTTCATAATCATGATTCTTATTTATATATGGAAAATAGGTTTATGTATCTAAGTAAGAGAAATGGAAGAAACCATGTTGCTATAAAATTTATTTTCTCTGTGGTGGTCTTGCTTTTGTAATTAGAGTCCTGGATCAAACAAAAATTTTTGATAAGCTTAACATAAATGTTGTATTAATTACTTGTAGGTCTTGGAGATCACCTTGTGAGATAAAACTCCTAGATTACATAATTTTGTCTCTATAAATTTTCAGTGTTGGAGTGTATGTTGCACTGATAGTAAATTGTAAGCTTCTGTGAGAAGGTTCTAGAGTGCCAAATGTACAGTTCTTTTTATATTTGAGGCAGCCACTCATAATGCTACTTCTAATTTTAATCTAATGGGCTTTAACATAAGAAAGTGAGTGAGATGTAAAGAATATATTTTTATTAAGCGAAAGTTCCAAACAGCATTCTTAAAAAAAGATTAATATAATACATAACTGTATTTTGGAGTTAATGGGAAATACCAGGTCCTTGCTCCTGTCAATGAACTTTTAACCACAAGATGGCAGTATAACTTTCCCATATCTTAAAACATTAAATAAAAAGGTTACTAAAACAAATTATTTCTTTCTCTCTTAATGAGAAACCTCATTACAGCTATGAAATTTCAGGGAACTTATGAAGAAGATGAATGAAAGCATTTGATGTAATAAATACTAAGCCTCTTTATAGAATTTTTTCATTGAATAATTTTAGTTGCACTTAGAATTTATTTTATATTAAGTTGAAAGTAAGAATATGATGATATCACAATTGAAAGACATAGCAGCATCTTTTACAGAAGAATATAGCCTCATGGTTTCCTTATTGAGCATCAAGAAATAAGACTTTTTAGGAACTGTTTCCTTCATGTTTACATGGCAATCTGCATTGGCCTATGACTTCTGTTCTTTGCAGCAGGAATACGCTTGAGATTGGGAGGTCAACAGGGAAGCAAAGAAGAGAAATAAAAGAAAGAAAAGTAGAGATCCTAGCACCTAAGTTTTTTTTCTTAACACAGTGGTAATAATGTCTATGCCACCCTTGCTGGATTTATATATTCCATAGTTTAAAAATGTATTATTTGTTCATTCAGTGGTGGATATTTAAATAGCCATTATCCAGTATTATGTGTATTTATAATACTTTCATTGGTATGCTTACATACTAGGTAGTAGTATGTTTCACTCTACGTGGATGCTTTTCACAATTTAGAAATTTGTTCTGATTAATTTAAAAGATTACACTGGATTTACTTCTTGTTTTTTAAATCTCGTGACATGAGTCCTTTTCAGTTGAAGACCAAGTCTTATTTATTTTTTATCTCCAGGCCTAGCACACAGTTTAGATTAAGTAGCCACTCACTAAATCTGTTTTTATTCAAATTGCATTTACCACAAAATAATACAATTCTATTGAGACCTATTTTGCTTATGTGCCATAAATGTGGAGGAGGTTGAGCATCTTATTTTGATGATTGTGAAGGGAATGTTCCTTGTAGGAGTGATAATTCACAGAGTAGCAGTGAAAATAAAACTATTATTTTTGATTTAAGGTGCATCTCAATGCAAATAGCACTATGCTAAATGTATGATTGGCTTTGTAGAATGGAATATAAACATGTAATCAATATGAGATGTACAGTTGCTGCTTGTGTGCAGCCCTATACAGAAATATTTTACATTATTCTGGAAGTCTATTACTTTCCATGAGTTATGAAGTTAGAAATGGTTGGCAAGTGTTTTTACAGGCAAGTTAAATTTTTTAAAAAAGATTTTTGCCTTGTATAGAAAAAACCATATAAGACAAATATATAAGGAAAAATAAGAAATGCAATTACCATGGTATGGAGAAAGAGTATGGTTTCATGTAATGCCATAAGTGTGTAAGTCATGTTCCAGAAATCTGTAGTTTTAGGTTAGTTATTTGCAGTCAGGGTGCATTTCCCCCTAGGACAATGTTATGTAATTTGTGGGTGAGCCACAAAAATCTTATTTTTTCAACTTGTACTAAGTGTGAAATACCACTAATAGGAGCCCTGAAGCCCAGGGCATTTAAGACCCTTAAGCCCAACTCTGGGGTACTGTGCCCTTCTGAGGTTTGCTTCTCTGGAGATGCCCAGGGCTGTAAGCAGTAGGGAATTAGATGAAGCTGCTCATATAGGCAGATAGCCTGGTGTCTTTTCTTTGGCAACGAGATAGGAATGTGCTAGAAGCCAAGGGGAAAAGGGTGTAAACAGGACCAGGAGGGCCATTTGAATGGGGCCTCACATTCACAGAGGACATCAAAAATTTTGACTTTTCTTTCAAATAAAGCTAGACATAAACTCATTGCCTTTGTCATTGCAATTGTGTGTTAAATTGTGTGTATTAATGTGTAAAATGTAGCTATCAAAAGTGAAGTACATTTTAATAAGTCTGTTAGTTGGCATTTCTTTTTTGCATACTGAGAGTCTTAGTAAATAGAAGCATCTTAGGTCTCTTTCAACCTCAGAGAGACTCTGGTCCTAAGGGACAAGGATAAATGGATTCCAGAGGTTCTCACTCCATTTGTTCCTGGCACACACTTGTGCAATAAGTAAATGGGTGGGTGGATGAGTGGATATACATATGTATGTTGAATAATCAGACAGCAGAGGAGAAACAAAGGGGAAGTAACAAAGGGGAAGCAAAGGGGAAGCAAACCAAAAAAGTGTAATAAAGGAGGCTTCAAGGTTGGAGAAAATGGGTGTTGCAGTGGTCATTAGTATGTATAGGTTGTCAGCAAATTCACTATTTCTATATTGGAAAATGTCTGCTTCTTGGTTATGATTTGTGTAGTTTATATGAATTTTGGTATTCTTGCACTTGAATAAGCATGAGGGAAGTCACACTTTTAATACATATATTTTATTAGCATTGTTTTTGTATTGTATTAAGCTGTAACACTGACCTATTTTTTAAATTTAAGAAAACATAATATTAATTGTTAAATAAACTTGATATAGAATAGTGACGGATACTAAAACATGCTCTTCTTATTTCTATTGGCAAACAATAAACTCCCTGAGGATACAACTCACGGTCTGTTTGATGCCCTGCTGTATCCGCAGTGCCCAACACAGAGCCTGGCACAGGGTAGGTACTTCAGAAACATTTGTTGAATGAACAGATAGATGACTGAATGGATGTGCATTTTATTTTTGTTCTCAATTTCAAATGCTAATTTTAAAAACTTTAAACATTCCATTAAGGTACTAGAGCACGTAGTGCGTCATAAGTGATCTGAAGGAGTTGGGGCAGTTCCCCCCCACCACCTGGTGCCTAATGCATGTCATCGCTGGTGAGGGGAATCATTGCTGCTCACCCACCACCAAATTTGGACATTGTCCCAGAAACCACACACTGTCTCAGATGTGCTATTCCTTTTATTCCTGACAGCTGCAAAGGGAGAGAAAGGAAGTCCAAAGGGTCTTAGTGTTCATTCTGTGATTGCTCTAAATAGGAGTCAATCTTGGAGGACTTTAATCCTCGGTACTTAAATTCCCATTGATTCTGCAAGCTTGCATCATACATGTCTTCCTGGATCTTGACAATGCATGGATGTTGACCTGTTTCTTCCCAATACCTGGTTTCCTAGGAATGATAATAAGATGCATAGACTTTCTGATTGTTAAGTTGCTTATTGTTTGGAGGTAGGTTTATTTTCTCAAGTTCAGAGGTCACTGTGTTAGTTGTATTTATTTAAGTCAATCTTTCTACTTGTCCCACACTCCCTCAGGAATGGCTGAGTCACTTCCACATGTGTTGCAGACACAGAGAGAAGCATGTAGTCACATGATGATGTTCTTCTTCAGTGGGGTCACAGCAACATAATCTTAATTTTCTCTTCTGGCTTATGAAGTTTCTACTCTGGTGTCCCAAGGAGTTATTTAATTCATTCATGTGTGTGTGTGTAGAAAAAAAACTATATGTACATACATATACAAGGTGGGCAAAAGTAAGTTTATTGATGACAAAAAAGAACTCTGTGCCAAAGTTTGCTTGAGTATAGCAAGTAGACTACAAGAATGTGTAGGTAATGAAGGCTGTCAGTTTGAGCACTTACATGAATGGCCCTAAGTGCACTGTGCCTTTGTGACCTTCTTTTGAGTTAATAAATCTATTGTAATAATCACAACCTGCATGTATTTTTCCAACTGTAAACCTACTTTTGCCCACCCCTGCATATGTGGAAATGGTGACCTTCCTCATTTTTGTTTTCAGATTTTTGTTTTGGAATTATATAGCTTTCCAAAAATAGTTGCATAGGTGGCAAACTTTTGAGTACATTTATGGGAGCTAAGCAGTGACCTAGGTACAAATGAGATCAACAAAAAAGAAAATAAGACACCGCATCAAGAGGCATCCATGCTTTAATAGTGAGTGTCACCTTGCAAAGAGAATAGAGGTAATACAGGGAGGGGGTGTGCTGAGGGGATTCTGATGCTTTACCTGGCATAACATTCTGACTCTGACACTCACTAGGTGTGTTACCTTGGGCAGGCAGTTTAACATTTCTGTGCCTCAACCATAAACTAGAGATACATTGCAATCTACTTGATAAGGTTGTTGGAAGGATCATTTGGGTCGATAGACATAAAGTGCTTATAATTGTGCCCAGCACTCAGTAAGTGTTAGTTATTATTAATGGAGAGGGAAAACATAGAAGTATTTAGGCATATTCCAAACATTTAAAAATATCTTCATAGATGAGTGATACATTATATGAACATATGCTAACTATAATTCTGTTCTACAATTTATAATATAAACTGTATATTTTGTTTGCCTTCTAGAAACCTAATCTTATTTTTGCTTAATTCTAATTTAGGGTGGTAGAGTTTTGTTTTGTTCTTAAACCTGGATATCATTAATATAATAGTTTTCACCAGATGTAGTGGTCTTTCCATTTCCAAAACAGTCATTAGGCTGCTTCTGGAAATTTCCTTTTCAATATTCTGTAGAGGGTCTATAGGAGTGATTCTCAATTCACATCCCATGGGTCACCCTATCAAAATAACTTGGGTCACTACCTTCACCCAAGACCTACTTTGTTTAAAAGAGAAAGACATTTATATTTTTGTAGTTATTTGATTATATTTGTCATTCATAGTAACTTTTGGGATCTTAAAATTGTGGAGTATGATTTGGAGCAAATTTTATCAAGCATTATTAACCAAGACAAGTAATAAAGATCTTGTCGTTAATTTAGTTATTTCAGAATCCCACCCCAGCTATAAAGAGACCACCTAATTGACAACTGCTGATTTATAGTTTAACTAGGGTCTGTCAGCCATTTTCCCAGGATTTGAAGGCAAAATCATTACCCAAGTCTGTAATTAACTGTCTCTCCTTTCTCATTAGTTTCCGTATTTTTTTCTAACCCCTCAACCCCATGGTTCAGTGTTCTCACTCAGGGACTGCCCAGGCTGTCCATTATGGTGTCCCATACTTTTCTGACTTGTCAATAGTTGTTTAATTGGGTTTTTTAAAACCCTGACTTTATTCTAGGAAAATGTTATTGTGCTAGTAGCTAAATCAATAAATTTAACTAATTGTCCTTTATTCTGTGGGATAGGCTCCTTTGGAGTGCCTTTTCCTACAAAAAGTTTAAGTTCTGATGAGTCAATCAGGAAAAAGGTTTTGAGCCACCTACAAACTGAACTGGTCCTGTCTGCCTCATTGCCCCAGATGCCGGGGAAAGTACAGCGAGAGTCTTTGATGGAACCGGAGCATCTGACCCTTGCTGTTAGTGCTTATAGAATTATCAGTCACATGCCTTCTTGTCTTTTCATTCTGGTTTCTCCCAAACAAACAACACACACACACACACACACACACACACACACACAGTTGCACACAGTTGCACACAGTTGCACACACAAGCAAACAAACATGTACATCAAAATACTTCTAGCTGGACTTTAAGCTGCTGACCTATTATTTACACGATGGCATTATTATGTTATGGTGTATATAATTTGATTCTCGGAAATATTTTTTTGAATTAGTTCTCCCCAATGTCCATGAATTCATTCAGAAAACATTTCTTAAGTGTCCTGTGATAACACATACATGTGGCTGATCTGATTTTAACCATAAGGAATGTGTAGCATAGAAAGGGTGGTAACAGTTAACTGAGTCTGCTTGCCAGAAGGCTGGTGCTCAATTTGCCAAGCTTCACTAAAATGTGATATTTTGCTTTTGTAAGCTGGTTAGAAACATTGCATTAAAATACTGCCAAATTTTGTCCCTTTTTACCCAAACTTTTTTTTAACTTGAAAAAGGAATTTCAGTGTGTAAAACTTTCCATTATAAGGCCACCTGTAAACTTAAAACAGTCAAACTGTTTTTTCAGCTGCTGCATCTCTGTTTCTCAAGTGACTAATATTGACAGATAAAGATGGCTTTCCCCTGAGAAAGACTGTTTTGTTTGTGGTTATTCTGTCACTACCAGGAGGGACAGCTCCCCTGATCCAAAGGGAGTGCAGAGATGCAGTTTACAGGCAGAATCATAGACTAACTAGCAACTAAGAAATAATAGTCAAATAATGATTTCATTGTTCTTTCCTGTGTCCATGACAACTGAGATGTATGCAGCTAGAGCAGAACACTGCCTGGGAGTGTTCTTTACCTCAAATACTACTATTTTGAGAAAGTTTGCAATCAATTCTGACAATCAGGATAAGGAGAAAAATGGGTGTTCCTAATATCTTATTAATTTTTGTGTTTTTATATCCCTGAAAGTAATTCTTCTGTCAGTTGTATTCACTAGCACTCTGACTTTCCCTTAAACAAGAATCTGGTTCATGGCATAGCTCCCACTGTGATGTAGTCAGTGATGAAGAGTTCCCCCTGGAGTGGGACAGAACTGCCCTTGAGTTGTCTCTCAGCCCCTGAATGGTGGTAGCATCTTGGGAGAGTTCTTAATCTTTCTCATTGTCATGTGCTTATTCATAAAGTAGGAATTAGTATCAATCTTTCCCAGTAAGGTTGTTGTGAGTTAAATGACATATGGTATATAAAGCACTTAGCCTGCTGCTGGGCACAAATATGCACCCCATAAATGGGTGGTTTGTTGCTGTTGTTAGTAATCTTCCTTCCAAGACTGTCAACTTCCAAAGCAGTGGTTCTCAGCCGTGACGGCACCTTAGAATGATATGGGTAACTTTAAAAGATTCTGGTGTCAGGGCCACACTCCAGATCAATGAAATCAGCACCTTTGGGGAGGGGCCAGGACTTAGGATTTTAAAAATTGCTCCAGCTGATTCCAGTGTGCAGCCCAGTGGAATCAGGTTGAGAAATACTGTCCCTGAAGGCGGGGTGTGTATTGTATTAAAGCACTCCAATGAAAATGTGTGAAAAACTTGCTGAAGTGGATAATTTGAGAAATAATAGTCAGTATGATCTAGAAAAAAGGGACAGTGACACTTATTACCTTGCATATATATCTTGTTATAGGTATTTTGAGTAACTGGATAGGGGAAAGCTAAATTAGGTGATTTTTCAAGGGCCCACTTACTATCAACATTACATAGACTAGAGCAAATCCCCTAAGAAAGAAATGGAAAATTATTAAAAATATGGGAAACCAAACTTTGAATGTGAGAGTTATACAAATGGAAACTACACTAAAGCCAAATTATTTTTATATTTTAGTGTTGTTTAAAAATTGAATTAATTGCAGAATTAATAATAAAGATAAATCTGTTCTATTTAAACACAAAGATCAGTATAACTTCTAACACTTCACACTTAGAAAAATATCTCTGCTTGTTTAAATTTTGGGGAAAATCACTGGCAACACAAGAATACATGCTTTTTATGTTGCTTATGCTGAGTAGGCATCTTTAGCCATTTAATATAGTACTAAGCCTTTTGGAATGGGAAGGCTAAGATCTGGGATAAACTCAGTTGTATTAACTATATAAAAACACTTAAATTTCTTTCTGGTAATCCAAAACATATTAATTATTAAAATTTCTAGCTCTTATAAAGTCTAAAACAATGATATCACAAGACTTAACATTTTCTAAGGGATATCTTAGCCCCCATTTCTTTATTTTCAAAGTGAATTTATCTGTATTTCAATATATCACATTATTTTGGTAAGCAAGTTAATTCAATCTTAAGCTTCTTCAAAAGAATTTTAAAATAAATTCTACTCATATTCAGTGTCTGTTTCTCTGCATGTACAATTTTAACCTAGATATACAGAGTGGGGAAAAAGTAGGTTTACAGTTGTTTGTATGGGAAATCATACAATAGTTATTAAGTAATACAAGAATGAACTCTGTTTTGCATACTTAGAACTATAAGCCTACTTTTGCCCCACCCTGAATTGCTGCTAGTTACCATAATAATTACAGTTGTTTACTACTATGAGTTTTCCAGATACTTTTGAATGTATATTGCTGTTTATTTCTCACAAAACCTCAGTAAGGGCAGATATCAAAAATTGTCCTCATTTTATAAGTGGGAAAACCAAGGCAGTTTATTAGTAGGCAGTTTCAACTGAACTAGGGCAAAAATTCTTGGTTGTTAGTCAGATGTTCCTTTCATTATCTCATTTATGCATTTACCAAGCATTACCAAGCTGCAGATATGTGCCAGATGCAGTTCTAGGCAATGGTCATCCAAGATGAGTAAGACACAGTTCTTGCCTTTAAGTAGTTCCATACACACGGCAGGGAAGTTCTTAGCCTGAATCTATTACCAAGGCAGAAAACACGACCCGAGATTGCCATGGCTCATGCTATCAACTCTTCCAAAACACAGGCAGCAAGAAGAAAAGAATTGAGGTAGTTTCGAAACCCATAACTACCACCTTCTGCAGTTATATTTTGTGACAACCTACTAGACTCAAGATCAGTCTGGACACTAATATCCCTTTCAGTGGATTTTTTGGTGATTTCTGTCACATTAGGGAAAGCTATGCTTTTTTTAGGCTGTGTTATTCAGTGGTGTTTTAATTTGTTTTTCTCCAGCTTTTCAACTGCAAATGTTTGTTTACTTTTGGAAACTCGTTTGAAGATTAAGCATTTAGTTTATTTTCAATGCTAATTTATCTCATATTAACCATTTTTTTAAAAAGTAATTCTGTTGCTGAATTAAAATACTCTCACTAGACACAAATGAAATTCTACAGTAAGGTGTAGAGTTTAAGTTTAATTAAGTTATCTTTAAAATACATTATTTTTTTTGCTGATTGTAAAGTCTGGGAGTGAAGTTATTGCCTTAACTGTCTTTTGTAATTAGCCATATTTATTTTTTTTAAAGCATGAAGCAGGAGTCAATTAAATGTATAGAACTATTTTAGTTCTTGTTGAGGATTCATATCTGCCCTAAAGGAAGGAAGTTCAGAAGGATTATTATTAGTTTTTCAGTTACTGAATAGAAACATTTCATGTCTTCAAAATTTTCCTTAAATATTTTGCAATTAAAAATATATTAAAAGATAAAGGAATAGGGCATATTGTTGAAAAGTTAAAATATAAGTATTGTAAGCAGCAAATAAATCAAATATATTATTCTTGTATGAAACTATTTTAACTTAATGTCAATAAAGTTTAAATTACTTCAGACTTTTCTTATTAGAATAAATGTTTCCTTTTAAAATGCATGATAATCATAATCAAGACAAAATTTGTCCTGTTATTTATTTTCAAAATGATTGTACATGTTTAGCAGACTTTTGATTTAAATCCCTAGTGATATATTGGAGACAGATGTTTAGATGACCTCATGTTTAAAGTAATGTTATATTTGGACACAAGATTAAATTTTCCTTAAAATCTTTCCTTATAAGTTAAACTGTGTGGTAGTATACAAAAACTAATCAATGATTTGCAGTGGATTAATGCAATTCCTGTATTTTAAATAAAATTTTCTATGTTTTATGGAATTCCACATAGTACAAAAGAGCTGATTATGAAACAGCTGTTTACAAATGAAAATATTGTTTTTGGCTGGCCAGCTAAATGAGAAACAGATTTGAAAAGTTCCATGAATTTGAATGCAAATGTACCATATCATTTATACCAAACCAAAGAACATTGGTAAAAGACTGCAACATGGTTTACCAAAAAAGTTCAGTTCAAGACTTTTCGTAGGATATAATATAAATATTTAAAATATTTTTTCAAAAACTAATTTTTCCTTATGAAAATCAATGTAACTATAATATGTAGTTAGTATATGGGGAAGGCTTTTAGGAAGCTCATAAACAATATGTAACATTTCAATGAGGAGAAATTAGCAGCTGAAGCTCTTAGAAATGTATAGGCAACTGAGTAGAGTGCAACAGATAAAAGATGAGAGGTGTTGTTTAAAGAAAATAAATTAATATATGTGACAAATGTGCTTAAGGCAGAACTATGTAGTTATTAGCATATTGTCATTTTCAGCAGCAACTAGAATGTTATACTGAGAATCACATTGCTGTGGAAATTATAATTTTAAAAAACCTGGTGCAATGAAAACCTTAACATTTTCTCTGAAATTTTAAAGTTACAAAGAATTATTTATTTTGAAAGCTAATGTATGTAAAAATAGATAATACTTAAAGGCCTTCTAAATTTTGAAAATGACTCTATTGAATGCCAAAGTACATAATCTAATTGAGGTATTTCGTGACTTAAAACTTCTAGAACTATTGTTTGTTTCTTTTTTTTTTTTATTTCTTCTACTGTCTTTCTGCTTGTCTCAGTTTTCTGAAAGTGTGATTATGTTTCTATAGTAGCTTTTAAAAAATCACCTGGGGCCCTGGCTAGTGTGGCTGAGAGGATTGAGTGCTGGCCTGTGAATGAAAGGGTCGCCAGTTCGATTCCCAGTCAGGGCACAAGCCTGGGTTGCAGACCAGGTCCCCAGTAATGGGTGTTCGAGAGGCAACCACACATGCATGTTTCTCTCCCTCTCTTTCTCCCTCCGTTCACCTCTCTAAAATAATAAATAAAATCTTTAAAAAAATCACCTGGGGAATAAATGCCTTGTGGGAGGTGGGATATTATATTTTGTTCTGTTGTCATTATAACACAGTGACTGTTAACTCCCTAAGTGGTTGATAATCACTTAAGAGAAAAGCAAGTGGAATATGTGCAAATATTTTAAGAAACAAATTTTGGGGTAAACTAAAGGCAAAAAGAATCTAGGAATGCAAGCAACATAAGTAAACGCACTTAAAACTGGACTTCTATTTTTTTATGTTGGTGAATGTGTCCTTAATGGATGATCCACTGTCAGCATACTTGAATTGTTTTCTACATAGTCTATTGAATGTCAGTAGTTAATGAATACATATAAAATTAATTCACTGACAAACGGACATGCCAAATGATAGCAGACTATACATTTTAAAGTGGGTTGATGCCTTATGGCTCCTTTAATAATGTATCCTTTACTTTTGAGAATAGCAGAGATAATTGCCACTTCCTTGATAAGGCAGAGTACATAATTTGTGATGGCTCATATCACATCATCCCATTCTTTTGGCTTCACTCATGATCCTATAATTCAGCACTATGTAAAAATCAAGCAGCTGGCACAAAAGAGGATGCATTTAAGAGCCACTAAAGCAAGTTTTATTTCAGCCCAATAACACTTGACATAAACAATAAGAAAGTTTTAAAGAAAATCAGCTTATGTCTATACTTCTAATAAGGAACTAAAATTAGGATTTTTTGCATATAGGCAAAATTAAATTTTGGAAAAAATATACTTGACACAAATGAATAAATTATAATACTTAAACATAAATGTAACATTTTAATACTACTATTTAAAAAACTCATTGCCATACTGATTTTGCCAAGTGTGTAATGTTGTGTATCCATCATTACAGAATCATACAGAATAATTTCACTGTCTTAAAAATTCCTTTTTTTGTGCCTATTTATCCACCCCCACACAACCTCTGACAGCTATGACCTTTTTACTGTCTATAGAGTTTTTCATTTTCCAGACTCATACAATATGTAGCCTTTTAGACTGGTTTCTTTCACTAAGAAATGTGGGTTTAAGGTTCCTCATGTCTTTTCATGTCTGAGTAACATTCTATTGTATTAGATATACTACAATTTGTTTACTGAATTACCTATTGAAAGATATCTTGGTTGCTTTCAAGTTTTGACAATTTAAATTGAGCTACTATAGACATTTGTGTGCAGATTTCTGTGTGGATATAAGTTTTCAGTTCATTTGGGTAAATACCTAGAAGTGGGCTTGCTGGATTGTTGAAATATTTTTAAATGACTTAGTTGTAACAATGTCACTGGTGTATAGGGTTACCTACATCTTTAGCTAATAGTAGGAGAGGCAAAAATTTGTTTTTTGGATCCATACAGTTGAATTTTAGATAAACAAATGCCCTCTATTTCTCCCTGCATAGAATGCATAGGAATGAAAGCTATTCAAATTTATACTTTCCACTGTATGTTTATTTTTTTAACTTGATATTTCAAGGTAAGATAAACTCAAAATTTGATAAGACAATTACAATGAATAGTTGAGGATGGGTCATCTTAAAGATAGTGACAAACATAGCACATAATAAAATTACTACTAGAGCATAGTCAGGAGATTGGAGTGTTTCCCTAGGTTACCCAAGGTCTGTTTGTAAGTTAGTTATAACAGAATTCAGTAATTGAGTTCTGTGCTAAGTATCATTCAAAGCTTTTGATTAGATGTACATCCTTCTACCCTCCATCCCAAACAACCAAGGAATTTTTAAGATACCATTAATATAGATATTCAAGATGGACTTGGCACTGAACTATTACAACTATATAAGTGATAGTAATTTTTATTATGCTTTACATTTATTAAGCACTTACTATGTGCCAGGCACTGTGATAAAGATGACAGCAGAACCAGGTTTTATGGGGCCTGCCAACAACTTCATTTCACACATAAGGAAACAGGAAGAGTGGAGGGAAGTAACTCTTGCTCATGTTGTATGTGGCAGCACTGGAATCGAATCCCAGATAGTTTGGCTGTAGAGGCCTCCCTCAAAATCACAAAATTCTACAACTTTTCTAATTAAACTAAATTACTAAGTTATGTGCAGAAAGTGTTAAATATACTGTTTGGATCAGTGAAGTGGGTGCCATAGGTTTCAAACTTAGAGAAGACTGGCAAGTGGGGTGGAAGAGATCCAACAAAAATGATGTTGAGCAAATTTGCTGTGACTCGTGGAAGATACATAGAGTGTTAAACCTGATTCATGTGAATTGTATCATTTTACACTTGCTGATATATTCCTTATGGGAAAAAGACATAAGTCATGTTTTTTCACTGTGGGCAGTGATGGAATCAACCATACTCTCCAGTGTAGTCCAGATCTATGTGTCTACTGACTGCAAACTGCGTTGCTTAGTGCCAAGCTGTCGAACATGAAGCATCTTGTTTAGTATGCAGCAATGGGCTTGGTCTAACAGCACCAAAGTGACTTCTTAAGAAGAAATATCACCATAACAATGTGTCTGACTCAATGACATGGCCTAGTGTTGCACTAAACAAATTCCCTTTTGTTGGTTCCTTCGTAGAAACCCACAAAGATTCTGAGGTTAGTCTGTGTGACTCTCTGTTGAGGAGGAGGATGTTTAACTTCTTTACATTAAAAAAAATTAAGTATGACATATATGCATAAAAATACACAAATTTTAAGCAAAGAGCTTGATGTATTGTTTCAAGTTTATAAATTTGTGTAGCCATTACCCCAGTCCAGAAGTAGAATATGACCAGCAATCCAAGAGCCCTGCCTTGTACCTCCCTCCTATCTCTCCCCCAACAGCAGGGCATTTAACTTTGACTCTCTCTTTTTAGTGACTAGATCTCAAACTTCTTTTTTGAAGGGGTGTATTTTGCTTGCCCATTAGGGGAACACTTTTACAGTCTGGCCAAAGCTAGCAGCTCCTTTTCTATGGTTATTTTCCCCATCTGTTTAGAATTCACATCCACATTGTATTCTTGCCTCATCTAATCAAGCAAGGGAATGTCTCAAGAGCATGTGCTCCATAAACTTCTTAATTTTCTGAGATAGTCAATGCCGGGGGCTTAGTGAGAAACCATCAAATCTTCTTTGGCTGTAAGTGTCTCTCCAGGCCTCTGTTTCTCAAAAGAGCCATGCCATATGCCAGGCTTCTGTAAATTTTAATAAATGACTTCCTTCAATGTTTGCTAGGTCAGAGTTTCTATCATACTTGTAGTTGTAGTAATATACTTTATTATTTTTCCTTAGATTTATGCTTTAAGCATCATAACATGTTGCATAAGCTCGTAATAAATAGAAAAGTTAACAATTATCAAAGGATAGCCCCAGTTCTCATGTTAATGCAGAGCAAACATGTTTGGCCGCTATCTCAGGACCCATGTCATGACAGCTCTGGACTCATACAGGCCATTGCCTTCTTTTAGAGGGCACGATCTGTTACAAAATGGGTCTGGAATGAATATTTGACAGAGGAAGCAAGCACATACATGGGCTAACGATAGTTTATTCAGTAAATGGTGTTGGGAAAATGGGACAGATATATGCAGAAAAGTGAAAGTAGACCACCTTATGCCACACACAAGAAAAAATTCAAAATGGTCTAAAGACTTAAATGTCAGATGTGAAACTATAAAAACCCTAAAAGAAAACATCAGCAGTAAATTCTTGGACATTGCTCATAGAAATATTTTTTCTGATATATCTCCTCAGGAAAGGTAAACAAAAGAAAATATAAACAAATGGGACTACATCAAACTAAAAAGTTTCGCACAGCAAAGGAAACCATCAACGAAATAAAAAGAAAACCCACAGAATGGGAGAACATATTTGCCAGTAATACATCTGATAAAGGGTTAATATCCAAAATTTATAAGGAACTTATAAAACTCAACACATACACACGCAAAAAACCCCAAACAATCTAATTAAGAAATGGGCAAAGGACCTGAATAGATACTTCTTCAAAGAGGACATACAAATGGCCAGTAGACATATGAAAAGATGCTCAATGTCACTAATCATCAGAGAAATGCAAATTAAAATCACAATGAGGTCTCACCTCACACTGTCAGAATGGCTATCATCAATAAATCAATAAATAGCAAGTGCTGGTGAGAATGTTGAGAAGGCGGAACCCTTTTGTGCTGTTTGTGGGAATGCAGATTGGTGCAGCCATTATGGAAAGCAGTATGGAGATATTTCAAAAAATTAAAAATGGAACTGTCTTATGACTCAGCGATTCCACTTCTGGGAATTTATCTGAAGGAAACCAAAACACTAATTCAAAAGAATGTAAACACCCCTATGTTCATTGCAGTATTATTTACAATCTCCAAGATGTGGAAGCAGCCCATGTGTCCATTGGTAGGTGAGCAGATAAAACAACTATGGGACATTTACACAATGGAATACTACTGGGCTATAAAAAAGAAGAAAATTTTACCCTTTGTGACAGCATGGATGGATGTGACAGCATGGATGGACAGCATGGAGAACATTAAGGTAAGTGAAATAAGCCAGTCAGAGAAAGACAAATACCATATGCTTTCACTCATGTAGAATCTAATGAACAAACTGAACTAAGAAGCAAAATAGAGACAGACTCATAGATAGAGAGCTGGATGACAGTTCAGAGTGGGGAGTTTGGAGAGTAGAGAGATGGAGAAAAAATGAAAAGGATTCATGGACACGGACAATAGTGTGGTGATTGTGGGGTTGGGGGTGGAGGTGGAAGAGGGTGAAAGGGGGGTAAAGCATAATGGAAAAAATACAATTAAAAATAACTATTAAAAAATAAAAAATTTGATAAATGCCAGAAACATTGGTCTTGAGAAACATTATTAAAATAATTTTCAAATCTATTTTGAGACTCTAATTCAGCAAGAAATAAATATACATTGCTTAATTATATTTATGAGAACTTTGAAACTCTATGATATAATTAGAAAGACTGTAAATCTATTTTGAGAGCTATAGGCACCCTAAGGAATATTGATTGTCTAGGTGGAATGTTTTGAACACTCATTTAAAATGTATTTAATACAATATTTCTGCCTCAATGACAGAATATGGGAATTGGGGAAATGCATAGCTTTCCTCTATTCAGGTCAATCCTTTTATGATCTTCAGCCCTTATTATGTTTTTTGAAAAGTTCAGGGTTGTTGCTGGTGTAAAATGTGCTTCTTAGTCACTTAGGAACAATCCTGACAGGAACACTGGGCAAGTCTGGGTCATCGCTGAAGGGGGAGCATCATGTTTTCCATTTTCTCACCCCAACTGGGTTCTAATCCAGACAAATGGAACTTGCCAACAGAAAGGTCAGGACAATAGCATTTCCAAACTAGATGCTGACCTGACACTGTGCATAATAAAGCGCCAATTGTTAGGTTTCTCTAGGTTGTCAATCCAAGAAAGTGAAATTTATGGGACTGTGGAGTATAGCTGTCATTATGTGAGTGTTATGAAGTCAGTGTTGGAAGAGAAGCCGGGAATTTCTTTAAACAGAAGCCCTGGTTGTAATAGTGGTTCTGTACTCTCTATTTCATCCTGCTAGACCAGCACTTTCCAGACCTCTCTGCAGTGATGGAAATGCTCTATATCTGTGTGCCCGATATAGTAGTTACTAGTCCCATGGGGTTACTGAACATTTAATATGCGGTGATTAAGATTGAGGAAATTAATTTTTAATTTTATTTCATTATAATTAATTTAAATAGTGATATGTGGCTAATAGCTACTGTATTAGATGGCACCATTTAGATTATGCATTTGTGAAAAGCAATAAATAATGTTTAACATGTAGAATAATGGACCTACATTGGCTTGTAGGTTTACTTTGGACTGGGAAATTTTTTTGTATTAAAACATCAAAATAATATAATTTAATCTAATTCATGCTTCACTATAAGAGATTAAATTCTTGCTAAACAACATAATTTTGGAGGACTTAAAACAACAGATGTTTATTGTTTCACTTCTGGAGGGCTGGAAGTCTAAAACCAATGTGTCAAAAGGGCCGTTTCCTTCTGGATGCACTGAGGGAGAATCTGTTCCATGTCTCCCCTAGCTGCTTGTGGTTGCTGGTGATGCTAGGCACTTTCTAGCTTAAACAACATATTTTTAAACCATTGTAGTGTGGGTATTTCTTAAAGAGGAATGCCTATTGACCTGAAAGTAAGGAGATATGGAACACGCATTTCTATTTTATAGCAATGGTTGTATTTAGTACACATCAGACAAGAAAATCATCCTCCAACTATTAAATCTAGATTGTAACAAAGCTTTTCTCTTGGTAAGCTTACTTGTTGAAGTCTTAGGTCTCTTATCTTAGAATTGCATTCTCATTGCTTTTTGGCTAATAGCAAAATATTTGTTTTTTCCTAGTCCTTAAAAAAATTAATAAACTTTTTCCCTTATGACAACTTTATATGGCCCTTACTGAGTACCAGTCTAGCACACCTTTACCAAAAAAGTTCCACAACTATTCAAAATTGGAATAAGAAATTGTGTTGGTTTTAGTCTACTTCAGGCTTCCTGACCATATTTTTAACTTTTAGTTTTCCATGTGTCAGTGTGTATTACTTCATACGAGATGACTGAATGTAGCAGTCAGCTAGCAGGAGTCCCCAGTCCCTGGGCATGGATGGGTTCTGATCCCTGGCCTGTTAGGAACCCACCGCACAGCAGGAGTGGGGAGGGGGGTTGGCAAGCGAAACTTCCATTGAATTACTGCTGTGCTCCACCTCCTGTCTCCCCCTCCCCCACCTATCTCCCACACCCCTGTCCTGGCTGTGGAAAAATTGTCTTCCATGAAACCAGTCCTTGGTGCCAAAAAGGTGGGGGACCGCTGAGCTAGAGAACTTGTCTTTGTGCTCTTAAAACTTTACTTTGCCTTTGATCAATGAAAATATTGGATTTTAGTTTTATACAAGTAAAATAAAACAATTTGAGTCCCATTCTGACTCTGTGCCAACTATCAGTAATTGCCACATACTCTTTCAAGCCTTTGAGGGGGGAAAAGGCAAGAAAATCACTAGAAGTCAAAGACAAGCATTCAGTTATAGAGGAGTAAGACTGAGAGGGTGCCAAAATGTTTTATGCAGCATTAAATTGAAGTTCAAGTCAAAGAAATTTGTTTTGGCTAAATGGCAGGTATCCATTGAGGTATCTCTCTGGAGCAGAAATTAATTGTGTTTGGAATGGGAGAGACATTCCTGGTTAGAATCCTAGTTCTGCCACTCATAGCTGTGTGTCCTCAGGCAAAATTTTTAAGCCCTTTGAGCCTCAGTTTCTTTTAGAAATGAGGGTAAAAATGCCCACTTTTCAGGGTGACTAAAGTAATATTTGCAATGTGCTTTGGACATGGTTGGTATTCAGAAAAGACTCGTTATGTTTATTAGTCCTGCCTAACCTAAGGCTGTGTGATTATAACAAGTGCTACTTCTATCACTGTCTTGCTTGTCTTTTTGTTTTACATTAGTAGAACCCAGTGTTTGCAGAACCAGGCTGGGCAAGCAGTATCCCTTTAATATCAGTGTCATAGAGACATGTGTTTTAGTTGTTTCCATTAGACCCTCACTATTTTCTTTCAAACCAGATCCAGTTCCATGGTCCTCTTCCCAAACACAGGCCTGTAGCAAAAATATAATTTATTAACTTCTAGCAGAACCTCTTTCTGGGAACTCCATTAAAGAAAAAATAAAAGAACCATTGATTTTTAGGATTTTTTTTTTAAATAAGGGAAACTAAAATGTCCTTGTAAGCTCCTTGAGGGTAGGGAGGTGATTAACACATTCTGAATGTTCCTTTGTGCCCTGTATTTAGCAGCCACTTTGTATCTTGTTAAATTGCATCAGACTGATATGTTCCTTTAAGCTCTTTGCTGTAGTTGAACTGTACATGGAAATCAATGTGGTGACAAATAGCATCTTATCTTTACGTTGCATCGTATTATTGTATAATTTTGTCAAAAATATAAAATTATGTAAATGTACATTCTTCTTTGCTACAGATTCTTTTCAGTGTCTCAGTAGCTTGTAACGTGAAATGTAGTTATAATGGTAATGTGGCATCACAAAGAGAGAATGAAGTGTAAACACTGTATGTATAATTAAATTCCACATATAAGTTCCCTCCCTTAATTTCAGTGTAATGATAAGAGCACCGATATCTGTCATTTTCCATTTCAGTGGCTTTGGTAAAGCATGGTGCTATCAAGCCTTGATGGGTGGTTTTACAATGATGTTCAGTCAATCCACTGTTAGTGAACTACCACTTCTGTGACAGTCACTACCACTAATAACTCATTCCAACTTTTATCGATGACAAAGCTATTGAACCCCTGATCATAGCATATACATAGCAGGGAAGAAAGTCATCAGCCAGGCCACAGTGGGGGAATGCCCTGACTTGTGAGTAAAAAAAAATGTAGATAGTATATTTAACCTAAATTGTGTATAGGGTAAAAAGAGATGTGATGAAAGACCTTGGGACCATTTCTTTATATATTACCCATATTTTTGAAAATGATGTTATCATCCATGAGACTACAGGTTGAGAAACATAAATGCTCCTAATACATGGGACAAAAAATATTTCTTTTAAATTGTTAGGTTCCTTGAGTTCATTTTGACACTTACTCAATACAGTGAGATCTTGCCCCAGATTTGGACACCCTTCAAAGTAGCTGACATACTGTGTATCCTTGTGGGCTCCTTGCTGTGCTAGACCATAAAAACACAGTGGGTAGTTAATGGGCTCATAGAGTTGGAAACTTTTGAAACACCAAAAGAAAGGAATTTCCAAACACTAGAATCCTCTACAGAAGACTGTCTACTCCTAATCATCCTCCTACAAATAGAACAACAGTAATCATAACTCATAATGTAAATACAGGGTCCCGCAGAAGTAATGCCTACTTGAGTGTAGTGGGTAGGGTAATAATATAGGTGTAATAATTTACAGTTTTAATTTGAACATTTCACCTAAAATATCATATGCTGTGCTTGAGTGTGATATTGTTATATTACAGAATTATAGACATGATTTTGTAGTAAAAGAGGGGCATTATTTGTGCCAGACAGTATATGTATTAAGTGCTTACTAGTTGCCAAAAAGTGCTAGGTGGATAGATCTTCTGGAGCTAATTATTATATGTAAAGTCACAGTTGGCATTTGGATAAATGATTTTCTGCCTTTTAACCTAATTATAATTGTTCTTTAAAAAAAATGCTATCCTACCATCAACTGGAATTCAGGAGTTATCCTCACTTATCCCTCCACCAAATAGCACAATTAAAGAAAATCTAACCCAGTGTAAAAACAAAGAAGCCAGAGAATTTCACGTTTAAATCCTTTTAATCTTGTTTCTTTTTGTCCTCTCTAGACTCATATTTGAATTCCAAATCATAGAATTTAGAGGTAGTATAGAACTTAGAAGTCATCTAGTCTACCCACCTGGTTTTACAGTGGCCTAAGGAAATCAAAATGATTTTCAGAAAGTCATACAGCTAGCTAGTGGCAGACCAGGGACTTTTAGATTATAGATTCTGGACCCTTGGAGAATCTTTCAATAATTGTTCACATTGACCTATCACCCCATTCTGTATGTAACTCTCCAATATTTATGCACTCATAACACTCTTGTAAGTAGAGTCCCTCCATAGACAAATTGTCTAATTCCCTAATTTTACACATGTGGAAACTGACACTCTAAGAAGTTGTTACTTGTCCAAGGTCACACAGCTTTTTAGTAGTATAACGAGGACTGGAGCCTTGGAGGCCTGACTATAGAGCTCTTTCTGTGGGTGGTCATGTATCAATATCCCATTCACAGTTTACCCTATATTCACATAATAGTAACATCTGTGTGTAAAAAGACTCCAAAAGAGGTCTTCTGGATATTTTCAATGCTGGAAATAAAATCCTCCAGCTTAAGGAAGAAATCATTATAGCATAGCCATATACTCTGAAATAGATTTTTAAAAAATATTTTATTTATTATTTATTTTTAGAGAAAGGGGAAATGGGGAGACAAATATCAGCCGATTGCCTCTTGCATGCCCCCAACCAGGGATCTGGCCCTCAACCCAGACAAGTGCCCAGACTGTGAATCCAACTGGTGAGTTTGGGTTATGGGGCCGTACCCGACCCACCAAGCCACACCAGTCAGGGCAGAAATAGATTTTTATCTTTGCTACAGGTAATGATAATGCACTGGGAAAACCTGCTTAGTGTTTATGCTCTGTGGTATTAATCTGAGGTCTATAGTCTTTACATTGACTCCTCTGGCCCTGGCCTGGTGACCCAGATAGTTGGAGCATCACCCCATATGGCAAAAGGTTGAGGGTTCGATCCCTGGTTGGGGCACATATGGGAAGCAACCTACTGATGTATCTCTCTCACATCAATGTTTCTCTCTCTCTCTCCCTTCCTCTCTCTTTAAAAAAATCAATAAAAACATATCCTTAGGTGAAGATTAAAAAAAACCCTGAATCCTCTATTTATGGGAATATTGATATAAGTCCTTGGACAAAGATGATATGAAATAGAAAATTCTATTACTATTCAAGGTTGTAAACCAGGGCCTCATGATGAAAAAATAAAATAAAAAGGAAGTACCTTAAAGAGGATATTATCTTTTCTTTATTTTAAAACCAATATAACTTAATTTGAGGAATTTGGTATATAGATAAAAAAGCATAATGAGGAAAATTGAAATTGCTAATAACTCTACCACCAGTGATAATCATAGTTGCTTTGATATACATTTTTTTCTAGTCTTTAGTTTGTGTGTTTATAACTGTATTTACAGGATTCTCATAATACAGTCTATAAAATTTCATATTTTTAAATAAGGATATTTCTACCACTTCATGTTACAAGTGTGAATACCACTTTTTAACGAAGGTATTCCACACTGTTTTTAATCAGTCTCCTGTGTCGGATGCGTTGTTCTTTCCAGATTTCACCACCTACGACAATGCATCATCCCATCAAATGAGACCTGTTGCGAGTCTAGTCAGAGGGAGTGTCTGGTGGACAGCTTTAGGTGGCATGTTGTTTTGCAGCACTTTGCGGGGTTCTTTTAGTTTGAAAAATTATTCCATAACAAGGAGAATTGCATTGTTTACTTTATGTAAACCTGAACCTTATCTCGTCGGTTATACATGCTTGTTTTTGTTTAGTTGTTGGTAATTGAAACTGAGGAATTGGAAGGACAGTTCGTCCAAAGCAGGATCACCAAGCCTGGCTCTGTTTCAGCCTGACCCCTTCTCCCCTCCTTCTCCTGTGCCCCCAGGTTAAATTAGTCCAAGGTGTCACTTAGGGCATTTTGCAGTAATTTTTGAAGTCTTTTCTTTTTCCAAATGCTAACATTTTAGATATTAAAATGTTTTTGAAAACAACTGATTTCTATTTTTTACCATTCTTCTCACTCATGATATTATATAAGTAATTTCCCATTATCTGTGAATATAGGCCCTAAGTGTGTATAGGGCACATGATTCACTCCAATATTATTCTCTCAAGAAGCACGTGTCCATTCGATATTGGATTTTAAATACTGAAGATATAATAGCAAATTGTTATCAGGTATGTGGACCTATATGCATAAGTATTCAAATTGTTTTATAAAAAGTAATTTTTGGGCAATTTTGAGGTTAGTGATACTTTCACTTATGTTATTTTTGGAAATAGGTTCTTGGTCATTGGGGGACAAGATAGTCAGTCAAACACTCAGACCCCTGTTAGCAATTAGGTCAAGAAGGAGGGTGCAGCCCCTTTTTGCTGAAGTTTTCCCTGAGAGGCTCAAATAGAATTACATTTTCTTTTGAATCTAAACTTTGTTTATTATTCAAATGTTGGACTCATTATACTATATCATATTATTTCTTTACATGTCTCCATTCAAAACTTTTACACGAGCTACTCTGTGTACACAACACACAAGTGAGTCACACCTGTGCAGATGTGCACCGTGTGTCTCCACATCCCCCAGGAAATGGTTAGCACCTCGACAGAGGCAACTGGTGTTTGGACATTTTCGTATGCCTTGCACTTAGTACAGAGCCCGGCTCGTGGTAGCTGTTCATTATGTACTAGCTTTTGAATAAAGAAAAGAATGGGCTGCTGTGAGTCACATTGCTTTCTGCTCCACAGACTATATTTAGGTACTTGGGTTCTCCAACTTAGCAATTTAGTTACAAAAATTTACCTGCACAGTCACCATTGGATAGAGTCATAAATGATTAAACAAGGTAATTAAAAAAAAAGAGTTGTTCTAGGGGGTGGAGGGATCAGACAAAATAGAAAAAATTCATGGACATGGACAGCAGGGTGGTGATTGTTGGGATAGGGTGTGGGTGCAGGTAGGAGAGGTATAAGGGGAATAAATGGTAATGGAAAAAATACAATAAAAATAAACTATTAAAATATTTAAAAAAATGAGTTGTTCTTGAAAAATAAAAAGAGTTGTTTTTAACTGAATGCAGCCATTTTCCAAAATGTGTTCTTTGGAACACTAGTCCTTCAAGATACTCTTAGATTAAAAAGTGTTTCTGGTTAAATAAGTTTAAGAAACATGATTAGCTACATCCTCCTGTTGGAGATGAGCAATGTAAATGAGCATTTCTAACAAGTCTGAGAAATTGAGGCATTACCTGTTTTTTTTAGTAACTTAAGAGTTTTCCAAATTTATGTGACCACATCTACTTTTTAATTTTATGCCATAATGTCTGTCTGTCCTCCTATACCTATTTATTTTTAAGAATAAGCAATATATTGTGAGAGTTAAAAGCTTGGGCTTTGGAACCCAGATATATCTGGGTGGAGTTCCAGCTCTGCCATTTACTTGTATAACTTTTAGCAAATAATTTCTTTAAGTTTTCATTTCCTCACCTGTAAATTGATGTGATGATAATATCTAACTTAAAGAATTATTGTAAGAATTAAATGACATAATACATGAAAAGTATATGCATAATGCCTGGTATGTGCTTTATGCTCAATTCATGTTAGCTGTTATTAGTTTTATTTGCTATTTGCCAGGCCTTGGAAAACAGTGACCCACAGGTAGGTGTTTGAGGGGGTGCTGTGACGTTGGTTCAGTCTTATTCAGTTATTTCACTGATTATTAGTGAATGACTTCTCAAGTCGGACAAGCTTTCCTTCCACTGTGCTTCTCTAGTGCTTTGTTATCTCACATATTTGTCACTGTCCTCATATTGATTCTATCTGATAAATCTTTCCTTCTCACTTCTCATGGGAAGATTTTAAGGATATCATTGAAATGAAAGATACATTTAAATGGATGACAAAGATAATAAAGGATCTTAGAAGCCATTTCTTATGGGGGGAAGTTTAGTCTGGAAAATAAAACATAATGAAGGATTATACCGTGAAAGTTAGGTTAGGCTTCTGCATAACTCTACAATGCATAAATTGGATCTGTGGGTTAAGAGTTACAAAGTGGTTTGACATAAGAAAGGGCTTATAAACAATAACAGAATTCAACAAGGAAAAACATATTTATTCCCTATCACAAGACATTCTCAGAAATGTCAGAAGGAGTTTGAAAACCTAAGGTCAAGGCATCATCCTCGCTGTTCTAGAGATAATTAAAATGGTTAAGTCCCTCAAGAAAGAAAAAAATGTTCTCATAATAAGAAAACAAAAGTTCTCTTCAAAAGAGAAAAAATAGTGACTATATGGGGTGATGGATGTTAACTAATTGTGGTCACCGTTTCACAATATATATGCAGATACCAAATCAGTATGTTGTACCCCATAAGCAATGCAAGGTTGCATGTGAACTATATCTCAATAAAACTAGAGGGTGAAAAGAAAGAAAAGTGTAAGACGAAATGATGAGGGGGACAGAAAGAGAAAAATTGTCAGCAGAAATCTGAAGAGTTGACTCCTGTACCTGGGCATTAGGGGACACTCAATGAAGAACATGACTTCTGAGCCAGTTCTTGAAAGAGAGAAGGATTGGAGCATGAGATGAGATGGGGTTTGAGAAAGGGAGTTAGTTTCTATAACATGAATTCCCCACTCCTGGTGTGTGATGAAGTCAGCCTATTTTAATTTAAAATGGATTACATGTTGGCATCCATATTTATAAATTATGTGCCTTTCTTGTTCTGTTTATTTCTCCCTCTACTTGTTTGCATTTACAGGCAATTTTAATCCCACCCAATAGGTCAGTGAGATTAGGAACTTTAAATTAATTGAACTCATGTGCATATACTTACCATGGGGTGAAAATCATGCCCCATCATGTAATCAGCCAAAAGAAAGGAGCAAATAACCAAAGATATGATCACTCCAATAGGATATCATGAAAACCAGGGCAACTCTTTTCAATAATTTTCATGAGCTGTATCTAGGAGCAAGTGTGGTCGTTCAACTCTGCCCAGCACAAGTGGTCTGGAGTTCTGGAAAAGTTTGAAAGTCATTGTGAAGGGTGCACCGGCACCCTCAGTATGCCCTTTGGGCGTTTCCTGAAGTTGCTGAAAGATTAAAAGACCTTGCCCATTGCCCATGCTACATCTTGCAAAGAAATGTTTATTTGGCCCTTTTATTAGTTTCAGACTGTCCCATCCTCATTTAGCAAGTGACCTCAGTTCTCTAACACCCACACAGCTCTTTCAATTTTCCGTTATAAGAGGAAATAATAGAAGGACGAGTCTGGCAGTACTTATACCAATTAGAACATTTTCCCTTTTCAAGGTGCAGCATATTTTTTTCTACTGATTTATATATGGAGAAACTTCTGTATTGTGTTCTCTTATTACTGCTGGGCCTGCCAATGGGAATGCTGCCACTTACCAGCACCAAGAACAGGGCACTAGATAAAAGTTCTAAATATTTTCCCTTGACTATTTTTCCCCTGCAATTGAGCCAACATGCATGGGAATGAAACTCGAGGGATGGTGGACACTGTAGTCTGCAGCGTCTTTCTGTTTGAGGGACAACAAGGTGAGGTTGTCAGACCTGGTGCTCCTCGTGCTGCATCAGTAGCCTCACCTGTGTCCTGTGCATTGCGGAGTGTGGCCGCTGTGCTTGGTGTTCTTTGTTTTTAACTCTGAATAAAATTTGAGAAGACTTAAGATAGTCATTGCTTTCTCAGAGAACTAAAGGCAGGATTGATAAATATTAAGTCAGTCCCCTTTGGTCATTTAAAAACGTGTCATTTTTACTTTTTGTAATACATTTTATAAGTTTCCAAGAGAAATTTGTTCAAATGACATTAAATGCATGTAAAATATATGCTTCTCATTAAAACATCTAAAGCCCAAATGTTTAAAACACAGATTAAACTTGGAAGTGGTAGGTGAAGAGATAATTTGCTCCAGCAACTTTTACATAAAAATTCCTAGTTATTAGAGGAAGGGGAAACTTCTCTTAACTCTGATTTATTTCATAGTCAGTTTACTTAAAGAAAAACTTCCCAAAGTTTTAAATTACTGAATTCAGAAGGTATAAAACATTATCATATTATTGTAATTTGGGGTTCAAATTTAATTTGAACATAATTTTGTCATAAAATTTTAAGATAATTATTGTGGCTTATATGAGGTATGTTCTTCATTTGATAAATTCACAGAAATATTCTATCTTGTTTTCTGTTTCTGAAGTCTGAGCAAGGCATACATCTTCCATTGTTGGAGCATTGGTCCTTTATGACTACTTTGTAAGAGTGAGTACATCCTCTTTGTCCCCCTTGGGTCAATGACCCTTCTTGAGTTTGAACCCCACCTTTAAGAATGTGTATTGGTCAGGTCAACAGAGTTGCTCTGTCAATGAGTAACCCATCCAACAGCTAACAAGAAGGTAATTTTCCTCATTCCTTCAAGGCTTCTCTCATAGGTCTCAATATACCAGAGGGAGAAAAGGTGTTTTGCTAATCAGGGTGAGAGTGCAAATGTTGGACGAGTGCCTCCCCCAGCCTCTGATCCCCTCAGGCTGATTCAGAATGTATTCTTTCCTCTTTGCTTTGGATCTGAGAAATGGCTAGAGTAACAATCTATTCAGATTGGGAATGGGGGATTCCAAGTTAGCATTTTTGTTTTTTTTGAAAAATTTTTGTTTTTTTGAAAAAGATAAATTGCTCAGAAAAGTTAGTGCTTTAACAAATCTAGTGCCTTAACATTTATTTCAGCTAGATATATTTTTAATATAGTCAATTGAGATTGTGTTTACATTTCATACCGCAAAGGTTTTGCCGCTTGCGTCCTATTAATGGAATAACGAAATAATTCTCCGAGAAGCACTCTTCCCCTTCACATTCCTATGCTACTTCTCTCCACCCTCGCAGTTTGTTAGTGGCCCCCTGTCTACTACAATGGTTTCCTCTTCTGCCAAATCATAACCTCAAGGAGAACCTAACACTAGGATAACCATGTAATTTGTCAAGATTGATAAAATGAAGTTTTTAATAATTATTCTGGGAGAAGAGGCATCGGCAGGCATGTCCAGGAATTTACTGTCACCTTAAAGCAGAACAATGCTCAGTGAGATCTATGAGGTCTGTCCAGAAGGTATCCAGCCATGTAACATGAAAAATAGAGACATTTACTGAAGAGGATACAAGATGCAAAAAACTGCATAGGACAATGATGCCTCAGTCCCCTTTAAAGTAAGCACCTTGGAACCTCACACAGTTCTCTTAACTGCCATCAGCTTCTCCATCGTATTTTCCTGGATCTTATCAACTGCCTGAAATCTCATCCCTTTCAAAGGTGATTTTAGTTTGGAGAAAAGCCAGAAGTCGCAGGGTGACAAATCTGGAATGTAGGGGGCTGAGTCACCTGGGTGATTTGATGTTTTGCCAAAAAAGTCTTCAGGAGACCTGATACATGAGCAAGGATGTTGTCATGACGAAGCTGCCAATCACCATTACCCATAGCTGCAGCCTTCTGAGTCATCTGAATAGTTTCCATGGAGGAATGTTCACTTAATGCAAGATTTGATGCAGATTCGTTGCTCCACTCGCTCAGTCATTTTGAATGTGATGGCCACACAGTACACATGCTCACTTGATGGTGTCTACTGCCCCCACTGACTAGTACAGTGAAGTCGTCATTGTTCATACATGCACATTCCAGTCCACTTTCTTTGGCTGCCAGGTTACATTGATGTTACACAAACCATTCTTATTATATTAACAATGGTTGGACTTTTTCCAGACAGACCTCATATGTAGTTGATAATACATTAAAAATTCTCTTCTATTTGCATTTTAATAGAGCTTAAAGCTTTAAGTTTTAACAAAAGCATTACAGTGTTGGGTCATCGGGTATCAAATACTAGGTAAGGAAACTATCAGAGTCAGGGAATGAAGCGCCATAAGATATAGTTCAGTGAACTACTCTGCCTAAATTTAAGGCTGACTTTATTGACTACCTTAGCAGTTGTCTCAATCCTTAAATGTCTTCAAAATAAGAAAAATAAGTCAGACTGTTATCAATAATAAAATTGATAAGTTAGCTGTATATTTTGCCTTTTTTAGGAGGGGGAATCCACAAAAATTAGTCATTTTGTAGTTAAAATATTTGTTAATTTTATAGAGCATATATACTATTTTAGATTGGACCTTCCTTCCAAATTGACAAATATAAAAATTATGTGAATTGTATGTGTCCAGTAGCTACTTCTTTTTTGCTTTGTTTTTCTTTATTTTTATCCTGAGATTTTTCTTTGTATTTCAGCATTTAAGAAGGAGATGGCAGTATTGAGCCTTGGCTCTGACTTGACACTTTGAAGGAGCTTAAAATTCTTCATAAAGAAGTATCAGTTTATCTAAATTCAATTTCATCCCTTGGGATTTCACCATCATTCCCCTTTGTAATTCCATATGGAGAATGAAAGAGTGCTCTAGTGTATGTTATATTAGATCTGTCATACAAAGATACTATTAAATTACTTATTCTCATTTCTGCACATCTAAGAAGCCGATTTACAGGACACATAGAAACAACCTCCTTCTAGAATAAAATGAGGCCCAACTCTAAAATGCAAAAGTATGTTTACAATGTGCCTGTTTTCCTAAGGCTTTGACAGGAAGAATTAACTTTACATTTCCAAAACGCAAAACACTTCACTGAGCCGCATCTTATGGTAAATAAACTGCTCTCTGGGAATAAATTTTTTACCATTTCTTTTTTTAGGGCAATAGGCTACTGCTAAGAGAATGACTTTTTCCAGGGCTGATACCCCGAAAAAAAAGTTTAGATGATGAGAGGAATTATTTACTTAGTCTCCATTCACATCCACTGTTTTGCCTGCATTCCAAGTTTCAAAAGGGTGATTCATGAACCTTTTAGCTCCATGTTGAAAAATAAAATAAGTAACAGTGCCCATTGTCAATATCAAAAGCAATTTAACAGTGCATTTTTTAAGGTTACAAACTATGAGAAAGATAGAATGCCATCACGTACAGCTGTAGTAAGTTGTTTTTAAAAGTATAAGCCAAGATTAGCAAACTAAGCTGCTCTGTCAAAAGATCTGAAGCAGCAGTGGGAATGGCACCCAATACTACAAGTGATGTTTTGAAACACTGTCCTTGCTTAAAATATGTAGAAGAAATATGTGCGATTATGTGGTTTTCTTTGAAATCTGGACAATTAAATCACATGCAAAAGATGTGTAATTGTTTAGCTTGATTATCATTGAGCGTGAGATTTTCTTTTGTACCTTAATTTTTATATTTAAAATTGTTGTTGAAATGTTATGTGACAAATAATTTATGGATTTAACTAAGCCAGCACTCCTATTTGGTTTCCATTATAAGTGAAGGACCCAACAACAACATCTTCATTTCATATTGTTCCGATAAATTTAATGACATTATTTTTTTTGAACCAAAAGGAAATTTCTTCTCAGCTGGATTCTTTCACTGTAGGTTTTAATCGCAAACTTTGAAAATGAGAACATAGCTATTATTTTTTATTAAAAGGATATGTTCTGGTTAGTTTGGAAAGGTCTGTCTAGTAAGGGCTTCCAATAGCGTGTCTAAGGACTTAAAAAATGTAATACTGAAGTTGGAGAATGTAATATAGGCCTTTAGTACCAGTGTGTCTTGTGTGTTGTAAGATGAACACACAATAAACCTATAGTCATGGTAAGGCAGTTCCTACTACTCTTAAAGCTCTAATTAAGAATAGGCTACTTAGCCCTGGCTGGTGTGGTCAGTGGATTGAGCACCAGCCTGTGAACCAAAGGGTCTCTGGTTTGATTCCCAATCAAGGCACATGCCTGGGTTGCAGACCAGCTCCCCAGTAGGGGGCGTGTGAGAGGCAACCACACATTGATGTTTGTTTCCCTCTTTTTCTCCCTGCCTTCTTCTCTCTAAAAAGAAATAAATAAAATCTTGAAAAGAATTAGACTACTTAAAGATTAGCTATTCTGGCTAGCACACAGATCTATATATTTAGTGCCAAGCTCATTCTGTGAGGTGAATAGAAGAGGTTATATGCTGTATGCTGTGACACTTGAAACAAGTGTCTTACATAAACATATGATAGTATTTGCTGGATGATGTAAGTTTTAAGACTATCCTTGCTCAATAATTTCAACTTGTTTTTAAAGAGCTTATCTTTTAAAAGTCTTTTTCAACTTTCTTATCCTTTATGTTATAGAATTGTTCTTCTGGGCAAGTTCTATTTAATATAAATAATCTAGATGTGTTTTTATTACTTTTTTATATTTTAATTCTTTTAAAAAATACTCAGCATATGTGTGTTGATTTTAGAGAGAGAGGGGGAGAGAGAGAGAGAAACATTGATGTAAGAGAAATACTGATAGGTTGATTCCCAAACACATCCCAAACCACCCCAACTGGGGCTTGAACTGCAACCTAGGTGTGTACCCTGACCAGGAATCGAGACTGCAACCACTCAGTGTAGGGGATGATACTCTAACCAACTGAGCCACCTGGTCACAGGGTGCTTTATATATTTTAATTCTGAATGTACTTTTTAAGTAGAGGAAACATTTGAATTCTTTAATTGTTTTAGTTGAAATGCTGAATAATTACTATGATAGTATCTGAAACATTCATTGGTTTTTAGCCCAATTAGAACGTGCTTTAGACTTGCTAGATATGAAATCTTATACTGGTATACAATGAAGCACTTTATTAGACTTGATGTTTTAGTCATGCTTTAGTTGTCTTACCAGTATTTTAACCTCTTAAATATCTTGAGGCTGAATATAGTTACCAGAATTTCCTTAACTCTTCTGTCAGCAGCTTGAATAGGCACAATATTATAGTCAAATGTAGTCTCTGAACCGTAGGTGGATTTCTAGGAGGAACAACTAATGTTAGGAAAATGATGTGCACTTGAATTGTTAGTGTTTCTAAATGAAATAAATAAGCTCTGAGAAGAAGAGCCCTTGAGTACTTTGCAGTTTTGCAATTAAGAGATTAAAGAAACCAGTGAATTTTCTCCCTTTCCTACCAGTCCTTGCTGCGTCTTCCATGTAAGGGAAGGCCTTAGATACTCTTGCTAGTGATGTGTGATCCTTATGGAAAAAAATTCCTCTTCATGTTTATTCACTCGTTTGTTCATCAGACTCTTCCACAAACTAGTGATGCAGAAGAGGAGAACTGAGAAGGGCCCTGTCCTGTTTTCAATACTTTATAGCATCGATTCTTGGCCAGCTTCACTGGGCCCTTGGCAGTGCGGCCCCCGAGACCTGTACTTCATTATGGTGTGTAAAGAGCCACCTCCCTTAGCCAGGCATGTCAGAATATGGCCCTGGGGAGAAGACGCCAAAGAGTCTAGGACATTTAGTCTTAAAGAAACTCCCCTTGATTGAGTGGTCAGGGCGTACACATTAGCCAAAGACTTGATAATATACTGGTATCTGGCCATCCCACATTTGGGGCAGGATATTATTCTGGATAAGACATCATTATTTTAATCCTTTTAGAGCCAGAACAATTGTTATCTTTAGCTGAAGTGCCTATGGTATCTCGATATATACCTAAAATCACTCACATAATTTTACCAGAATACCATAGACACTTGATTTCAATACAAAGGAGAAAGCATCAAAATTTACCTTTTCTGAAAAACAAAAATGAAAACAAACAATAACCCCTTCAATAAAATGACATGTTTGTTAATCCCACACTTTCTCACAGCTCCTTCCTTCCATATGCTACTTAGAATGAAACTCTATGATATATTGATAATGTGAAATTAAACAGATTGTTTACTCATTCTTAAACATAGCATGTTTTATTAGAACAACCTCAGAGAACCATTAGAAAAATAATTTCAGTATTGCACAGCAACAAATAATAGTGTCTAGTAAAATTGGATTTTTTTTAACCTTCAAAGTTTTTAATATACTTGGTCTATTTAGAAAACAAATGCAGTTAATTGTTTCCATCTCTTAAATATGTCTAGCAAGTTCAGTTTTTAGTTGCTGTGCAAATAAATTGGCCCTAGTTGCGTTGCTTTCTTTCAAACATCATTTCAAATTAGGGCTTAATGTGGTTTGAACGGTTTGCCAGAGTAGTCGTCCTACTTTTGTCTGAGGGTGGTTGATTACATCTATCTTTTCCAGCTTACAAATGCCAATATACTTAGAAGAATGCAAAGCCAACCCTGAGACCATTTGTCATCACACGTTGATTGTAACTCTATGCTTTACTATGGTACATAGGAGGAAAAGCAAACAATTAAAAGTCTGAAGAAAAATGGAATGTCGAGACATGCTAAACATTTTTATTACATCACCATGTTTAACCTTTCTTTTCTCTACCACTTTTGATGCTTAATTACCTGGATTATTAAAATATATATAAATCTTTTTTATGTTGAACACATAAATAGCTTTTTAACATCTTGGCAGTAAATATACAAACCTGTACAAAATATAATGAATGTAAGAGAAAAGTTTAGTATTATTGGTCCCAAGCATATGATTTAATAATTATATATGGTATTCTCCAAACAACTAAAGAAAAGACTCTAAGGGAAGAGGCAATCTCAGTGGTAAAATATACTTGGTTTGTGCTGTATATATGAGTATATTGTGTTCTGTGTGTGTGTTTGCTCAGTTTGTGTACACAATCTGTGTAATCTACTCCATTACTATTTTATTGTCAGGAGGAATGGAATTAAAGAGTAAAGAGACCAGAAATAGTTAATTTTATACCAAATCCATCCCTCTAAACAAAATGGCAAGGTAGAGATGTTTGTGTGGAAGGAAAAGTAGGTGTATTTTTAAGCTCCATGTAATAGGAACTAGTAGACAGCCATAGCTAACATATGAGTACTGTGAATGATTTCAGCCTCCTGTTGAAATTTCTTTTGGCCTGCTGAAATCTGACCTATCTGAGCTGTGTGTGGAAGCCCTCAAAATCACTTTATGAAACTTTCTAGTGTGACTTGATGCTCTGAGAACTGAGTCAGAGTTAAGGCTCCCTGAGGACTTTAGCCCTTATAGCATCGAGGCAGAGGCACTTACTGGATGCTGTCTCTTTTCATCCATCCCTATATTTTTGTTTTCATTTTAAATCATTAATAAGGTAAGAGGAACTTGAGTTAGAGTATAATCTAAGCTGCAATAACAAAGAGACTCTAAAATACAGTGACGCAAACAAGAAAGAAGGCATATAGGAGTTTTTGATCCATAAGGTCAAGGAATATAGGTTATTTTAATTTTTCCTGATTTTCCTAGAATATGATCCCCATATACATAATAAAAGTTGGATCACCACCACTATGTCCTTGTCCCAGCCAGAAATGTTAGTGGGAGAGTCCTAGGGAGGGAGGAAAGGAATTTCCTTAATAAAGATGTGACTTGAAATTGCTTACATCACTTCCTGTCACATCCCATTGGCTGGAACTTGGTCATATGGCCAGGACTAGCTGCAAAGGACTCTGGGGTGTATAGTAGGAGAGAGGCATTTATGTGTCCAGCTAAAAGTTAGAGATGATGGTGGGTTTGTTCTATTATCAAAAGGAAGGAGGAGGAGAATGAATATTGGAGAGGTATTAATGGTCTCTACCAAAGCTGTTTCTGACAATTGGGATCTTCTTTAATTCAAAGTTCTGATTTTCTTTATTTCCTCTTCCCTTTTCTTTTCCCCTTTTATTCTTACTCTTCTTTGCTCCTTTCTTTCATTCCCTCCCTTATTGCATAGTGTAGAAATGACAATGCTAATATTTAACCTAAATAGCTAGTGTTTACCAGTGCCTTGTTCCCTATAAAGGAGCCTATATTATTTCTGTAGGCCTGAAAACTTTAGGCTAACTTTTTTATTTCATAGAATATATTACTCTTATCACCTTCAATTCTTTGTGGAAAAGGTGAAGTATAGGAAATGGAGGGGGGCAGGGAGAGAGAGGGGAAAGAAAAAGGAGATAGAAAAAGGAAGAAAGAAGAGGAAGAGAAAGAGAAGAGGAAGACAGAAAAAGAAAGAAAAGAAAGGAAATAAAATGAGAATACCTGAGCTTTGTGAAGGCAGGGTTTTTTTTGTTTTATTTATAGATATATTTCCAACATATAGAATATTGCCCCGCTCATTGTTGGTACTCAAATTATATTTGTTAAATGAATCAATAAAGCAAATTATTTTTTAATCTCACTCTTTGTCCCCAAGTTTATTTTAAACTTTCAGTTCACCAAACACACCAGTTTTCCATTAGAAAAAACTTTACTGAATGATAAATAGTAGGAATTTGCTTTTTGCAAATTCAGCTTAGTATTGTCTCAAACTGCTTCTTAATAACAGAGTTAATTTGTTTTAGTTTGGGTTTCATCTTTAAATAAAATTACAATTAGTTGTTTCTCTAAGAAGTGTTGGAAATAGATTTATTATATACAAAAGCAAATGTATAGGAGGCAAGCTATACTGTAAACATAATTTTTTTTCTGAGGAAAATGAATTGGTACAGCTAAGAATATGATATGTGTTACAATAAAATTATTCATTCTAATTGATATATTATTTGGCCGCTTTGGCTCTTCAGTGTAGAAGTGAGTGATAGTATACGAAAAGGAGTTCGCTAAAACAAAGCCCCAGTAGTCAGAGTCTAGAACCCCTAAGAGATGTCCATCAATTCCTTTCCTCTCTATCTTAAGCTCTTTTCCAGAACCTCAGACAGCTCACTATCAGCCTTTAAAAACTAGCATCTGCTTTATTTGTTTTCTTTTCCATCCACATGGAGTCACAGGAGGAACCTTAGAGATTCTGAAGCTTAGTGGTTTGCAGATTGAGTGGGGGGGTGGTACACAGGAAGGTGATTGGTGAAGCTCGGGTTTCCTGTGCTCTTCAACCAGTGCAGGTTCACTCATCATTTTAACAGGTTGAGTTCATTAGTAAATTTGTTGTAAAAAAAAAAAGGTTCTTATTTTAACAAAGGTTAAGAAACCTTCAACTGAGCTCAACTTCCTTACTTTATGGATCAAAACACTGAGGAGTAATTTTTTCAAAGATTCTAAAGGCAGAGCCAGGTCCAGAATTTGTATCTCCTTACTCCTGGCCTGGATATCTTTCTGCAGCGTTGTCCATGCACTGGCTCCAAAGCATCCTTGTATCAGTGACTCACTGCTGTTCAAACAATGAGCAGTTTTCTCTTTTGGAATTATATAGTGAGGCTTGGCATAAAATAGGAAACCAAGTTCTTCCAATAATTTCTTGAAAACCAAGTAACATGTTGATAAGTGTTGGCTCAAACAAGCTATTTCTCCATTGTGCATGTTATCAATTACCAATTACTAGTTGTTTGGGAATGAAATATTTTTATTGCCATGGATTTAATAGACACTGAATGAGTGCAATATGTTTGGGTCCATTATGCAAATGAGTCATGGTGCTGGAGAGGTTTTGTGGGTGCATCTGACCCTGGTTAAACACAGCGGTGGGCCTGGAGAGAGAGATATGGGTTAGGAGTGACCCCATCACCCTCTCTTCTGTGCTTTTCAACCCAAGCAGGCTGTGTCTTCCTTGTATCTTTATCATAACTTATGTCTGTGCATGTTGTTTTGGGTTCTGAGAAATAAAAGATAAAGATTCCTTCATGCTTAGAAGAGCCTATATATGCCCTATTTCAAGAGGATGTGCTTAATACTCTAGAATCTGATGATAGTCACCTGTTCTCTGTAAGGCTATTAGGTAATTTTGGTAAATGTGAAAGTGGCCTTCATCTTGCTATTTCATATCTTATTTTGCACTTAATAATAAGCAAGTTCTCTAGGGACTAATTTTCTGGCTAACTAATGTCTGTGCAAACCAATATAGCCTCTTCCTATAAAACATAGGTAATAGAAATTCATAGGAAATGAGCTTTTGGAGTCCCTAGAGCGTGATTAGAAAGTCTGAAGTAATGTTCACAAACTGTTGTTTTACATCAATTACACCATTTTTTCACAAGTATTGAAATGTTCTACATGTTACTTGGAAAGCACAGGTCAACCTAAAGTCAGAAGTTTTGGTTTTAGGAATATTATGAAGTTGTAAAAAATACTCCTAGAGTATTTTTAATATTATTGTAATCATTTCTTTTCATGATATGGATTTAAGCCATTTTGGTTTTAGACATGCAATATTACTAATTTTCACATTTCTGTGAGAAATCTAACTGGCAAGATATTATTCATTAAATTTACTTTTATTTTTTATAAAAACCCCAGATTATCAATAAAAAAGGACACGTGGGCAAAGCCAAAGGGAGTAGGTTCAAGGGTGGGAGGTGGGAATGGGTGGGACGGGGGGCCAAGGTTGGGTGAAAATGGAGACAACTGTATTTGAACAACAATGAAAAAATAATAATAAAAAGAGTCAACCATATGACAATTTTGCAATGTGAGAAGTTGTGAAGGAATGAAGATATAATCCCTACCATTATTTCCTATTTTGAGAGATGCCTCAGGAACCATGACAAAACCCAGGCCTACGAAGACCAAATGACTTGCTTGCTCTTGGGCAGGAAATTAGAAGTAGAGCGAAGGCTAGCATGTGGGTCTCCTGGCTGTAAGACATCATTTACTTTCATAACCACTCTTTATGACAGATAAAGATAAAAAGATTTTTCCAAAAGCCAAATTGCCTTCATATATCTTGGCTTTCTATTTCATATTCTAATAACTAACGGATCAAATTTCACTGGAGCAAGAAATTAGGGAATGCCCCAAATCTTACATATATTTTTAGATCCTGAAAGGTTTCTTCTTTCTTCCCTCCCCCCTCTCTCTTTCTCTTTCTCCCTCCCTCCCTTTCTCTTCCTCTATTTCTCCTTTTGTCCCTCCTTTTCTTTTTTCTTTCTTTATATTTTTGATCAGAGATTTATTGGTAAACTGAGGCAGAGTTAGTTGTTAAGGTATTCTCCCCTACCCAAAACAAGATAGAATAATCCACACCATCATATCTTTATCCTTATCTCAGTCTAAAGCATTTATTAAGGTTCTTCATTCACATGATAGATTGTGATCTACAAAGCTGTGAATTTCTTGGGGATTAGCTGATTGAAAGACCTCAATTTATATGTGAGGAAACTTTGACCCAAACTTTGCTTTGGCAAAGTACGGCAAATGTAAGAAAATAATAAATGCAATGAATATATTTTGATTTCTTCTCTTATTTTTAATCAAGCAGTACATTTAGTGAGATGATAAATTAAAAAGGAGTAAATGAATTGATAGACTATGATCAAATAGTCAATATGTCAGAAATTAGGGTGTGGGCAGTGAATGGATGGAGATAGGGAACAAAAAGTTGAAAACTGAGTTTATAACACCTTTATTTTAGATCTTCTCCCTTCTATTATTGTGAATTTGCAGATCAAAAAGTGAGAACACAAAGAGATTCACATGAACACACACACATACACATACACACACACCCATGACGATAGAGCTCATACCTTTCAATTCCCTATATTAAGGTGATTTTCTAAATTTTGACTCATTGCTGTAGCCAACAAGGTCTCAATACCCTTTTTTTTTCGGTAAAATGAATCTATAACTTTTCTTTCTGATGCATTACATAGCTTTCAATAGTTTTCAAACTATTTTAAATAACAAAACAGTTTATTTTTTAATTCTGGTAATTTTTCTTGCTTATGTGGAAATAATGAGTCAACTGTAAAGTGGGTGTTATATAATGAAATTAGCAAAGCTTCCTTTTCAAGTTTCTTGATGTAGTTTTTGGTTCAGTAATAATGGGTAAGAGTGACTTAATAATTTATTTGTATTCTATCCTAACACCAAGATTTCTATCACAAATCTTTGTTTTGTAAGAATTAAAAAAAGCATTATGTACCCATGGGCAATGAGTCTGTTAACAAATTTAAAGCATCTACCTTTGTTCAGTGCACATGATAGGAGCTCAGCAGTTACAGAAGTTCCTATACAGCAATCTGACATTCGTAACACTTCAGAGTATCTTATCTTTATATTCTCCTGCATAATACTACAATAATATGACCTTGGGAAGCGGCAAGAGAACAAACATTAGCATTCCCAGTTTACATTCAGAGAATTATGGATAACAAAGGATAAGCGGCTCTCCTATGGTAGTGGAATAGAGCCTCTCTAACAGGTGGAGTTTGTAATTTACTGCCTGAGCTTGGACACTACTGAGAGTGACGAGAGCTACTATCAGTAATTATATTGGGACACTAGGGATGAAGTTGGACTGTCCCAGGGAAACTGAGACCTGTTGTCACTTTACTAGGATCCACAACTGATTCTCACATATTTTCATTTTTCTATGGTTCTCAGACTTCACCTGTGTTGTGTATGCAAATATATGCAAACACATATAATTGTTACAGGAGAGGGAATAGCTAGGTTTAAATTCCGGGAACGTCCCTTATTAGCTGTGAGTTCTTGGGCACATCTCAAGCATCTTAACGTCTTTCTGCTTCAATTTCTTTCTTAGTGAAATGAGGATGGTAATAATAATACTTATAGGGGAGTTATAGGAATTGAATGAGTAAAATTCATGAAAGAGTAGTGTCTAGTGCTTAGTAGGCACTGTATGTGTTTGATAAATAAAAACATGAATACTGACCTTGGTAACTATTTTTTTAATAGGAAAACCTAGGAGCTATTTAGCTAAGAACATTCATTTTATTCCCAGAGCATATTTCTGGATCAATTCTTGGAATATTGCCTACTTTGCAATTTGAATATCCCTACCTAAAATTACTCATGTCTGTGCTGATGCTGTTGGGTGACACTATCTGAATTTAAAAAAGACTTAAAAATAAAAAAAGAATTAATTTTTTTTTTGCCTGTAAAAAAAATAAATACAAGTAAAGTAAAAAGGTATAATCTAAGATGGGGAGGGCATTTGTCCTGCAGTTTGCATCATGGTGATTTGGCCCCGAGAAAAATGACCCACACCTCCGGTCCCACTGGGACACCTATGGTTTGTTCTGTATTCGGGATCAGTCACCTCATTCCCTTTTAGCCTGTTTGGTTTGCACCTTTTCCGTCAGGCCACCTCTGCCTAAAATCATTGGTGATTTGATGTCCAATACACTGAGATATTCATCACCTATTTTGTTTGACATGTGAATGAATCTAAATCTAACATTTTCCTGTATTTCAGAATTTGGCTTTACTTCCCAGTATGTGGCTAAAATGGCACCCAGTTCTGAATTTGTAATTTGACTTCTTTTCTGTCCCCTGTCATATACTACCACCCTTCTCCATATTCCCCCAGCCTGCGGTGATAACAATGCCACAGCTAGGGGAGGAAAAGGGGCAGGAAATCCTAGGGAACTTAGCAAAGTCCCAGAAGAAGGAACCACGTGTGTAATACATTTTCTTTAACACTTTTTAAACAAGCAAAGTAAATTTTCCAGTCTTAATGGCTGTAATTCATACATATAATAGTTATATTGTTTTCTAATAATTTAATACTTGAACATTACTTTAAAAATGTATCAATTATTTTATGTCTGTTATTCATTTTATACATTATAATACTTGTGAAACAAATATTCTCATTGTCCTCATTTTACAGATGTAGAAAATATGAGAGAATCCACATGTCATTTAACACAGTCAATAAAATTAAAAACTGGTACTATTAATAATAAGGAAGAAAATAAAAATCAGCCATAATTCACTATATTAACCAAATATTACCACTATTAACATGTTAGTGCATTTTTAAATTTTGCTTTCTTTATACATATATGGGTGTTTGTATACACATATTTAAATGTATAACTTAACATAATTAAAACAATTTCTGTATTTTGCTTTTAAAAATTATCATTTTATTTTAATGTCACTTAAAAATCTTTGCAAATCATTATTTAAATTCCATTGCACAACTATAAAGTTTATCAAACTATTCTCCTATTATTGAACATTTACTTTAACAATTTTAATAATTAAAAATAACATTGCAATGAATGGCTTTGCATGTGAATAGTTTCCATTTACCTAGTCATTGCATTTTATTAGATATTGAAGGTTTTTAAAGAATAGTGTGGTATCCTCACTCACGGGCATCTCCTGTGATAAATGACCTTCATTAGTAGCATTGGCCAAGTTTTGGGGTATATTCTGCAGCCATCAAACAATGAATAATCTACTTGCAAAGGGAGTGCATTTATGGCTTTGGTCTCATCAACATTTATGTATTCACACAGGGTCAGACAAGCAGACTTAGAAGAAACAAGAAAGGGAACATAAAAATTACAATGTAGAGTTTAAGTAGTAGAAATTTTAGAGGTGGAAAAGAAGAACTATATCTGTGTAGGGAGAAAGTGAGAGAGTGTCTGGTCAATTAATAATTGTGCTTTGTATAAAATTTCTTGACATCCTATACCTGTTTGTTCTAGGCATTTTAGATAGCATTAATTCATTACTTCACCTAGTGAAGGACCTTTCATAGTATGTGAAACATACTAATCACACCAGATCATTTCACTAAGTTTCTTAGTTTGTAATGGCTAGCTAATTGGTTAGCAGTGAAAGAGGAACAAATGGGCTGGGTGAGACAAAGAATGATAGTCGTAGCTATTATTTATTGAACTCTGTGGTCCAGGCACTATTCTAATTCTGCATGTAATATCTACAATATAAATTGTGTTCTGCAGCCACCCAATCATGTAGGTATTTTCCTCATTTCATTCACGTGGAAACTGCGGTGAAGTAAATTGTCCAAATCAGGTGAGCTGACTCCATCGTCCAGTCACTTGACTACTGTTTTACACTATGTACATGATGTACAGCTGTGCTCTACTGATCTGTGCTCCAAAGGGAATATGCAGAGAGTGGAGTGCACTGTCAACAGAGAGTGGAGAGATAGGTTCCAAACCTGAGTGGTGTGGAGTGGAGGAGGTGATCTGTTGTTTTAAGTTGCCATATCTCCAACGCCTAGAATGGATGATCAGTCTTAATTAGGAGATCGCCAATCTGACAGACATCAAGTAAGTGTCTGCCCTGGGTTGGGCTCTGGGAAGACAAAGATGAGCAAGACATAACCCTGAACTCACGTAGCTTGTTGTGTAAAATGAAAATGGAGATGGAAACTGTGATTATATTACATTGTGCTATGACAAAGAAGGGCAAGAAGGGTATATAAGAGAAAAGAAGAGGGAACCTTCAGAGAGGATGTGATATTTGAGTTGGGATGGGTAAAGTTTGTCAGGAAAACAAGGGTGAGAGTGTCTGCTAACAATGCTTCTAGCTATGGATGTTGAAGCATCACCTGTTTTGTTTAAAAATTTAATTTGATTTAGGAAGATTCCAGTGCTGTATTTGGTTAGTTTCACCTCAGTTCTTATCCACTAGGCACAGGGGTGTTCCATCTGTGACCTGTGGGCCGCACGCAGCCCAGGATGGCTGTGAATGCAGCCCAACACAAAATCATAAATTAACGTAAAACCTTTTTTTTGCTCATCAGTTTTTGTTAGTGTTTGTGTATTTAATGTGTGGCCCAAGACTACTCTTTTTCTTCTGGTGCGGCCCAGGACTCTAAACAGTTGGGTACCCCTGTGGGATTTTAGACAAATTACTTAATCTCTCACAATTTTGGGTTCTGAATCTGGAAAAGTAAGGGGAAAATTATGTCTCCATTGAAGATTAAAGAAGATAGTTACAAGTTCTTAGTACAGAGCCTGCCATTGTTGATGCCCAGCAAATAGTAATTATTAACACTCTGTATAACAAAAAGAACACAAAAGGTGTCTTAGAACAAAGACTTTCTTACCTCAGGGTGGAAAAAGCTGGGCAAGGTCCACCAACTAAGTGAGGAATAATAAAGAACTATCCTTCTGGAGTTCAAATTCCATGTATGACTGGCTAAACTGAGAGCGCTAAGAGTAAAAGGGCTTAAAAAGACTCAGGAGGATTCTTGTGACAACACATGACTGTTACAACGGAATATTTTGATGTGTTAAGTGTAAATTACTCAGAAGCATATGGATTAAATTTCCTTTCAGCAATGCCCAGGCTTAAATGTTAAGGGGAAAGAGACATGAGAACAGGGCCCTCCTGGGTTAGGACCTCTCTGATGTTCTCCCCAGGAGGCTTTTAGGCAGACTCACAGAGAAACGCCTGAGAGATGCTGCCTGGGGAAGGTAGCAGGAGAAGGAGCAGGGAAGGAATATCATACCCTTAGTCCTACCTCAGTGATGTTCAAATTATTACAATTCAATGTGGGCTCAGCTCCAAAAGTTTAAGAAACATTTAATTAAAAAACATGTAAGTTCTTTTCTTCCCCCAGTCATATTGAGAAATAATTGATACATATCACTATAAGTTTACACACAGTCACATGCGGCATGATGGTTTGATTTACATACATTATGAAATGATTACTATAATAGGTTTGAATAACATCCATCTTCTAATATAGATACAGTAAAAAAGAAAAGAAATAAAAACCAATTAAAGTTATGTTAGGAGATTATGTAACAGTTGTTGAACCAGAAAATGGTAGATTCTTTTCTTCATGTGAATGATAAAATTCAAAAGAACTCTTTCTTGTAAAAGAGATAATAGACTTAAAAACCAAACTTGTTTTGCAGCAAAAATAGACTTGAAAAGAAATCATAGTTGCAGCCTCTCATTTTATAGACAAGAGACTTGAGGCTCAGGGAGGTGAAATGACCTGCCTAACATTCCCCATGGAGTTTGTGACAGAGCTGGGAATAAAAATTTAGGTCATCTAAGGAATTTCACAGTCAAGGAAATTACTTGCCTTGGTCAAGGCCTTACCCTGAGTGAAGTGGGTACTCACAAGGTTTCTGTCAATGTCTTTCTGACTCCAAAGGCCAAATACTTTCTATGAGTCCACACTGGTGCTTTCAAATTAATTAAGCATTATCTTATTATAAAGATAGTTCACGTAAAATTATGACAGCATAAAAGGATATTAAATGAAGGCTAAGAGTCCCCCTCCCTTTCAACAATCCTATACCCCACCCCCACCTCCAAAAGCTCTGTATTTCCATTCCCTGGAGGTAAATACTGTGAACATTTTTTTTTGGTATTTACTTTCAGAAATTGTGAGTGTATGTATATTTAAAAAAATTATTTGAAGAACCTATGCACCCCAATGTTCATAGCAGCACAATTTACAATAGCTAAGTTCAGGAAACTACCTAGGTGCCCATCAGTAAAATGAATGGATCAAAAAAACTATGGTACATTTACACAATGGAATTCTATGCAGCAGAAAGAAAGAAGGAGCTCCTACTTTTTGCAACAGCATGGATGGAGCTGGAAAGCATTATGCTAAGCGAAATAAGCCAGGCAGTGAAAGACAAATACCATATGATCTCGCCTTTAACAGGAACCTAAACAACAAAACAAAGAAACAAGCAAAATATAGCCAAAGACACTGAAATAGAGAACAGGCTGACAGTGATCAGAGGGGAGAGGGGAGGGAATTTCAGGGGAACTTCAGGGGAGAATGGGAAGGGTTTATAGGAACAAATATAAAGGACGTATGAACAAAAACTAGGGGGGTTGGAAATGGGAGGGAGGAGGGGAGGGATGGGTGGGTTGGCTGGAATGGGAGTAAAGGATAGAAACTGTTCTTGAATAATGATTAAAAATAAATTAGAAAAAAATTTATTTGTACTGTTATGCCCCTCCCCCACCTCTCTGGTTATTGTCAGTTCTTTATTTCCATTTCTCTGGTTCTATTTTGCTTACTTGTTTGTTTTGTTGATTAGATTCCACTTATAGGTGAGATCATATGGGGCAAAGAAGGGATAGGGTCATCAAGGAACTTGTACAAAAGACACATGGACAAAGACAATTGTGGGGGGAGGATTGAATGTGAGAGGTGGTGGGTAGGGCAGGAGGGAGTAATGAAGGGAAAATGGGGACAACTGTAATTGAACAACAAAAAATTAAGTTTTTATTTGGAAAAAAGTTTAAACTTACAAAAAAGTTGCAAGAATTACAGAAAAAACCTTTTACCCAGATTCATTGCTGTTGACATTTTGCTCCATTTGCTTTATCGTTTGTTTTCTATGTTCTTCCATCCATCCATCCATCCATCCATCCATCCATCCATGGGTATTATTTTTTCCTGAACTGATTGAACGTAAACTGCAAGCAATGTGGCCTTTTATTTCTGTCTTAGACTCTCCGGGCTGCTATAAAAAAATACCATAGATTGGGTGGCTTATAAACAACAGAAATTGATTTTGCACAGTTCTGGAGGCTGGGAAATCCAAGGTCAAAGTACATGTAGATCCAGTGTCTGGTGAGGATCTGCTTCTGGGTCCATAAATGGTCCTCTTCCTTCTCACTGTGTCCTCAAGTGGTGGAAGGGGGAGGATGCTCTCTGGGATCTTTTCATATAATGCCATTCATGAGAGCTCCACACTGATAACCTAATCATCTCCCACAGGCCCCCCTGCAAATACCTTTATGTTGGGCATTAGGATTTAACAAATAATTTTGGTAGAGACATAATCATTTAATCTATAGTAATCCCTAAATATTTCAGTTGTTCCTATGAATAAGGATATTCATAAGCACCATACAATTATCAACTTCAATATAACTTCAATAACTTCACGATGGATACAAAACTTTTATAAGGTTGGTCCAACAATGTACTTTATGGTATTTTTTCCCCTTTGGGGCCAGTCTAGTGTATGATCCCATTATACACTTAGTTGTTATATCTCATTAGTCCCTGTTAATATGGAACAGTTTTTAAGCAGTGCTTTATTATTTATAACATTGGCGTTTTTGAAGAATTTAATTGACTTTCTTGTTTTGGGTTTATCTGATGTGTCTTTATGCATTCCTGGGTGGAGTATTACATATGTGACATGTTCTTCCAGGAAATCACACCCAGAGGCACACATGTTCATATGTGCCTCATTTGTGATGCCAATTTTGAACACCAACTCAAGGTGTTATTCATTGCTACCTTTTTAATTCATGCCCTTTCTGCAACATGTTTTTAGTGAATATCATAGTTATTTCAGTTCAACAATATCTTTGAGGACTTATGTGCCATACACTATTGTGGATCCAGATAATATAGCAGTGATCAAAGCAGGCACAATGTATTTCAATATGTAAAGCTATTTTTTTTTAAAAAACTGGATACTAGTATTTTACTTTGTTGCATTTATATACCATGGTTTATTTAACCAGTCACCACTGATCCACTGATGACATGTAGCTTGTTTTCATTTTTTTTTTTTTGCTATTACTCACCATGTACTGATAAGCACCCTGCAATGTGGTATATTCTTCTAGTTGCATGTGTATATATCTGTATATATGTGTGAATGTTTGCATGTGATTGTATGAATATGTATGGATGTTTGTAAATGTGTGTGTACATTTATCTGTAGCATAATTCTTTAGAAGATAAATTATGGTTCAAAGAAATTTGGTTTTTACATTTTGATAGATACTACCATTTTTCTCTAATTTTTGTTTTCAGTAAAGTGTATTTTGTTTTCAGTACAGTACTTACATAACCCCGTTCTTACCAAACAGGAAACTATCAAGTGTTTTCATCTTTTCCCTACTAATAGGTACCATCTTAGCTGCATGGTAATGAAGAGTCCAACTTTTCCTAGTCTGGTATGTAAAGGGCCTGTTTGTTGTGGTGCTATGAGTCTTATCTTCCAAGGCACCTACCTCTGGTGAACAGAGGCTGATGACAGGGTGGCTACTTCAGAAAAATTGCCTAATTCTTTTTTTCTTCTAGCCTTAATGAGATATAATTGACAAATAAAAATTTTATGTATTTAAGGTATACAATGTAGTGTTTTGATATATGTATACATTGTGAAATGGTTAACATAGTAAGTTAATTAACATATCTGCCACCTCACATGGTTACCATTTTTGTGTATGTAAGAATAATTAAGATCTACTCTCTTAGCAGATTTCAAGTGTACAGTACAGTATTGCGGACTATAGGTACCACATTAGGTCTCCTGATCTTGTTCATCCTACATGTCTGAAGCCTTGCAGCCTTTGACCAACAATGCCTCATTTCCCCCACCCTGCTGCCCCCGGTAATCACCATTCTTTCTCTGTTTCTAAAAGTTCAACTTTTTTTTTGGATTCCACTCATGGATGAGAACATGCAGTATTTGTCTTTCTCTATCTGGCTTCATCTCATTTAGCATAGTGTTCTTTAGGTTCATCTGTGTTGTTGCAAACGACAAGATTTCATTTTCAAGGCTGAGTAATATTCTATCGCATTTACATGTACACCACATTTTCTTTATCCATGTATCTGTTGATGAACACTTAAGTGGTTTCACATAAGATATGAAGTGATATTTCATTGTGGTTTTGATTTACATTTCCCTGATGACTAGTGATGTTAAGCACCTTTTCATATATTAGTTATCTTCTTTTGAGAAATGTATATTCAGGTCCTTTAACTGTTTTTACTTTATTTTATCTTATTTTATTTTATTTATTTTATTTTATTTTATCATTTTTTTAGTTCCCACCCCCTCCCAACCTCACCACCATTGCAGCTGATGCTGGGGCTGCATGACAGCCATGTTTGGTGGCACTGGTGCAACTGCCTCCTTTGCTTTTGTTGCTTGTGTTTTGGGGTTTATATCCAAAAAATTATTGCTCAGATCAAGGCCATGAAGCTTTTCTCCTGTTTTCTTTTAGTAGGTTTAGTTTCAGGTTTTATGTTTAAGTCTCGAATTCATTTCAAATTGATTTTCGTATATGGTGTGAGATAATGGTCCAAGTTCATTTTTCTGCCCATGGTGATCCAGTTGTCCTAGCACCACTTATTGAAAAGACTGTCTTTTCCCTTTTGAGAATTTGTTGCACCTATGTTAAAGATCAAATGAATATAAATGTGTAGATTTATTTTTAAGCTCTTCACTCTGTTCTGTTGCTGTTATATATTTGTTTTTATGCCAGTGCCATACTGTTATGATTACTATAGCTTTGTAGTATAGTTTGAAATCAGGCAGTGTGATGCCTCCAGCTTTGTTCTTTTTGCTCAAGATTGCTTTGGATACTGAGGGTCTTTTGTGGTCCCATATGGATTTTAGGACTGATTTTTCTAAAATTTAAAAAAAGGGCCACTGGAATTTTGATAGAAATTGCATTGAATCTATAGATCATTTTGATACCTGGTTTAAAGTCTGTTATGAAAAGAACTCTTTAAAATTTAAATTCTACACTTGACCACATTGCTATGATATAGGGAATGTTATTTAGAGCTTAGAAACATTTTAGTAAGAAGCTAGTGAAATAGTATTATTATACATAAATGACTAAAAAAAGTACATTTAGACAGAACTCTTTTATGCTGTTTTCTATATGAGATGAAGAATGTGTTAAAATAGTCTCCAAAACTGGTAGAGTATCACTCAAATATTTCTGAAACATATATAAAACTAAAAAATTCATTTATTGCAGGTGACCTTAGAATTGTTTAAACTATTTAGCTAGATGGTCTGATCTTGCTTTAAGGTTATTACTGGCATCTATTTGGTGGGGGGTGGTTGTGTGGAATTCTGCCACTTTGGGAGAAAAATATCAGATTTAAATGGTTTGTCTGTTGAAGAAACCATTACTTTTTCCATTTATCCCTTTTCTCTTTATCCCCTTCCTCCTTTTTCCTAGAAGTCCTCTCCCCTCCATTTATCCTCCAAAAAGGAGGTGTGGATATTTTGAAAAGGAAGCCTCTTTCTTATACACTATGAATTTTGCCTACAATGGGCTAATTGCCAAAGCAGTTGGCCACCTGTGGGAGTAATTAGTCACTTGTCAGTCCTTCTGAGGTTAGTCAGTTGCAGTTGCAATTTATTATACACACAGTTTTGCATCCACAAATAACTATGGCAGTTTAAACCACCCATAGAAAAAGAAAAGGCTGGGCAGAAATTTTTAGAAATTGGGATATTGCTTTACATTTATAAATGACGCTTGGGTAACAGTCAGCCCTATTCATTTTATCCCAATCCAAAGAAACTGGAGTTACAAGTATTTTACTTGTAATACTGAAGAATCCCAATCCAAAGAATACTGAAGTACATGTATTTTAAAATTATCCTACTGCAGGGGGTGAACAGGAGACATGTTACCTTGATCATTTTACTTGATAAACTAAAAATGAATCTTGATTGGTTATGTTAAGATTTTACTTTTCTGTAGTACAAATGTATATAATATAAAATGAACCACTTTGTATTTGAGGTAATTGTATTGACAACTTCATTCTCGAGGGAGCAGCGATGTGGACAGCAGCCGTCTTGGTTAACCATTCTACGGGTAATGCTGTTTACAATTACATCCACGGACAGTGTCCTCTGTTCTACCGATTAAACTAAATATATTTATCAATGTCTGATGTTATCAATCATGATTCCAGGAAATAAAGAGTATATAAAAAGACGAGCCAAAGATAATCCAGGTAATTAATGTTTCTGTGTGTGTACATGTGTGTGTTTTAGAACAGGCAGGTAAAAACTAGTATATAAATATATCAAGATTGTCAGGTACAAGAAAAGCAGAACCTTACCCAAGTTGCCTTAAACAGTGAAGGGTATTTATTAGTTATTGAACCGAGTAATTTAAAAATAGGCTGTGATAAATGTTAGACATTTTTCAGTGGCTTAATACTAGCACCAAGGACCCAGTTTCTTTACGTTTCTCTGCTCTGCTCTTTGTAGTGCCCGCTACCTCCTGAGGCTGGTTCACACTGTGACTCACAGAGAAGAAAGAACCGTTCTTCCAAGAAGTGCTCAGCAAAAAACCTCTTTTTGTGTCATTAGCTCAGATTGAGTCATGTGCTCATCCCTAAACAAATCACTGTAGCTAAGGAGATGGCATGCACTAATTGGCTTAAAGGCCAACAGCCCACTTCTATAGACAACCCTGCTTAAACAGTGTGGATGGGAACTTTGAGACCTGGGTAGTTAGGGGGAGGGGGAGATGGAGGCTAGCAACTGAAGCTACCCACTATAACAAATAATAGTAATTCAAATGCTTCAGTAAGATAGAGACACAGTCCTGTGTATGGTGGGTTGTATATGGATTGACATTGTTACTGCAGTCGTTATAGGTGCCATCAGTGTTCATATTTTTAGGATGCTAAAGAATAGGAACATATTAGCAGGGTCTTGTGGCATACTATGTTACTAGAAAGTCCATGACCAACTATTTAGCAGTTTGCCTACAAAGGCTTTGCTTGATTTTCAGACTATGACCCTAGCTGACTGAGAGAAATAACTCAGAGGGAAATCTGAGGGGAATATATTTGTTTGCACATATATGCAGTTGATCCTCATTATTTGAAGATACAGTATTTGTGAATTTGCCTACTTGCCAAAATGTATTTGTAACCTCAAAATCAATACTCATGGTGCTTTCACGGTCATTCACAGACACGTGCAGAATGGTGAAAAATTTCAGTCATCTGAGGTGCATGTTTCCAGCTGAAGTTGAATGAGATGATGCTCTGCCTTCCTGTTTAGCCCTCATACTATAAATAAGTGTCCCTTTCATGGTCTATTTAGTGCCATGTTTTCCACGTTTTTGTGTTTTTTTGGGGTCAGTGATTTTATTGTTTCACATGGTCATTAGGCACGTGCTGAAGTGCTGTCTGGTGTTCCTAAACACAAGGAGGCTGAGATGTGTCATGAGAAAATTCGTGTGTTTGATAAGCTTTATTCAGGCATGAGTTGTAGTGCCATTGGCTGTGAGGTCAGTGTTAATAAATTAACCATATATATCAAATAAGGTGTCTTTAAACAGAAATACACATCAAATAAGATTGTATACTGATCAGTCGATGAAAAGGTTGTGACCAGAGGCTGGCGGGAACTTAACCTTATATTTCCCCTAGGAGCCATGGATCCAGAACTTACTAGTGCAGTGCTGACGGTGACTTTATAGAGCATAACTCAGGCAAATAATGAGCATTGGTCCCTCTGTGGCTGTACTTAAACAAATGAAGAAATATCTGGGTCCAATATCTGTGAAGGAATTTAACTATAGAGTTCTGATATGTAAGGGCATAACAATCCATTTTTGTTCATGTTAGTTCAAAGGAAGGAGTTCAGAATTTCTACCTAGTCCATTTGAGGGTCATACCCAATCTATCCACAAGCTACCTTTCATATCCTACTGGACCCTTCCAACTATATCCTCTCTAGCCTCTCTGAAATTATAGGCTGGGACATAGAGGCTGTAACTGAATATTGAAAGCTAAGTAGCATCGGCCTCATAAGATGTGATTAAAAATAACACATGGTGAAATTCACAGTCTTGTCACAGACCACATTTGATACCTTCCTTTCCCTAATACCCTAAACGAAACAATAAAGCTTCGAGCTGCAGCAGGAGATCGTAAGAGTGAGCCCCGCTAACTAAATCAGGATGGGCAGTGTGAGGAGGTGTCTGTGTATCTGGGGCTCTGCTTGCATCATTCCATTTGACTTTTGTTTCACTCAGGGTTGGGACTGTGTTGCCAGCAGCAAGTATGCTGACTGAAAACTGTCACAACAGCGATCATTACAATCCGGGAGTTGAGTTTGACTGGAACATATGTCTTCAATTTTAATAGCTCAGCTTCCCAGATGCCCTAAAGGAGAATATTGCCTGAGAAGGAGCTTTTCATGTAAGAATAATTTGTGTTAAGTAGCTCAGTGATCTGTTTGTTAGGTTAGAGCTGACAGTTTGTTTATATTTCTAAAGGGGTATGATGAATGGGGGAGAAGTTGATGCTAATTAGCCTAAATTGTTCCTAAGAATGTAGAGGGCTTTGCCAGTTTCATTGTTTCTGTTTCTTTGCACATTTTAAATAATTGAATGGAGCTCAGACCATTCATCATAATATCAGGCAAGATGGAAATAAATGAATTTAGCACGGGTCCACATGTGTGATGGAAGATGTCACTTTATGGGGCAATTAGATAAGACATCAACTTGGGGCTAAAGCAGACTATTCTAATCCATTTGCATAAAAATATCAAACATGAATGTTTTCATTTACTCTATTAATTATCTGTGTCGTTATAAGAGAATAGAGCCCTTCTTTCTGAAAGCCCATCTGTCTGCATTAAGAACTAATGCTGTGTTATAAAATTTCGGCCCTTGGCTTCTGGACAAGATCTGTGGCATGTTTTCTAAGAAAGTTTCCTCTCCTCCCCCGATGTCGTCAGGTATCACTAGGAAACCTGTTTGAGGGTGGGCTTAGCACCTGGCCAGGTAGATAATAAAAATGGTGGCAGAGACACATTTTTGAAAACTGGGAATCATATAATGGTGTGAGTTCTTATTGAATTCCATGATAACAGCTAACATTCTGGTAGGGCATATTTTAGTTATTTCTCAAGAGTTGTCATATGTTTATTTCTCATATATGCTGGATTACATAGTGATACGATGAGAAACCTAGATGTAACTTCCTGAGTTGAGCCAGCATTTCCTCTAGGTAATAAGGTTAAAATGAATGGATTATTTTATAAGAGCGAAGGAAAATATATGTTATATATGTTTTGCTAACACATTTTGAGAATTAAAATAAAAAAGTGAAACTAAATTTAGAAAGTCTATGATATTTTTCAACCTTTTAATCCTCATTGGAGGCCATTCTTTTTTAATTTATGCACATAAAATACCACAGGAAGAGATGGTATAAATTTGTGGACTGTGGAGAATGAGTGAACATTTTTGAATCAGGATCTTTAAAAGGGGTGAAATTTGAGTATGATTAAGTTAGGAAAAAGCCTCGCTTACGGCGGAAGTCAGAGACTCTGTATACATTATGGGCATGTCATGGCTTTTAAAAAGTTATGTTAGACTTCTATACAAATTTTGAAGGAATTTGTATAACCCCAAACAAAATTCTGTGTGGTTCTGAACTTTTCCTAAGTTGAAAAAAGAGGGGGAGAAATAATAATGGCTAGTATTCTGATCAGAAGCAAGCCTTACTGTCGGGTGGGCTGGTGGCTTGCACTGCCTGCGTGTTTACTTGGTCACCAGTTTTCTCAGAAGGAAGTGATCCTGTGGCTTATGCTAGCCACGTTTGTGCATATATGCCCTGTAATTGGCATTTATTAAGGAGACCTTCAGTTTGATGGATGACTGTCAGAGCCGAGCCTGCTGGCTTTGAAGAGAGTTGACTTTGCTTGAGTTTGTTGTATTAACTCATTAGAACTCTGCACTACTTCAACCCGCTCTTTGTTTACTTTCTTATAATTACGATTTTTGAACAATCGATTTTCAGAGACTTGGCAGGGGCCCATTCTCAACTCGAAGACTTTGCCTGACAGAAAAGTATGCAACAGAATGTATGTTCACAATAAGAACCTATGAGTATTAAAAGTAAGATTTTTGTATTCCCTTTAGTTATTGCCTAGTTAGATAATTCATTTTAAACATAAAATGATTTATTAATTATCTGTATATTAGCTGCATTACTCCACAAAGTTTTCTACAAAACAACAGCTGCAGAAATATTTTTATATTAGAGTATGAAGGTGTTATGATATTTTAGCAACAATGTAAGCAAATAATTAGGAAATAACTAGAACTATGAAAGGCCATCTGAATCTAAAGATATTTTCAGGGGAAAAATGCTTACATATACTCACACATTCATTTGTGAATTATCAGTGAGTCTCAATTGTGTTTTTAATTTTATAATATGAAAATTCCCAAATCTGTAATCACACATTTAATGTTAAAATGATGTTTCACTTTCTCTTTTGAAACACCAAAGAAAGTGAACCTGAAAATGACGATCTTTCCCAAAATGTGGTGGTGAGACAAAATGTACTTCTAGCTGGGCTTGTGTAACTCTCACAGACTAGTTGGAGAGGCATAAGATGTTGTGTTTGATGTGTGTGTATTTTTAAAAATATTTTTAGCTACTATCTACAGAAACTAAGGGCTTGGGGAGAAAGGAAGTGCTTTCACAAAAAGCAAACATGGCTGGCGAGTGTTTGCACTGAGATTACAGACTCACTCATGGTTGTCCCATTTCTGACTTGTTGTAACTAGCTGATGACTCGATTATCTGTGAGGTCTGTTTAACAAAGATGGTAGCTTGATGAGTAGATGTATTATGCCATCCCAATATCTAGGCAAGTAAAAAAGGAAAAGAAAAAATGAATGAGGAAAGAAAAATAGATAGCCTCTATTTGTGAAAATGAATATTGTGTTGGGTCATAACTGATAGGTAGTGCTTTAAGTAACGAGTTCTTAATTTTATGGAGACTGCTTCTGTAGAATGGTATTAAGTCACTTGACTAGCCTTCACAGAGGGAAAGGGAAAATGAAACTTAGTTGCTTTCAGGTCACAGATAATTCAACCTTTCTTACTTTCTAAAAGGAACTTGAATTAGCAGAACAATATTTAGACTGCTTTGCCAATGAAGACAAACTTTTAAGTTTAGTGATGAAGTTGGTTCATTTTTATTTCATTCGGATGATGGAAAACATAAATAATTGGCTCCTTATTTGGTCCATGATGCTCAGTTAATGTATTCAAAGTTATTACTAGATTAAAAAAATGAATTCACAGGTCAAAACTTCTTTTATTGTGGAGGAAACTGGCAGTCATCAAAAGGGCCATTAAAAAACAGTTTAATGAAGAAATATGTGACTGTTTAAGAAAGCGTCTAGTCTAAACTTAGCAGGAGGGCCATAGATCCTTTTTTTCCTACTAGGCTGCAACAGTATAAGAAAATAATCTTGTATCTTTTAGGTTACTGCATAAATTTTCATTTCAGAAAGTCTTTACTTTAGCTGCACAAATAAAATATAATTACACATGGAGAGCCTGAAGCTAAAATCAAGTCTTCCTACTAATTTTATATTAAAATGTATGAAATTGTATCTTTTTATTTTTAATTGATATATTAGTGGTAACTAAGACTTTAATTTTAAATGTTGTTTTCCTTTCAACCTAAAAACAATGTCTAGCCCTTATTGATAGTGCCCTATATAACGAGCAATGTCTTAAATACCCGCATGAATTAATTTATGTAATCATCACAACCCTTTAAGATGGGTACTATTATTAACGTCACCTCAAGATCATAAAATTAAGGAATAGAAAGGATGAATAAGTTGGCCAACATGACACAGTTAGTAAATGGTAGATTGGGGATGTGCACATAGGCATTCTGACTTCAGACCCATTCTGTAATGCAGCCGTTAGTTTGGTTAAGTAGCTGAGGTTCTCTACATAAATGTCTAAATTCACCAAATTTATTATTCAGAAGACATTTTGAAACAGGATTCCAAAGAATAGGAGAAATATTTCTTTTCTGGAAGGAATATTATATTAACATAACTATACACATAGTAATACCCTTTTTTCTTAACTTTCATATCCCAGATCAAGACCACTGAAGGGTTGTAGGCTAACAGTGTGATCAGGTTTGCATGATAAGTGGTTGTCACATTTTAGGAGGGACAGGATTTGACCTATGGCCTACCCAAACAGTTGTAATATAGAACCATATTATAACAGAATTCTGTGTTGTTTTTAAAAATACAACTATTATTTTGAAAAGGAGATAAGCGACAACAGTAAAAGAAAATCTAGACTCTAAGAAGTAGTTTCTATAAAAATTTGTCAAGTTTTCAAAAGTAAGTGTTTTGAAGTCTGTTTAACAAAGTCCAGAAATTTAGGTTCAATAGAGGAGGCTGGTTTTTATCACTAGACTGGAGTAATGAATTCTGGGGTAATCTAAGCTGATTAACCTTTAAAAATTATGTTCTATTTTTGTAACTTTAAGAAAGAGACATTGCAGAGTTGAGTGGATTACAGCTCATAAACCTCATTCAAGATAATGAATGCATAGTTATAAAACCCCATACATATTTTTTATTTTTAACTGCTGGACAAGGGAATTTGATTAGCCAGGTATCTTTGAAGTATCTAGCAGAATGTGATGTCTGCACACCCTATTGAGAATGGTAAGAGTCAATGTTTTCATCTCAATGTAAAAAAAGAAAAGCAAAGAAATTGTGCACAAAGATAAAACTTTGTAAATCTTTCCTGTGAAGAAATGTAAGCAGTAGATATAACTTTTAGTATTTACTTATTTACCAAAAGTTGATTGAATGTATACTATGCATTGAGGATACCAGGGTAAACAAGGCAGACAGCCCTTTAATGAACTAACATTCTAGTGAAGGAGACAAGAATAAACAAATAAATAATATAATATTAGATAGTCATAAAAGTTATGAAGAAAGTAAATCAAGTAAGAGGACAGAAAGTGGTGTCATTTGGGACATGGAGTGGTGTCTATTCTAAATGGAGTGGTTAGGGAATGCTTCTCTGAGATGCTGGTATTTGAGCAAATTCTAAATAACAGTACAAAGCAACAGTGGCATTTCTAGCATATTTATTACCTAGGATAAATAATTTTTAATGCTCCTCTCCTCTTTAGCCAAAATTATTTTTAGTAGTAATTATACAATGAAAAGAATAATAATAATGATCAGAAAAAAATACAGCCAAGGAAAAACAGTATTGAACTTCATATATTATCATGCCAGTAACAAAATTAATTTAAATAAAGTAAACATTACAAAAGGGTAATGGATTAGTACTTTTTATTACATGATTGTATTTTTTAATAAAAAAGGGAAAAATACCATACCTCACACTGTATGCAGTTTGAACCATGTTTTACTGTTTTAAATCTCTATCTTTTGGAACAGCTTTGTTGAAATACACATACTATATAATTCACTTATTTACATTATATAATGCGGTGGTTTTTAGTGTACACATAGAGTTATAAAATTATTATCACGATACTAGAACGTTTTTACCACCCCAAAAGGAAAACCCCATACTCTTTTGATCACCCCTCATTTGCCCATGCCACCACTCCTTCCCCCAGCCCTAGGAAACCACTTCCTAGGTCTATAGATTTGCTTCTTTTGTGTATTTCATATAAATGGAATCATAAATTCGCTCTCATTTGTGACCAGCATCTTTCACTTAGCATCACATTTCTAATGTTCATCTATATTGTAGTATGTGTTAGCACTTCATTCTTTTTATTGCTGGATAATATTCTATTGTATGGATATACCATATTTTATTTACACATTCATTAGTTGGTGGACATTTGGGTTGTTTCCACAATTTTACTATTAAGAATACTTAATGCTATTATGAACATTAATGTATAAGTTTTTGTGTGAACATATCTTTGTTTTGGGGGGGTATATACCTAGAGTGGAATGGCCAGGTCACATGGCAATTCTATGTTAAAACTTTTGAGGAATTGCCAGAATGTTTTTTAAAGTGGATGCTACATCATCATTTTACATTACCATCAGCAATGTATGAGGGTTCTAACTTTTTCATATTCTTTTCAAAGCTTGTAATTATTTGACATTTTGATTCTTTCCATCCTAGTGGGTGTGAAGTGGTAGTTTGTTATGATTTCGATTTGCATTTCCCTGATGGCTAATGATATTGAGTATCTTTTTCATTTTTATTGGCCATTTGTACATCTTCTTTGCCTATTTTTAATTGCATCATTTGTCTTTTTATTATTGAGTTATAAGGATTCTTTATATATTTTAGATATAAGTCCCTTAGTAGATATATGATTCACAAATATTTTGTAACATTTTATTGGTTGTCTTTCCTTTTTTTTGATGTTGTCCTTTCAAGGCAAAAGTTTTTAATTTTGATGACATTCATCTTTTAATTTTCATTTGCTTCTTGTGCTGTTGGTGTCATATCTAAGAGACTATGGTGTAATCCAAGATTGTAAGGATTTATACCTATGTCCTTTTATTATTTACTTATTATATTTAACATTTTTTCAATTTTCATTTTTATATTTTTTCAATTACACACTAATTTGAAAATATATATGCCTGCCTATGTTTATTGCAGCATTATTTACAATGGCCAAGATGTGGAAGCAACCTAAATGTGCACCTATGTTCTTTTTAAAAAGTTTTATAGTTTTAGCTCTTGTATTTAAGTCTCTGGTCCATTTTGAGTTGACTTGAGATGAGGGTACCACTTATTCTTTAGCGTATGGATATCCAGTTGTTCCAGCATGATGTGTTGAAAAAACTGTTTCCCCATTGAATTGTTTTGGCACTTTTGTCAAAAATTAATTGAGTGTAAATGTAAGCATTTATTTCTAGACTCTCAACTCTATTTCAATGACATATGTGACAATCTTTATGCCAGTGCCATTGTCTTGATTACTGTAGCTTTGCACTAATTTTTGAAATTGAGAAGTGTGGATTTTCCAATTTGGTTCTTCTTTCTGAAGACTACTTTGACTGTTCTGTCTCCCTTGGATTTCCCTATGTTTTAAATCTTGAACAGAAATAAAAATCTCAAGAAGTTAAATAACATGGCAGAACGGAAGTAACTCAAGTTCTGTTTCTTCATCTATTTCAATCACTGTACTACCACAATTTATTCCAAATCTATTGTTTAAACTGTGGATTGTGGTAACCAGGGGTTTGGAGACACAAAGCACCCCAAATAAGCTATAATTATTCTAAGTCTATTAGTAATTTACTTTTGAGATGAATGCAAGTATCAATGTCTGTGTTTGTTGAGGGCCACCTGTATACCTAGAAGTTCTCCAAATCAATTTCCATGTAAAATACAATGTTTATTAAAGGACAAGTGACAACATTTTTTTTGGAGGGGAGCAGTATTTTTTCACTAACGATAAAATCACTGATGTCTGTGTGTTAGTTGGTTTTACTGTTGTTATATAGTTCTCTAAACTGCCTGTGCACAGGGAGGACTGCTTCTGTCATCCCACCCTTGGGATGCCACTGACAAGGAGCAAAGCATTCAGAGATCTGGAGGATGAGCCTCCCAGGAAGTGGGAACAGAAATGTTAAGCCCTCTTATTACTAATGATTTTGGAAATTTAAGGAACTGAAAGAAAAATGTTATTTAGCTAGTGCATAGAAGTGACAGGTGAATGGGAGGACGAAGTTGGAGACAGTGGCAGCCAGGGCAAGTAATGGCTTATAGGTAGGGCCACCATATGATTTATAGTCCACACTATGGCACTTCTGAGAGACAAAGGCTACTGTTAATTACATCAAGACAACAGGTTTAATGGGCCTGTCCCTGGAGAATAAGGATGGATGGTCACCTTGCCTAAAGGATATGGCACAAAGTTGTTCTCTCACTACCCTTAGAATTCAACTCCAAAGGACAACTGTGATGAGAACTAAAAACTCTTAAATTCAGGTGAACAATAATGTAACCCAACATCATTAGTAATTTGTGAATTAGGGAAGCTGAACAGTATGTATGGTGCAGTGGTTTAGAACTGTGCTTATCAAATTTGAGCAGGCAGAAGATCACATGGAGGGCTTTGTCCAAACACATGGCTGGGCCACACTCCCTGAACTTATGAGTCGGTAGGTTCTGTATTTCTAACAAGCCCCCAGGTGCTGCTGACACTGCCAGCCCATGGGAACCAGACCTATACTTAGGGACTGAAGAAATTCTGATGTGGTAATTTGAATATGATTTTTTCTTGTTGAGCCTTTATACTTATCCAGGGATGATCCAATTTATCCCATTAGTTTCAATTTTATGAATCACCTTACTTGATAATTTTTGGTGCTGGAAATCGAAGCATTAGTAATTGAAGTGCATAATCAAAGAGAATACTATATTTTAATTCCTAATTGTTACCATATTTTATCTCCCTAAGCAATATAGAGCAACAAAACTGTTAAACCAATAATTATTTTGGCTTAATACTGTAACCCTATATTAGTAGGCCATATGCATAAATAAGGCTATGAGAAATTCCTGTTTGATGTAATACTCTTGGGGGACAGTGACCATTTGGAGATGGTCCTATTCTGATGAATAGCAGCAGGAACAGAATGTTTTAAGTGGACTGAATGCTGGTCATGAGGTGAGACCATTGCAGATGGTGTGCCTTTTGTTTAAATAGTGTCTTGTGACCCAACTTTGACACATTGAGACATTTTTCCACGATTTCCATGGTGAGTCACTAACATTGCATCTTCTGTCAGTTACAATGATCTTAAGAGGTTACATCTAACATCAGGAGGAAACATACCCAAGGGTCAGAGAGAGTTAAAATATGCCTTTAAAAAAACCCCAAAATCTAACTTGGATGTCACTGTAATGCGTGTATAACCCCACGATTTTTCTTATGTTCTCAAATGAATTTGAGAAAATTCACCAAGGCAAGTTACTGGTAACATGGTCAGAGTCTAAGAATATCATTGGTAGTAACTACCCTTAGAATTAGATTCAGGGGATGGGTAAATATTCCTCCAGCTTAATAGCATCTTGAGTAACCCCCAACTTTTCTCCAAACTAGGTGACATGATCAAGGAGAATAAAGGTAGTAAATAACCATTAAACAACTTCAGTTATTTTATCCATGACTTTTGGATTAGTGGAAGGCAAGTATATCTCTGGACCTTGCCCAGCTTAGTTGACTATGTTACTATCCTGTTAACTAGGCACAATTTAGAGCAAAGGATGCCTATAATATCTGTGAGATGTCTTGATCATGGACTATCTCTAATCTTAATTTCCATCCGAGATGGCTCACACTTCCTCTCTGGTGAATGAACCAGTCACCAATAAGTATATAGCAGATCATATGGCCTATTGTACTGGTGGAGGGAAAAATATATAAAAAATACATATATTTGTTCAAACAGTATTTATTAAATATCTACCAAGTACCAGGTACTTAGTAGTAGTTAATATCACAAATGTAGTCCCTGCTGTCATGGAACTTAGAATAAAGCAAGGAAGACATTGCACACAATTACAGGATCTCACAGGTATGTGATGAGTGATATAATAGAAGTTAGGGTGATTTATAAGCATAGCTGGGCCCTTGGACCTAGTTTAGGGGAAAGACAGATATCCCTTAAAAAGTAACATTTGAAATGGGGATTGGCAACAGCATGTTTTAGCTGAAAGTGTGGCAGATTCTAGGGACTAAAAGAAGCTCAGTGTGACTGGAAGGGCAACTAAAACTTAGCAGTTGGGAAGTAGGCACAGGCTAGATAGTAAGTCTTTTAAGTTAATGTATTTAGAGTTGACTATAGGACAATGAGAAATTACTGATGGGTTTTAACTAAGTGTCATGATCAGATTTTTCTTTTATGAGGATGACTTCAAGAAGGATTACTCCAAGGGCTATGCCAACTGTAAATGGATTGGGTAGGATTAAGATTAGTGGCAAGGAGGGTGACTAGGATGCTGTTTCAGCAATATCTGTCACAGATGACAGTAACTTAGGGTGACCATGGAGATGGAGGTAAATGGGTATCAAAGTGGTATTTGAGAAGGCAGGACTTGGTCATTAATTGGATGAGATGGAAGAGTCAAAGAGCTCTTTGGATTAATGATTTGGGCTACATTACTAGACATTGAAGGCAAGAAACATAGGGGGAAAGCTGGGATAGGCAGAGAGATAGGACAGAAGGACATGAGTTCAATTCTTTTTTAAAAAATATATTTTATTGATTATGCTATTACAGTTGTCCCATTACTCCCCCTTCATTCTCTTCCACCCTGCACACCCTCCCCCACCCACATTTCCCCCCTCTAGTTCATGTCCACGTGTCATAAGTTCTTTAGCTTCTACATTTCCCATACTATTCTTGCCCTCCCCCGTCTATTTTCTTTTTTTAATTTTTTTAAATATATTTTATTGATTATGCTATTACAGTT
>CM052538.1:115980462-116026306 GCA_028533065.1 Trachops cirrhosus
TCTCTTTTGAGAAATCAGCTGACAGTCTGATGGGAACTCCTTTGTAGGTGACTGTCTCCTTATCTCTTGCTGCTTCTAGGATTCTCTCCTTCATTTTTACCTTGGCTAATGTAATTCTGATGTGCCTTGGTGTGTTCCTCCTTGGGTCCAACTTCTTTGGGACTCTCTGAGCTTCCTGGACTTCCTGGAAGTCTATTTCTTTTGCCAGATTGGGGAAGTTCTTTATTATTTGTTCAAGTAAGTTTTCCACTTGTTGCTCTTCCTCTTCCCCTTCTGGTGCCCCTATAATTCAGATGTCCTGGAGGTTCCTAAGCCTCTCCTCATTTTTTTGAATTCTTGTTTCTTCATTCTTTTCTGATGGGATGTTTCTTTCTTCCTTCTGGTCCACTCCACTGATTTGAGTTCCAGTTTTCTTCCCATCACTATTGGTTCCCTGTGCATTTTCCTTCATTTCACTTATTGTAGCCTTCATTTGTTCATCTAATTTGCGACCAAATTCAACCAATTCTGTGAACATCCCGATTACCAGTGCTTTGCACTGTGCATCTGATAGGTTGGCAGTCTCTTGGTCACTTAGTTGGATTTGCTGTGGAGCTTTGATCTGTTCTTCCATTTGGGCCATTGTTTTTGTCTTGTCGCACCTTTTACATAGTGAGGGGCAGAGCCTTAGGTGTTCACCAGGGCATGGAAACCCAGTTGCTGGGTTGTGATGCTGTATGTGGGGTGGGGGGGAGTCCGAGAGGGAATAATGGTGCTTGCTCAGCTCTCTGTGGGACTTCAGTCCCTTCTGCCACTTCCCCCAAGCAAACTGGGCCTTTCTGATGCTAATTCCCATGTGGGTGGTCTTGTACACGTTCTAGGACCCTGTGGGTCTCTCCAATGACCTCTCCTGTGAGGCTGGGAGTCTGTCCCTGTGCCTCAACTCCCACAGGTGTTTTCAGTCAGTGCCCCGAGGCTCTGTTTCCTGAGGTGCTGGGACCCTGGGTTGTGTGCAGTGCCTTGCTTCACAATCACCGCCTTGCTGGGTCTGGTGGTTGCCACCCTGAGCCTGGGGTCTGCCAGCCGCCACCTGTGTGCCCAGGGTCTGCCCGCTGCAGTTCTCCGTGCCTGGGATGCCTTAGGTGCCCAGTCCCACTGCTCTTTGTGCTGTGACCCCTCTCTGCCCAGCTGTCCGACTCTGCCCCTCCTACCAGTCTGGATGAACAGGTCTATTTTAACTCCTTGGTTGTCCGACTTCCATACAGTTCAATTTTCTGTCAGTTTTGGTTGTTATTCTGTTTTGAAGTTGTTGCTGTCCCTATCTTGGTTGTATGAGAAGGGACAATGTGTCTACCTACACCTCCATCTTGGCCCATGAGTTCACTTCTTAACATGATGCATTGGAAGGCTAATGAGATACCAGGTAAGCTGTTGTTTATTAGGAAGTTAGGTGAGTGGGTTCAAAGATAAAAATATGAGTGTGACCAGTACATGAATGCTAAATGAAGCTCTGCAAGTCAGTGCAGTTATCAAAAAAGCATAGAATGAGAAAAACAGAGCCTGTGACTAAGCCCCCAGAGAAGCACTGACGTTTATAGAATCTTTTTCAAAGTGGTGATTTAAAGATAATATTAGGGGAGAACATTTAAAAAATGATTTTAAGAAAAGGAGGAAGTCTTGGTGAGTCCGAGAGTTTCCTTTCTTTTTCAGAATTTATTTGCTTTTTTTCTACCTCAAGTGAAGTCATATAGATTCTAAGTCAGAATTTCTTCTGTTGTGGTTTAAACTGATTTTTGAACACAAACCATTTTAAAACACGCAATGAAAAACAAAAGGAAAACCAGGGCATCAAATTATCCATGCCTAAAACTTTTTGAATTTAGCGCATAATCAAAGCAATTATAAAAGGCAATGCTGCTAACATTCAGTGATGGCCAAGGAAGGACCTTGCTTCCTTTACCCCTTTTTACTCCTGACTTCCAATGTCTTTTCAATGTAAAGGTCTTTTGGAGATAGTCTGTCTCCTGTCATGATCTCACAGGTGTGTGGCAGAAACCAAGAATAATGGCTCCCAACGTGCTCTTTAAGGCTTGCGAGGGACCTTTGACTAAATAGCAAAACCACTCTTATTTATGTGGACCAACCCAACCCATGTCCACAAAACTTGATCTTTGGTGTGATTACAGTGGAGCTCTTCCTCCTTCTTAAACACACAGTGGACCCATTCCTTATCCTGACATATCATCCAACTTTGTTTCTGTTTTCCCCTCTGGGGAAGATAATGTGGTTTACATTCTTTGAGAAGTCTTGGACACCAAGAATGTTGAGGTCAGCCCAACCAGGGAAGTGAAGGAAAGAATGTCAGCTAACCCAGTGGTGAAACCTTGGGAGTGTGCTCTGTAAAGGGCATTTTCTCCCTGTTTTTCTTTTTTCCTTTTGTGTATTAACCACAAATAACCCACAGCCTTTAAATCAGCTTCATAAGAAGCCACCAACAAATGTTTAAAGCATTTCAACAGGGCTTCCAAGAATGTCCTGAATAAAATTGTTTTTGTATCATGACCAATATCATTTTTCATTTTTTACCCACCGTCTCTTGTTGATGCAAAATTTACTGAAATTTCAAATCAAGAAATGTAGCAGAAGAAATGGTTGCACTTCTCTAAGGTAACTTATTTTAAGTGATATGAATGAATACATAGTCAGATAGAGAAAGATCGAGGAATGAGAGTTGTATGCTCTCAAAAGTAGTTGGATATTGGTGTGTTTTATGGACAACTCTCACTGAATATAAATAAATATATTTATTTTAAAAATTTAGAAAACATTTCCAAAATGTCTTTGGATTTAAATCCTTTTGAACTAGGAAGAAGGAAAACAAAAGCCCAGTGGAGTGGATTAACATTGAAGATGAAATTCCCAGCAGATTTCAGTGCCTTTTTTGCTTTGTTTTGGTCAAAACCTAGGAATTTATTTAACATTATATTAATATTATCATATTTGGGAAGAATACATAAACATACTTACATATACACACATAGATAAGAGTAGAAGTTCTTTCATTTACTTTAGGAAATATTTTTTATACGGTCTGGAAAAGATTGTGAATGATGTGTAAACAGCCTGTGTTGGATGGTATGAGAAAGAACAATGCATACATTTGAGTATTTTTATGGAGGAGTCTGTTCCTATACACCTGGCCTTTTTTGTTTTTGAGGCATATTTACATATACTGTGTCTCATGTTCTAAAATTCCTTTGTTATTCATGCCACAGAGGTTTTCATGGGTTCATAGACTGTGCTTCATAGTATAACTTAGTGTGAAGATAGTTGAGTAAAGGAATAGACAAAGGCAAAACAAAGCAATTCTCTTGAAATCCAGAGACCTTTCCATTGCCGAAAAGTAAGTAAAAGCAGATGTTGTAAAGTTTAGAAAATCAAGACATTATTTTCCTGTTTCCATTGAATTTTTTCTAAACATATTATAAATAAGCTTTGAAGTAATACAAAGTTTTCTGTTTGTTTTGTTGATAGCATCTTTTGTAAAAAACTTTATCAGTGCTGCTCAAGTTATAGAATAAATGATATCTCAGTTGGTAAAAGAACTGACTATATCTGCTGGCAAATATAATGCTACAATACTGAAATTACTTACAATGTCAGAGTCACTTAGGTATTATTTCATCTGATCTCTGGGGTTTAATGTTAGCTTAAATATTTTATGCTATAAGAATACAAATGTGGAAACTCAATCTCTTATTGTTGTCACACTTTATATTTAATTTTATATTTATGGATACTTTCTTTTACTCTGCATAGAGAGAAACTGCTTTATTAATTTTTACAGTTTCTTTGAAGAAAGTGGCCTAGGAATTTGAAGATAAGGCTGTCTATGCACACTCATGCCCTCCTCTATTCTCTAAAGCGACTCATATTAAACTTTTAAAATGTTTAAAATGTGGTCTATAGATGTGAAGGCTATTTCAAATGAACCATTATTCTTTATATTTGCATCTAAAACTTAATATCTAAAAGAACCCATGGGAGAGTTCATTGCCAGAGCAAGGTGTCTGCTAGCTCAGGGAAGCTCCAAAACAGGTGCCCATCCTCACATGCTCCCACTGGCCCTCCTCATTTGGAGTCACTGAATGTCTTCCAGCTGTTACAGAATGCCCCAAGCGCAGAACGGCATCCCTGCTGAGAACATTTTTAGGGTCTAAGCCAATTCTGGAAATGACTGGCTGCTAAAATATGGAACAAGGGAAATTATTTCATATTATTGACATGAACCATTATCTGTCTGTTACTACCTTCATTCAACTGGGTCACACATGACTCAATAATCAAATCAGCACCCTGTATGTCTTAAACCTGCGTGTTCATTTGACCTCCACGTGAATGTGGGGAAACAAAGATAATCTAAGCTGTCTTTATTTTGTTCCCTTCTAAATGTATTTTTTGCATAAATAAGCAAAATTCTTGAAAAAGTTTGAAAATGATGTAATATAGAAAACTGAAGTCACCAGTGGTGGCCTTTTTAATTTCTATCACTTGACATACATATTGATATATTGTTGACAGTTTGGTATGTATCAATTCCTTCTGAATGATTAATGGAATTTTCAATTTTAATACTGTAATACAACTAGGGCCTTGTAAAATTAATTTAAATGAAAAATTTGGATCTATCAAAAATTTCAAAGGTATATAAAATTTAAGTGGGAAAAATAAAGCAATCTGATTTTTTTGTTATTTATTCTTCAAATTCTTTCAAGCAGCATTTGAAAGAGCTTACAATAAAACTCAGGGCAAAGGGAAACATGGCTGAGAAGCATTCACAAAGTGTAAAGGAAAGAATGGGGAAATTATTCAGAGAAGGGAAATGTGAAGTCAAGAAGTGCCAGTGTTGGAAAGCAATACCCTTTGATATGAAACATTGCATAAAGTTTCAAAGTGGTCTTTGCCCTTCTTACTGGGATGCAAAAGGATACCAGTTCCTTTGAGATGAATTTGCATAGAAAACCTTCATCTACAGTCAAAATACAACCTTCATAGGGTCCATATAATTAACAATGCTGCTTTCAGGCAGGGACAGTGCCTCATACAACTTTGTGTTTCCAGGACCTTGCTGTCCAATAGCCCTAAACACATTTGATAGAACAGTAAATGAATGAAGTAGTGAATGAAGCAATGAGAGTGTTTATATATAATGCCCAGGTGTTCTAACTATGTTTGTTTCTTATTATTGCCTTATTGCCCATTAAATCAAGAGCATGATATTTAGTTTATTAATGTTTTTAAACAAATGTAGTGGCACAGTTTTAGGTAGTGTAAATACTAATGTGTATAAGACAGTTTGTGCTTTTATAGAGCTTGTGATCTTATGTGACAAAGAAGTAAATAAAGAAAACCCAGCTACGCTGTAGAGAGATAATAGACGAGTTCAAAGTGCTGTGGGAGCCCACAGGAAGAGTAGCTAATGCAAACCAGGGAAATGGGAGACTCACAGTCGTGCAGGAAAGCAGCTCTGCAGAGGGTGCAGAGTTAGAGGTATATAGCTTTTTTGTGTTCTGGCCAAAGCAGGGATAACAACACTTGGATTCTTGAAGAGAGAGTGGACCTTGATTGTCAGATAGTTCAGGCAGGATTTGACAGTTACAGGATGGTTGAAGTCCTTTTAATTATTGAAAAGTGCAGTTATTGGCAAGGATATGCAGAAAAAGTATCCTTAGCTTTAGAGTGAAGGAAAGATCCACTCTAAGCATCAGATGATAGGTATTATTGTAAAACCTGATGTAGCAATCAAGTCCCAGCAGGAAATGTCACACTGAAAAGGCATAACTGAAGGAAGATTAATGGAAGAACTATTGACAAAGTTGGGCAGGTTTAAGGAACCAACAAGGGACAGTGGACTAAGGACTGGCAACAGTGGGAAATTGTTATCACCCCGGCCATGGCTAAAGCAGGAGTAGAAGGCTGCTTTATAGGAGGTGAACCTTAACTAGAGGGGTACAATTTGAAGCCATGCCTGGAGAGGATGGACCTGGGAAAATACTCAACCTTCCCCCTCCTCCTGACTTTGAATTCTCACAGGTACCTCAGATTGGTCTACCTAACTGGAAATGAGAAAACAAAAGGGAAAGCAGTTGACAGAGTCTTTGAAAATAGCCTCCAGGGAAGAAAGCCAGACTGAAAGGTTCAGAAGAGTAGATCCTGAGGGGCGAAAGAAGACTATCTAGCACAACTGAGGATCCTGGTTTCTAATTCCATCAGTGGAGAGCTGTCCCATTTTCATTCCGTAATAGATATGAGTTGTATGTTATTAAATATAGAAAGCATCATTTTGACCCTAGAAAAGAGTAACAAGTCATTAGACACAATCTTATTTGTTGTAGGAGAACAGTTTTTCTTGTTACTATTTCTGAAGGATTTTCTTGTTAGGAATGCTGCAGAAAGGGTTAATGATTTATCAGTTTGTATGGAGTATAGTTATTTCTTCTTTTCTTATTTTCCAAAGTAAGATACTACCTAACAGATTTGTACAGAGATAAACATCATTCCTGGGGAGATAAGGAGATTGATTCTAGAGAGGATTAAAGAACTGGATTTCTGGGCCTCTTTCCAGAGCTTTCTAGGGATTTTTGTATCTCAGATATACAAAGATTTTGCTTTGTTGTTTTGTTAATGTGTAAGAAAGGCAGGAGGTTATTTCGACAACATAGACTTACTCCAAGAGTACAGAAGTCTGAAGAAATTATTAACTTCCATGGTCAACCAGGAAGCAGTGGGATCATAGGAGGCCACCCTGGGTTATGCCCAAATAAGACAGGTCAGCATTTTTTCTTGAACTGATGCCAGAGTGCAGGGAGACAGAGCATTTAACTAGGGCACTGCTTCCAGAGCCCAGAAGAGCATTTTGGCTTCAGAAATGATGCTAGGAGACAGTCTAGGTAGCAGGGGCAGGCTGGACAGGATTAATCTGGGAACCATGCTCAAGGGTGACACCTTTTCCCAGGACTAATATGTCACATACATGTGTATGCTTTTTATTATTGTTGTTATTATTTTTGGTACTAATAATATATATGATGGTGACTGTTATTTACACATGTATGCATGGATGAAGGGGCTACTTTTTAAAAAGATTTTATTTATTTATTCTTAGAGAGAGGGAATGGCAGGGAGAAAGAGAGGGAGAGAAACACTGATGTGTGAGAGAAACATGAGCCCTGACCTGGGGCCGAGGATGGGGCCCCACATCCCAGGCATGTACCTTGATGGGGAAGTGAACCAGCAACCTTTTGCTTTGCAGGATGACACCCAACCAACTGTGTTACACCAGTCAAGGGAAAACAGCTACTCTTTAAGCAGTGGTTCTTGTAAGCCTGCTAGACAGTTCTGATTTCTTGTTTTATGTAATATTTCTAGAAACTTCTTATAACTCTTCCTCTTTTGTGTATGTGTGTATATATGTGTGTGTGTGTACACACACACACACATTTATCCTCACCTGAAGGTATGGTTATTGGTTTTAGAGAGAGAGGGAGGGGGAAAGAAAGAAATTGAAAGAGAGAGAGACACACACACACACAGAGACAGACAGACAGACATAAATGTGAGAGAGAAACAGATCTATTGCCTCCCATAGGTGTCCAGACCTAGGATTGAACCTGTAACTTATGTATGTATATGCCCTGACCTGGGATGGAACCCACAACCCATTGGTGTATGGGATGATGCTTCAACCAACTGAGCCACATGGCCAGGGCACTACTCCTTCTGTTTTATAGTCAACCAGAAGCCTTACCTCAAATAAATCCATGGTTGTTACTTACTTTTTACTTCTGAGTGTGGGAGGCTCCTGACAGTGATAAACTTTCCCCAAATTCACTAATTTGAAGATGCCTGTAGGAATCCTGAGAACATTTGGAAATCAGACAATGGGTGCCTGGATGAGGAGTGCTCTCAAAGTTTGAGGTTGATCTGGGAAAAATGTAATGAGAATGAAAACACTGTTCAGATTTCACAGATTTCAAGATACATTTCCTTGAAATCAGTGTACATTTTATAATTGTTGTAGCCTTACAAATAATTAGCAGCATTTTTCTTCCTTCGTGGCCATGCAAACAATGGTGCCTGTGATGACTGATGGCCTCTCTGAGCAGTTAAAAACTGAACCTTGAAAGGACATTTGTATTGGCACAAGAACAGGCATATAGATCAATGGAATAGAATAGAGAGCACAGAAATAAACCCACAGCTTCGTGGTCAATTAATATTTGACAAAAGAAGCAAGAATATACAATAAGGTAAAGACAGTTTCTTCAGTAAATGGTGTTGGGAAAATTGGACAGATACGTGTACAAAATTATAGACCACCAACTTACACCATACACAAGAATAAACTCAAAATTCATTAAAGACTTAAATCACAAAACCATAAAATTCCTAGAAGTAAACATAGGCAGTAAAATTTCAGACATTTCTTATAGCAATATTTCTGCCAATATATCTCCCCAGGCGAGGGAACAAAGGAAAAATAAACATATGGGACTAAATCAAATTAAAAAGCTTTTGCACACCAAAAGAAACCATCAACAATGATACATGTGATAAGGGGTTAATTTCCAAAATATATAAGGAACTTATACTACTCAACACCAAGAAGAAAAACAACCTAATCAAAAAATGGGCAAAGGACCTGAATTTGACACTTCTTCAAAGAGGACATACAGATGGCCAATCGACATATTAAAAAAAATGCTCAATGCCACTAATTATCACAGAGGTTCAAATTAAAACCACAATGAAATATCACCTCATTCCTTTCAGGATGGCCATCATCAATAAATCAACAAACAACAAGTGCTGGTGAGGATATAGAAAAAAGGGAATCCTTTTGCACTGTTGGTGGGAATGCAGATTGGAGCAACCACTGTGGAAAGCAGTATGGAATTACCTCAAAACATTAAAAATGAAACTGCCTTTTGACCCAGCGATCCCACTTCTAGGAATATATCCAAAGAAACCTGAAACACAAAATCAAAAGAATACATATAAGCACCCCTATGTTCACTGCAGCACTATTTACAGTAGCCAAGATCTGGAAACAGCCCAGGTGACTGTCACTAGATGAGTGGGTAACAAAGCAGTGGTAGGTTTGCACAATGGAGAACTATGAAACTGTAAAAAAGAAGGAAATCCTACCTTTTGAGGCAGCATTGATGGACCTGGAGATTATTACGCTAAGTGAAATAAGCCATTCAGAGAAAGATAAATACAACATGATTTCATTTATATGTGGAATCTAATAAACAAAATAGAAACAGAAGCATGGATACATGCAACAGACTGACAGCTATCAGAGTGGAGGGGAGCTAAGGGGCTGGGTGAAAAAAGGTGAAGGGATTAAGTAAACACACACACACACACACACACACACACACAAAACCACATAGACACAGACAACAGTGTGTTGATAACCAGAGGGAAAGGGTTAAGGCGTAGGTGGAACTGGGCAAAGGAGGAGAAAGTCGGGATGGAAGGAGACCTTGCTCTGGGCAATAGGCACACGATGCAGTGTGCATATGGTGTTTTGTTGGGTTGTACACTTGAAACCTGTATGGTTTTGTTAGTCAATGTCACCCCAATAAATTCAATAAAAATAAATTAAAATAAAAATGAGATTTTTAAAAAGAAGTTACATTTGTAAATATAATTTGAATATGTCTCCATTTTGAGTGATCAGAATATATCTTTAGAACTAGAATATATCTTTAGAACGAGAATATAAGCCACAAAAGCTGGAACTTAGTTAATTACTAGTTAACCTGCTAATAATTTTGTCATGATTACCAAAAATATTGTATGTATTAAGAGGCATGCTGAAGCTGCATTCTGGCTCTGGGCTTGCTGCATTTCTAAGATAGGTCTTTAATGGGTGGGAAATAGAAAAGTGTCTGTGACACAGACATTTGTATTCCTTCTTATAAAGTAATTGAAAAGGAATTGTCTACATGGAGTTTATATAGAAAAGGGAATCAGAAAGTGGTAATTTTTTACTGCTCAGCACTACCCAGGTCTCTGAGAAAGTGTCTGACAGACCCGAGTTGTCTAGTAATGACACTGGTGTGTTATTGTATTCTGAGCTAGGGTTAATTTAGCATGTTTTTCATTTCACCAATACCACATAAGCGTCTTTGCTTTGTTTCTGTACTTGCCAAGAAACCTAAATTAGCTTGCCAGGGGGGTTTATGCCCTTGAACTTCTATTGGATGTTTTATACACGGGTAATCACTTTGGAATGTGGCTTCATATGATCATAAATGGACAAATATCCTAATATCTTTCTCCTTTTCCTTTTGTATGGTCACTGTGTTTTAGCTTGTCTTACAAAATTATTAGAAAATTCTGCTTTCAAGAAAGACTCTTGATAGTTCAAACTCTTGTGCAAAGAGGCCTTACCCTGGAAAAACTGATGTGACAGCCCAGCCAGTGGGGAAGGCAGCCCAGGATTCAGAGGAGGTGAACCTGACAAGGGCAACTTGCTTCTCACCTCTACACCCTGTCTTCACTGACAAGCACCATTTCACCCAGAGCCCTTCTTTATTCCAGTATATGTGGTGATTCTACAAGTATCTTAATCATTTCCAGGTTTGCTTATAAATTGTTTCAGAATAAACAATCTCTCTTTGTACCTCACTACGTATGAGGAACATGGTGTGCAGTTCTGGTCAGCAGCCCTCAGTGAAGACATGACTAAAGTGAAAGGGCTGGGATGGGAGTAAAAGACAGAAAACTGTACTTGAACAATTAAAATTAAAAAATAAAGTGAAAGGGTCCAGAGAAAGTTCACTAAACATGGGCAAAAAAAAGAGGCTTCTATATTGATTAATTAGCTTAAGTTGGTGGATTCATTCATTAAATTTGTTCTGATTATGGCATAAAAAGAGAAGGACTCTTCCTTACAAGGGAAGGCTAAGAAAGGGAATATAATTAAAATTTATAAAAATATGCTTTCTTATTTATTGAATCCTGGCATACTGGAACTAGGGCACTGTCAGAAGCTTAAAAGAGATCTAAGATGAGAAGAAATTTGTGGAATAATGCATTATCGTAGGATGCAGTGCAGATTGAAAATATACATATATTTATTAAAAGTTTAGACAAGCTCATGAATAACAGATTGGGGAAACAATGACATATAGGGGTATGACTACAACTCTTGAAGGAGATCAGACATACTCTTTCACCACATGCCCTTGGTGTACCCTTCAAAGAAGGAATATTATGGTGAATGAGCCATTGGTAAGATAAATATTAGAATCTAATTAAGCAAGTAAGACAACTGCCAAAATGCGGGGGTGGGGGGAGGGACACTGAACTCATTGAATTATCCAGGCTCCAAAGACATGTAAATAAGACAACCGGGAGAACTCCAGGGCAGTGGTGGTGGAAAGCTGTGGAAGTGTGCGCCCTTCACCCCAGGAGCAGTGATCTTCATTATCAGAGGAGCAGACAGGAACACGCATGTGTCGGGCGCAGCCAGAGTTAGGGCTCACGTAACTGTCTGCTGTGTGGACCACCATGTTGCTTGTGTCAAGCCTTTTTTTGTGCAGGGAATCAAGGTTTTGTCTGCAATTAATGCATAATAAATTAGACCCAGGCATATACTATATAAAAAGAGAAATAAAAGTTTCCTTTAAGTTATATCCTTTTAAAATGTTCCTGGAAAAGGGCCTCTATTCTTTTATTTAAAACAACCCTGGAAATGTGGGTAGAAATATTTTTGTAGGAATTTTTTTTACAAATAAATTTTATTGGCATTCTTTGTTGTCTCTCCCAGTATGAATTAGTTCCTTACATGATTTACTTCTGTTTTCAACGAAGAAGGCTGAAATGAATTTAAATTAAAACAGCCTGCCTTTCTATTACAATACATGTGGTACTGTTTCTCACCTTCTATCTTCACTGATGATAATGTATTTTTTCTTTTACCAATTTGCTAGCATGTTTTAAAAGACATCTCCACATGTGTTTCTAAGCATATATGTATACACACATAAGGGACAGAGACAAGTAAAAATTATGAGGGCATAATCTGTTATTGCAACAGATATTCTATGATGTGTCACACCAGGTTAGGCTCTCAGCACTCATCTTATGAGATGGTGTGTGCAGATGGGTGCTCTTGAAAACCATATCCCTAAATCTTTAAAAAGATCATCAATCACGCATATATACTTATGATGCTGTTAAGTATCATAAATAGTAGGTAGAGAAGTAACAAGATATTTTTTAAGAAGACTTGAATTTCTTTTTTTTAAGATTTTATTTATTTATTTTTAGAGAAAGGAAGGGAGGAAGAAGGACAGAAACATCCATGTCTGAGAGATACATCAATAGGTTGTTCCTCACATGCCCCCAACTGGGGACCTGGCCCACAACCCAGGCATGTGCACTGACTGGGAATCGAACTGGTGACCCTTTGGTTCTCAAGCTGGCATTCAATCCATTGAGCCACACCAGCCAGGGCTAGAAGACTTGAATTTCTTTATTTTGCTCCTAATGTTTTGGGAGTCTCAAGAATTAGTAGAAAATGTAAAATTGTGGTTGGAAATCTTTCTATTGTATTATTTCTTTATGGTCTTATTATGTCTTTCACATGAGATATACATATTGGGTGTTAATAAGGAGTGAAGTACAATATATTCTTCAACTGAACAGGAACAAATTAGATGGAATATGAGCATCTAGGAATATTTTTTCAGGAAAGTGACTGAAATGGGGTTAAATCAGTGAACAGAAATCACTTCTAAAATTTGATACAAAATGATTTCTATATGTGTGATGCAGTTACACATGATGTATTAATATCAAAGAATGCAACCAAAACAGAGATGGCAAAAATATATATAACTCTTTCTAAAACATTCATTTGATGAAAATCTACTGCAAGGAAAATCATGACGCCTTAATTTGTCATGGTGCTTTAACAGTTTAAGAAGCATTTCATTACATATTTTATTTGACCCACCAGAAACTGTGTGTGAATTATCACCCCCACTTTATAGACAATGAAATTGGTCTCAGAGAAAGCACTTTAATCAACGTCACAAAAAATCTTCTAATTGGCCTCCTTTTCTTCAGGCTTTTCCTCTTTATTCCATTTACCACATGGCTGCCAGGGTGGCATTTCTTCTGCTTGAAGTCCTTTGAAGACTCCCCATTGCCTATATATTCATGCACACAAAGTGGTGTCTTAGGAGCCCTTTACTCACCTGAACCTACCTATGTTCAAATCCAGGGTTCGGAAAACTTTTTCTATAAGGCACCAGATGGCAAATATTTTAGACTTCATGGTCTATACATCTTCCAGAGCTATGCAATTGTTGTTGTAGCATGAAAGCAGGCATAGACAATATGCAAACAAATGAATATAACTGTGTTCCAGTAAGACGTTATTTACAAAAATGGTAGTAGGCCAGATTTGGCCTGCAGGCCAGTTTGCTAACCTTGATTGTATACAAGTCAATCCCTTAACATATGGGAAGAAAACATCCTCTCAAATTTTAATTTTTTGTATGTTTTTATAATATACCTAATATAGTCATTAAAAAATCTTTATATTCAGAGCACATGCTTAATTTTATTTTTTACTGATAGAATTTGTGTTCAGATGGTTGAGAAACTAACCCTCTGCTCAGTGGATTCACACCCAAGCTCCTGGTAATTCTCAGGCACACTAGACTGTTTTCTACCTCTATGTCTTTATTCACTCTGTCTTCTCATATATTTAGCACGTCTTTTGCTGTTACTCCTTCTTGTATCTCAGACTTTCTATCTGGAATCCTTTACCTTCTTCTTGAAGTATAAATTTTTGAAATTCCTTTAGTTAGGGTCTTCTAGAGGAAAAATCTTTTTATTTGCCTGAAACATCTTTATAATAAAGATATCTTCATTGGGTATAGAATTCTAGGTTGGTATTTTTTTCCTCAGCAGATTGAAGATATAATTCCACTGTCTTTTGGCTTTCATCGTTTTTGTATAGTCAGCTGTCAGAACTACTGTTTTGGCATAATTTAATTTTACTATAATGCTTCTTCAGGTGCGTTTCACTTTATCTGCCTGCTCTAGATTCATTCATTAATCAATTTGGATTGGTGTCTTTCACCAGTTCTAAAAATTGTTAGAACTGATAAAATTTTACTTCTACAAATTTTGTCCCTGCTCATGCCTCATTATTTTTTTCTCCTCTCCTTCTGGAACTCCAGTTACACATATGCTAACCCTTACTCCTTATCTCATGTGTTGTAACCTCTCTTTCAATATTTCCATCTTTTTCCTCTGTGCCACATTCTGAATAATTTCTTCTGCCCTATTTTCTAGTGTGCTAGTTTCTCTCCCACACATGTCTAGACTGTTGTTGAATTCATTTATTGAGGTTCCCTTTTAACCTTTTTATTTGGAAATAACTTTAAAGATTTAAAACTTAAAGATAGGTCGCAAAAATAATGACAGTACAAAGAACAACTGTAAACCTTTTGCCCAGATATACCTATTAACAAGATTGTGCTCTACTTGCTTTATCACTTGTGCTCTGTCTCTCTGACTCTGTCTTGTCTCTCACTATATAATTATTACATATAATTTATATATAGATATTAAATATACAGATATATATGTACACATGTAAATAATTTTTTTCTGAAGTTTTTGTGGTAAATTACAAAAATCATGACCCTTTATCCCTGAGTACTTCAGTTTATTTCTGAAGAATAAAGATATTTTCATGTAACCATAGTCAAGTTACCATTTTCATTACCTTTTTAAATTTAACAATTAGAAAGTATTGGTAGAATGCTTTTTATCTCACCTACTGCCATATTTCATTTTTTTCAGTTGATTTAATAATGAACATTTTAGCATTTTTTCTTCCCAGTACAGTGTCCAGTCTAGAGTCAGATATTGCATTCAGTTGTCACTTCTCTTAAGCTTCTTTTAATTTGGAACATTCATTTAGCCTTTCTTTTTCTTTTATGACATTTACATTTTTGGAGACCATAGCCATGATGCTCAACTTTTAAAATTAGAATATTTCTCATTTGAGGTATTTCTGATATTTCCTTGTGATTAGATTCAGGTTATTCATTTTTGCCAAAAGTACTGCATCAGTGAGTGATACTGTCTTTCTCAGGGTGTCATATCTGGAGGTGGTGATATTAATTTTGATCAGTCAATTTATCTAATTTCTCCATAGTATAATTACTGCCCCCTTACAATAATAAGCAGTTTGAGTTATAGTGTTTTAAAATCATACAAATAACCTGCTCCTGGGAGGGGAACTGGTCATTTTGTGTTTCATGGGTATAAAGTTTCAGTTATGCAAGAAGAATAAACTCTGGAAATCTGTGCAACATTGTGTCTATAATTAACAATGCTGTATTGTACACTTAAAAATTTGTTGAGAGTAGATCTCGTGCATAGATCATTTAGAATTCAAAAATAAAATTTAAAATGGCTAGTTTTTGCAACAATTGTAGTAAAGATTAGATCAGGTGAGTCATCAGTGAATGCTATATCTAGGGTGACATTTTTATAAGGAGCAGGATATTGGGGTTTGTCATTTTTGTTTGGTTTTGCATGCACAGCTAAATTATTTACTTGATTTTATTATGTTCTACTGACATAGGCTTTCTTTTGTTTTTATTTTTGAATTCTAAATGATCTATTTAATTCTTTTGGAATTTGCTAGGGTACATTTTGATCCTTTCCTTTCAAATTTTATCCCACTTTTTCTTTACTTCTTTAAATATAGTAAGAATATTTTTTTTAATAATTTATGCCCAGTGATTCAATACCTGAAGTCTTTGAAGATCTGTTTTTGCATTTTACTGAGTTGGCTGGTTCCTGCTAGGGTATCTTTTTATTCTTAAGTAGTGTGAGTTTGGTCTTTAGATTTACTCCAAGGACATTTCATGGTCACTACCCAAGAACTTTCTCCCCTAAGCTGCTCAGGAAAAACCAAAACTATATTCAGTCCCCTGAGGTATCAGGTGAGTTTATTTCTAGATCACCTTTTCCCTGAGGGTGTAGCCCTTTGGGAAAAGATTTTAATGTATAAATATCTTCAATTGGTTTCCTTACCTTGCAGGACCTTAGCTTTGATTTTTATTTTCTTTCACTCAAGAGGTCTGCAAATGAACACTTAGTTACCTAATTGACAAAGGTCCTAGAGCAATATTGTTCTATCCAATATTGTTGTTTTCAGTGGGAAGATTGGTTTGAATAACAGAGGCTGCCATATTCCCACATGCTATCATCTCTACATTGAGTGTTTTTCTCCACCTGGTCTGTCTCTCAAACACCTCCTTAGGTTTCAAATCTCAGTTCCTGTGTCACCTCTTCCATAAATACTTTCCTGTCCAAGTATGTCCCCCAAGGAACAATAGGTTATTTTCTTACTCCAGTTTGCTCTAGCATATATGTTGCTTTATTATGAGGTTTGTTTGTTTTGCCTTCCTTCCTGTCTCTTCCAAACAGACCATAAGTTCTTTAAGAGCAGGTACCATATTTATACATTTTTATATCCCCAAGGCCTAGTATTAGGCCTTGTATGTCATATCAAAGGCCCTTGATAGATGTCAAAGGAATGAATGAAGGCAGATCCAACTTCCCAAAGGACTGCACTCTTTGAGAACTGGTGTCTTATTTGTCTTTGTGACCTCAGTGTTTAATGCTGTGTCTGTCTCATGGTAAGTGTCTAATAACTATTTGTTAACAGAACTTTTTTTCAACCTGGAATTGAGATAGGGTAAGGGACAGAATGAATAGTGCAGTATACATGCCAGGGGACATGAGTAGGTTAATTCATAGAATGGGGTTTTGGTGATGGTGGTAGCAATAGTGGTAGAAATACTGTGAGTCCTGAAATGATACAATCTGGGTTGCCTTGTGAAAGAGGAGCAAGTATCTAATATTTCGGCATTTATAATCCACAGTTGTTCAGAGATTCGGACTAGGAAGGAGGATCCAGATAGAAGGCAGAATTGAACCAACTCCAGAACTAGGAAAGTTAGGTGGTAACATTCAATGGCACAATGGAGGTAGTTGCAGAAAGTATCTTCTTTGGCTTGCTTGCATCTGGTCTTAGCATTTGGTTGTTATGCGGACTGTTGTGTGTTTTGAGCAATACATGGGCTGCTCCTTAAGGCAAGGCAAACTTCTTTTGGATTAGCCACGGCATGGAGGGCGATTTTACTTCTACCAGGACTGCTTTTCAGGCTTTATAGTTCAACTACTTCTAGCCCCATTCACCTGCCTGCCCCTTTTCCATAAGTGCCAGTCAAGCTGAAGTGTCCACAAATCCACAGCAATGTTGCTCTTGGCCCTCCCTATGCAATGTGTTCCCCAATTTGTGCCTTTTCTGTCGTGTTTCTCCATTCTAGTATGCCTTTCTCTGTGTCTACTCAGGTTGTAAGGCCCAACTGAAATTCCACCTCTGCTAAGCTATGCTCGCTGTTACCCCATCCCATTGACCAAATTCCTATAACTTATCTACATTTAATTATATTCAGCATTCTACATTTAATTATATACAATTTTGCCTTGCTTCCTCATTATTTCCCAATCTTAAATTTACTCCTCTTTCCCAATCTTGATTGTTGGGCCCTTAAAGAGTGTCATATTCACCCTGGAGGACCACTAGTCTAGTTGTGGTACCTGTTGTGCACTCAGGAAATACTTGTAGACCTGTTGAGTACAGGTAGAGAACAGTCCCCTCACCTCTCTAATCATCCTGTCCCATATGTGCTCAAACCACAGAGAATTCGAGGAGTTGATCTGAATAGAGGATTCCCTTTGTTTTATTTTATAATCCTTATTTTACAAATGTATGATAGGAAATCATGTGGTTTTCCCATTTTCCCAGCTTCAGGCATTCACAGACTTAAGTCTCTGAAAGTGGCACAGCCAGAATTACAATCTAAGGATAATGGCTGCAATTTAGGACTTACTCTTTTCATGGCTCTTCTGTGAGAACACAGGCACAGCATCATTACCCTGTACGAGGTAACATAGCATGGGGATGTGGCGTTGCTTTCCTTTCCCGACTCCCAATGCCTATAGAATTTGGTTTAAATCAACACATTGGTGAAAGTTATACCAATTGGATTTGTTTAATCCATATGTAGTTAAAATTAAAGAATTACCAAAACAAAGTATTTCATTACTTCTCTTCTGTTTACAGGTTCTTTTCAGTGTTTTATTTAGACTGTCACAGCTACTCTGTATATAGCAAAACCTATCAGTGGATTATTGTACATGGGGTTTCTACAGGGGGGCCATGCTCTTCTGACCATTTTCCCATGGAAAGCTCTGCCAGCCCCTACAGTGCCCTGGTGCTTTAAGTCTACTTTTGGAGGTGGCCTCCCCTTAGGCGGTCATTCTGAAGAGCCTTTCAAGAACCTGAAATGTTGCCATTGGAGCGTTTCCCAGAAGGAAATTGAACCACAATTTTTTGAAGTGCAGGGAACACTCTACCAGGAGTATGTCATGTGTCTAGACATATTCTGATATGTTTTTCATTACAATAATGCAATAACATGGGCTGCCCTAAATGATAGAGTAAATTCATTAAGACTGTGTTCGTGTCCATTTCTTTTACAGCATTCAGTGAGTAGGACACTACGAGCTGGGAACTACCTCTGTGTAGTGTGTCTGCCCTCCTGTTTCCTTTCTCTTCTGATCTCTTTGTACTTAATTTTTTTCTTTCCCTATTTTTGTTCCTCACTTTTCTCCAAGTAGAATAGAGAAATAAGAGTTTATCAATTTTACTGTATTTTTCAGCTGATGAGGGAGAAAAAACAATCATTCCGAGATGACTAATAAAGAACCAGGGAATTACCAATAAATCAGCAGTTGCATAAAGGAGGGAATGAAATTCAGCTAAGGAAATTGGGATCTCTGCTGCCATGAAGAAAATAAATGAGACAGTGTAGAATCATTATAAAAAGGCTGGGTGGTCTATGAAAAAGAGGGCAGATTGTGCAAAGTGACATTTGAGGAATCAGCCTAAATGTTGTTGCTTGGGACCAGTGCTGTACGTTGGTGTCATAGAAGAATGTCCTCTATTTGTAGAGCATTCAAGTAACCCTGGCAGACGAGGGAAGCTCTGAACTATAAGAGGGCTTAACCTCTTTGTTTTTGAGGTGCACGGCCTATCTAGAATGGAAGGTTCAGAGATCCTTACCATAAGAACCTCCTTGGAATCCCAGCTGGACTGTCCCTGCACCAGCAGGGATCACAGCACACCTGCAGGGCAAGGGCTGTCTCTTCCAACCACCTGCATTCACTTCCTGGTGCATACCTTGGTTCCAGGGGTGGCTACTACCCACTACCAGCTTCGGTTTACAGCTACAAAAAAAAATGGCTCTGCTGGACAAAACATCCCCTGGCCTAGGCTGCCGTCTCTGTGGTTTGGATTTCTGCTACCACTGTCTTTACCCACTGAACTTCTGGCTTCTGGGCTCTCCCTTCTTTTACCTCCAGGATTCCTGTGCTTCTCCTCACCTTATTTAACTTGCTGAATTCTACTCTCTGTTTATATTTCTGGCCACAAGTAACTCTGATTGCCCATGTAGTTGTTTCCTGTTTTCTCAATATTGGGGAACTTGGAGACTCTATTCCAAGGTTGCAAACTTGCTGGGCCGTGGACCGAATCTGACCTTCAGTTATGCTTTGGTTGACACACATAGGGTTTATTTGCATGGTGTGTGCGTGTGTTTTACTGGAATCAGTTGCTAATATTTTAACAATGAGAAGATTTCATATTGAAATCTGGATTTTTGTTGTCCCATGAAAAATTGAAAGGTTTGGCAGGCAGAGCCTGAATTGACATATCAGAATCTTCCTTTTGTTCTTTATACTTCCCACCATGCCCTGTTTCTGTCATTATATTTTAATATAATAGAGTTAAGAGAGAGATGAAATATTTATTTTATTCCAGTCTTCATAAATGTTTTCCTCAGAAGATATCCATCAGTCTTGTTAGATGCCTGATCCCTTTTAAAGCCCGTGAATTTGTGACCACTACTTTCCAGGCCTTAGCCTGAGGTTTGGTTCCAGAACTGCTGCATGGTTCTCCTCTAGTTTTGACTGTGCGTGCTCTGCCGGTACCATCACATGGCTGTCCCAGACTAGCTAATGGCCTTCCCTCTGGGTGGCAGTAGCACAGGGTGGCCTTTCAGATGCCAGATTCCATCCACGCAGGACCCTGTTGATACCTGACAACTCTATGAAGACTTTCATTATAGAAGGTGATGATTACAGGTGTGCTTTTGTGGTCATTTTCTCCCAGTGCTAAACACCAAAAAAAATCTATTTCCTGTGTTTTTTTTAATCATTTGCTTGTTTGTTTGTTTCAGTTAACCTTTCCCAAATGGAATTATAGCTCTTTTAAAAAACACAGTTCTAACTCATGTGCCTCCATACATCATCGAGGAGCCCAGCCTAGAAACAATATGCCTTGTCTCAGAAGAAGGGGAAGAATAATTTGAGTGATCCTATATCACGGTAACATATTGGAAGGTGCTATCACATAATAATTGATCACTCCATATTGTTAAATAGTGCAGACTCTGGAGCCAGACTCTGGATTCATATTCTTACTCTGCCACTGTCTAGCTGAGTGTAACTGGGACAAGTGAGTTCACTTAACCTTTTGACTCAGTTTCTTCATCTGTAAAATGATGAAAATAATAACAGTATATAGTTCATAGGGATGGTACAAAGGTTAAAAGCTATTTATAAAGTGCCTGCCACTTAGTAAATATGCTATAAATGTAAGTTGTGACTGCTGTTTGAATGTCCCCTATATGGTAGGATGTTGTGTTAGATACAAAGATAAATAAGACACATTCCTCACCCTGAAGGAGCACATGCTTTAATATAACAGAAAACAATTAAATGACAGTAAAGTATGAGCATGACCACAATGCATTCAAGTTCTAATAGTGACCAGGGAGAAAGGGCCCCGAGTCCAGAGAGCTTATAGAAGGCTTCATGGAGATGCTTAAACTTCCTTGAGGGAAAAATTCTTTAGAAAAGAATTTGAGGGCGAGAAAGGACCAGTTCAGATACCATTCACATTCATCTGATCTAGGAGTGCAAGACTAAGCAGGGCTCTCAGGACAGACAGACATGTGGTGTGGGTGGTACATTCCTCTGAGTGGAAAAGGATGGGACTCCCAGACCAACTGTCGGTTTCTGCAAAACTTGACTGCATATGATAGGACCTCAGAAGATCTTACTATGGCCTTCAAACCCAAATGTCCCCAAATCCAACCTGTGTTTAATCCATTCTTATAGTGCATATCAGAGCGGCATCTGTGTAGACCAGATAATGCTCCTTCTTACCTGTGACAGAACAGAACCATGTGCCCTAGAACTGGACAAAGCCTTAGTTATCACCTGGTCCCATCCCTTCATCTTATATCTGAGAACATGAAAATGCATGGAGGAAAAGTAACTTTTATAAAATGATTAATTACCATATCTTATAGGCCTGGACCCGAAAGAGGTACCTTTATTATTTCATATTATTTCATGGAAATAATATAAAACAAAGATAGCCATTGAGGATCTTTTTTAACAGTTTTGAACACAGGTTGGTCAAATGAGTTGTATCGGTACCAAATTTAAGTTTTCCAAAAAAGAGAGGGTCACCCAATGGTAGCAGATATAAAGGTTTTGTTAGGTAGTATGTACTGTGTTTTTCATTAATAAATTTCTGGCATTTAATAAATATTTGCTGAATTCATTTCAACAGATTTGACTGAACTGTATAAATATTTTAGTAAATGTGAGGACTAATTTGCCATTGCTATGCTTCATTCATTTTTTCCAATTATTTAATAAAATTTTGAAAGTTTTGGATGACTTGAGTCTGGGAAAGTCTAGCTCTAGGATCTCATGAACACGTTCCAAATTCAAAATTGCATAGATATGATCATTGCCGCATGGGTAGGAAGCTGTTCATATGCCAAATGTAAAAATGCAAACCATTCCAAACCCTATGAGGTTTGGGCTGAAGGTTCATCTTTGCAATCTGCGGGCATCTGGGTTCTTGACATTAAATTGTTAAGATATTATTAGTGTCTAGATCTTAATATGCATAAGTTGTTAAAATGGAAAATGCACTCAAAACACCGAAGGAAACATCCACTGACGAGATAGAGCAAAAAATCCAGGAATAAAATATTTTACCAAAGAGAAGCTTTTACTGGTATGAAAACTCAAATCAGCACAACAAAATCAAAAAAGAAATGGCAATAATATAATTCAACAGTAGAGAGAAAAAAGAATAAAGTTGGGTTTACTTCCAGTTGTATATAAATATTCATTAGAATCAGTGGATGCTGCAAGCCTTTTATGTTCAAAGGACTGTTATATTTTATCTTATAGTTGCTAAATGTCTGTTGATTTAGCTGGGAGAATTTCACAAGATTTTCAGATCCAGTAACTTTCTGGCTGAGAATATGAAAAGGGAGCTAGAAAAATCAAAGGAACTTGCGCAGTTCACTATGAAAGTTCTCCATTTATAACAATTTGTCCTTTTTGTAGCTGAACTTGCTAAAATTTTCCTAACTGAAATTTATCATAAAATGATTGGTCAGAGGAAAAAATACTGTATAAAGGACAAGGAACTCAGGATCCACCTGGAATATTGCTTTAGGTTCCAGCTGTCATATTTTATCACAGATGAAAACAAAACAGAATTGTTTCAGAAAAAGAGTGAGGGTGAGGAATGTGGAGACTGCAAAAGCTAAAAATAGTTAGAGAGCCCATGACTAAAGAAAGGTTATTGTAGCCATGTAAGCATATTTGAAAGTTCTAAGTCTGACAGGAAGAAAATGGTATTGCATTGCTTTAGATATGATAGTAAAAATTCAGAAAAGGATTTACATTAAATCTGAAATAAAAAATAAATTTGTGACATCTATCTAAAATGGTCTTTGACCTTCTTTTGAGATGGGGTTGAGCAAAAATCCAACTCTTACTCTATAGAAATTTATTTAAATGCTTCCAGAGAGGGAAATGAGAAAATTTTGAAGTGTCTGTAGTTTCTTTGGAGCCAGGGTTAAAATCTTTTCCGTGGCTAGATAAAGAGTTTTGAAAGTTCATGTGGGAGAAAAAAACCTGATGGTTTGGGAGGGTGTGATGGGTGTGGATGAATGCTTGATCCTTGTGTGTAAAAGTAAATGATCTTTCAGTGTTGGCTTGGCTACAGACTCCAAGTCTATAGTTGGAGGTCAGCGCACAGTTGGGCAGCAGCCAGAACGTGTAGCAGGCCTGTCGGGTGTGGGCCTGGTGGGAAAGGGTGTGGGTCATTCATTACTGGGAGAATGTGTAAATTATGGAGATGTGTGTGTGTGTCATTTTATGTGTACAGTTTGAGCGTGCTCTTTTATAGAATTTACAAGACTTGTGAAGTTTCATGACGTCTTTACTTAGGCCTTTACCTAATCTTTAAAAAAACAACAACAACAACAATGAGATAGGAATCTTTGTCTCCAGTCTGTAGCCCTGGGTGGTCATTCAGGTCCACGTCCTTAATGGGGATGGTTGAAGAAATCTAGGACACTCATCTAGGACTGTCACCTGGAGAGCCTACCTCCTGCCTCTCCAGCAGAGAGGTCTCAGAGTAGTTGGATTTCTATGTATGGCAGGTCAGGTCTATCAGAAAGAATATTTCCAAAGGGTTAGGAGCAAGTTTCTAGGCTTTTAAGTCGTAGGAAATCCTAAGATGTCGCTTCTTCTGCATTCTCTGGCCAAACAAACCACTAAAGCCAGCCCAGATTCAAGAAGGAAATGAGATTCCACCTTCTCTTGGGAGAAGTGGTGAGAATTTGTAGCTATAGATAATCTACTTCAGACGGTCCTCTGTGGCAGAGTATTTATAGGCCTACATTCCATAGTACCTTTTGGTCTAAAAGTCTGTGAATTAGAGACAAGTTTATCTGTCTCCTTTACTCCTACACCATACATCTAACATATCATGGTGACAAAGGCGTAAGATGTCTCAATACACATTTTCATTCACAAAGAGGTAAGACAGGAGGCACGTAACCATGGAGTGTTCACAGGCAGCCCAGGATGGCTATGAATGTGGCCCAACACAAAATCATAAATTTACTTAAAAATTTTTTTGCACATCAGTTTTCATTAGTATTTGTGTATTTAATGTGTGGCCCAAGACAACTCTTCCAGTGTGGCCCAGAGATGCTAAAAGGTTGGACACCTCTGGATAGCAATTTTGGATTCCACCTGGGTGGATGCCACCAGTTTCTTGATTAGGGCTTGATGCGAATCCTGGCCTGCAGAATCCATGTGTTGTGGTTGTGAGACAGGTGCACATGGACTACAGAAGTCCTGTGGAGAAAAAGGGACAGCATGGCCACTCTCTGAGAGAGAGAGAGGGTGAGAGGGCCAGAGGCCCCTGTCTGGACAGGCTTTTACTGTATTTCTGGGTACATTACATTGAGGGCAGTTCTCATTTACTATGCACAGGTTCACTGTAGGTGATTACCTTTTACAGATAACAAAGGAGAGAATGCTGCTAATTACTTGAAAGAGAAGGATGTTACAGACCAAGGGCAAAGTGGTTGAACCTGTCACACTCCAAACTTGGGAGGTTTAGCACAGACTTTAGGAAGTTACAGTAAACACTTGCAGCCTCAATTCAGGGTGAGGGAGTTTTAGCAAAAGCAAGCCTCACAGCAGTCTAGGTACAGTGCAGGCCTGATTCCCCTCTGGAGAACCTCTCTGTGGGTGTGGTCCTGCATGCCTCTCGGTCCTCACTGGTTTTCCACGTGGAGGCTGAGCTACATTTCCACGCCACAGGAAATGGTTCCCTACGAGGGCCCAGTTTTTCTTCCTGGAAATGATTCTCTGTGGCTCTTGACATTGTTCTCTTGGCTTTTGTTTTCACACCCTTGAGTTATTCTCCCTTTTTCTTTCTACATTTGCAAAGGAATAACCTTGCCAGATTCATTCCTGTCAGTAGAAATTCAGGGATCCAATTCTTCTTTTCCTTTTGGATTGTCTTTGTGCCTGTTAGTCAAAGCTGATACAATTTCTTTAAAAATAGTTTCCTGTGTATCAAATTATAATCCAATTAATTAGACAAAAGCCACATCTGCATTTTATTCTAAAATCTTTCTCAACCTTAAGCTGAATGTTTGAGGACTTTCAGACAATGACTTTAAAATTCTTAGAAGCCTATTTATTTGAAAAGGTCTGGGAGGCAGGACTTGAAGACTCTTGGAAGCTCAATTCTGTAGCAGAGGGGGTCTAAGAGGCACAACTGAATGACACTTCGAGACTCTACTATGCACACGCTTAAGTGTTTTGGCGGTCTCACCAAAGGGTTTTAGAGCCACACTCAACATCTTTGTTCTGGGGTCATGCATTAAATGTAGGGCTCTAGATTTGATCTTTGCCCTGAAGCATTTTTAACTTGAGAATATGTTGCTGAGAGACATTAGAAGTGAGCAATAGTTTTATTTTAAAATAGAAAGTTCTGGATCTTTTTCCCCTTATAAATTCTACTAAAAAACATGAAACAATTCTTTTTCTTTCTTTTAGTTCATTTCTCTTCTATTTTCTGAATTATCGAAGGGCACTTGTCGAGCTGTCGACCGTATATAATGGTCGCCCTTTTCCAGAACTCTGCTAGTTTTTTCCTTACTATCTTTCAAATCCTGACCAACACTCTCCCCAGACCCTTTGGCTGTCTTGGAGCTCTTCCAGCTTCCACCTACCACCTAGTCCCAAAACCAATGTCACATAATTTAGGTTTTTGTTACTGCAGACTCTACTTTTAGGTATAAACATACATTTTAGTTATCTATTGATGCATAACGAGCTATTCAAACCTTAGTGGCTTAAAACAAAAATCATTTTATTATATCATGTGATTTTATAGGTCAGGAATTTGGCAGGGCTTGTCTTGTTTTGCTCCATGTGGCATCAGCTGAAGTCCTTGGTGGTATTTGGACATAGATGAGCTGGTCTGAGAGATCTGAGATGTTGTTACTCATATGTTTGATGGCTTGGTAAGCATGGCTGGAAGGTTAGGCTCAGCTGGGACTATCTTATAATCACAGTTCAGGTCTTTCAGGGAGACTGTTCTAAGAGAAGCCAGAAGGAGGTTGCGGAGCTCATTGTAGCTTAGGCATTTAAGTGCCAGAATGTTACTTCCATTGCATTCTGTTGCTCAGGCAAGTCCCTAAAGCCAGCCCATATTCAGGGAAGGGAATTAGATTTCATGTTTCAATGGGAAGAATAACAAAGAATTTGTGTTCATCTCTAATTTCCACACTTATTATTCTAAGGTGACCTTTTAAAAAAAGGGACCATTACCAATTCATGGATTTAAATATATTTGATGTGCTTTAAGCATTACAGCTATTTTTTTTAAATTGATGCTCAAATTATCTTATTTTTGGTTAACATGAGCCTCCCAGACTTGACATCTGAATCCTTTTGACTTGACCCTAATAGCATTTGATAGCTTTTTTGTTATTTGGTATGGCAAAATGTTTCAGGCTTTATCTTATAAATTTCTTTCCTATACCTAGAGTCAGCCATTTATTTAAGAAGTCCTGGTATCTTTTAGTGGAAAATAGTATTTTACTACCACAAATTGAATGCTTCTAGCAAAAGGATGGTGAAAACAGCTAAGCAAGTTGTTTTTGTACCTGCTTTCCCCATTTCCTTCATTAAAGAAGTAGTTGTATCTACATTTTCAGAGTATATGGTCTTTACATATATTGAACCCTTTCTTTTAGTCCTTATTTGGTAGTATTTCTAAAAATAAGTTAATATTTCATGTCAGGAGGTGAGTGGAACCCCCAGAAGCCTTTTATGAAATGTTTATGTTTATTAATGATTTTACTGATTGGTTTTAGAAAGCTGAATAACAAATTGTCTTGGATAAATAGTGAATTTAAAACAGCATGCAAACAAAGCATGGAAAAATAAAAACATTTTTTAAACAGCCAAGATATTTAACATTTATAAGGGAAATTCTAAAATATTAGTTCCAGAATCTGAGTGCAGTAACCCCTGGGCCCTTCCCCTGAGGAGTCAGTCAGGGGTGGGACGTGTGGGTCCTAGAATTGCTGGGACTGGCCTAGACATTAGCTAGCAATATCCTCCTACAGTGGCTAGTAAAATTAAGTTAAAAAAAATAAAATTAATTCCATATTTATAAAATAAATAAATAAAAGGAATTTTGTATTTAAAAAAATAAATAAATGAAATGCTCTCCAGGCAATTTTGAGGCATGGCCATGTTTGGAGCCACTGGCCTAAAGTTCAGTGTTCTCAGCTCTTCAGTGTTCTGTAACTTCATCACTGTATCAAGTTATATGATGAAAAACACTTTTCTTTAGTCCTTCATTGAAATGCTTTAATATAACTATAATGCTTTGAATTCAGCTATCATCATGGTAAGGGAAATAAATTTATTAAGTATATAACTTGCCTTTTTGGATTTAGTGGCAACAATTCTGTGTGTAAGTAATGCAAATAATAGTTTTAACCTGAGAGTGAAAGATGAGACCAAGTAAAACCTCCTTTCATGTTGCATTTCACAGGGTGTGCTGGATCCCCTCTCATTCACTCTTCACTCTTTTCCTGCTGCTCTGTAACTCGGGGTCTGCTGCTGCAAGTTCAGCGGGCTTCCTCGTCCCCTGACTTCCAGTTGAGTTTAGCCAATGGGAGGCTCTATGGGAGAGCAGGCAGGTGGACACAGAGCAAGGTCAAAGTATTTATCCACTGTCTCCCTCCCTCCCTGGTCACAGTGGTTGGGCTATGTCCCTTGGATAAGGACCACAGGCCTTCCCATGCAGCTGTCCTCTCAGGGCCTGGCCTCCCTTACCCTTTTAGGTTGAGGGGTGGGAATGGCTTCACTTATCCCAGGGTACTGCAGTATCCATTGTTCATTTCCTTAAATGCTGCCTGCATATTTGTAAATACATGGCTGCTTTCTTAAACTCTTCTCAAATTACCCTATTTTTACTTGCCATCTGTTTCTTACCTACCCTGACTGAGTGGCTTTGGCTTGGAAGGTATGGAGGATGGGCTAGATTTGTCATCTACTTCTCTTTAAGTGAATGAATTCTATTAAAACTGCTTGTGCTTCCAAGACTTAGGGCAACCACAAGAATATATGGTCATGTTTCACTATGTTAGAGAAGAGGTGGTCCTCTAGGCTGATGAATTAGGAGAAGAATCCAAGGCACCTCCCCAACTGATAAGCAGAAGGAGAGCTGGCTTGCAGCTCCTCCTTGCCCCCTCTTTTGTGAATCTATGTTCAGTGCAAAAACTGGTCAGCTTTAGTGGTATATCCCCAGGTACTTACATGGAGTCACTTAGTACGTGAGTATGCATGATAGATGCACGATTCCCCAGCCCTTGGTTCTTTCAAGAACTCTGAGGCAGACTTGCCTGTCTGTGTTTCACAGATGAGGAAGCTGAGACTCAGAGAGTTTAGTTAAGTACTTTTGCATTCAATTCATACCAGAGTGACATTTTGGACCTTTCTGTGGAGATTTTAGCTGTCAAATATCATAGTCAAGTAGCTAGTGACATATCTGTGGTTACAGACAAGCTATGCATTTTGAGGTCTATGGAGTAATGTGCCGCTTTCCCATTGGAGTTCAGAGCTACTCTTTTTATTGAAAACCAGGAAGATATGGCAAGTTTGTACTGCCTCTTCGCCTCCTCCAACCCCCTAACATTCCTTGGGTAATAGTTGATTGAGACAGGTGACCTACCTTCTGATGACAGTAATTTCCCACCTATGGTATTATTATGAAGTGGTGGTTAGCATATGAAAAATGACACAGCCACTGGGAGAAATAGTATGGTCTACCTTGATCTTGCAAAATCTAAATATGTTACTATTCTCATGAGTTCTCAGGAGATAGCATTTTTCCTGAAGGTTTTCCTTGGCTTCCTTTCAGACATGCTGAGGGAAGAATAGAAATAGTGGTCATTTTTTAAAAAAAGAGCCTGAGTAGGTACACAAACATTGTAAACAATGGAAGAACTTTATGAAGTGTCCTAGAAAGATGCTTTTATGAATAAGTTTCTCTCTAAAACATTAAGAGTCTTCATTCTTTGGGTAATTATGGTGAGTTCCACATTAATTTAAAAATTTGCTTTTGTTTCCCTAAAAATATGGACAAACCATAATATATATTCTTTTTAGGGATGGTATGAAATTTAACACCTACAATTTTGTGCTGTTAATATATTCATCTTGTTTTTTCTTGATAAGCCTGATAAAGATAACTTGAAGCCTGACTTAGAGTGGGCAACGTGTTGAAAACTGCATCTACTTTGCATGAAATTTGGGAAAGGTTTTGCTTTCTGTCACATGTGGATATTGAGAAAACACTTTTGTTATCTAAGAGCAAAGCAAGTCAAAAGCACTAGATTGCATTTTGCTCTTTAATCAATTTGAACTTCTCTACTGCCCCATTTCAAAACTCTGCTGGGACTGATTTAATAGTTCTTGTTATGTTACATATTTTCTTTGTTTCTGGAATGATTGTGCTGTATGATAAGTAATTACTCGGCATTTATTCATTTATTTTTGCACTACCATCTGGGTTTGGTGAGACCCAGAGCCTCCTGCTTTTGCTTCTGAGCAAAGTTCCGCTGTGGTCCACGGCCTGCTCTTTGCTGCATTGCCACTTTAGGTCATGATTTTCTTATTGCTTCCATACTTCTGGCTTTATTCTGGTTTCACAGCAGTTGATTGATATCATTTATCATGTGTTTCTGCACAAAATGTATACTCCAAAACATATCTCAGTTGCCTGAACAAAGAGTCTTATTTGCATGTTCCAAGGGTCGGGACTTGACACCCAGGCTTTATTTCCTCTAGCCTGCAGTGTGCTCTTCCCAAACTCATGTGAATTGATTTCCAGACTGGTTTGGGGTTAATACAACTCCTCTAGGGTGTGTTTCTTTAGCCTCAATGCCTTTCCAAATTCTTGGACTCACTGTGACTTTTAGAAGTTATTGAACTCTTGGAAGGAAGACTCCAGTTAAATTTTGTCATAGTTCTTGTATGAGAGATTTGTTTGTGATTAGTGCAACTCGGCAGTTGCTTAGAGGCTTTTGAACTGCAGTGTCTTAAAACAAACAACAATAGGACCAAATGTTTCAGATACCATTGTCTGGTTAAAGACAGACACAGGGAACCATTGCGGAGTAGGACCAGAGAACTTGCATGGGGCAGAAATACAAGAGTCATCATTTCAGTTGCCCTTAACAGCATGATACACTTTCAATGGTTTTCTTATTTCTGCTAGGACTTAAGAATCCCCTATCCTGTACAATCTGATGATAGAACTTTCACTTGGTGGGGGAGGGGAAAAAAGTAAAGGCAGAGCACAATCATGAATGTATACGTATTTTAATAAATCAGTCCAATATCTCCTTCATGGAAACTTGATCAGATAATGCTCTGCAGCAAGTTTCACTTTGCAAGCTGTTGTTATCTTGTTGGCACTTCGATATTAATTGCAAAGTATCTCTAACGAAACTTCAGGATTTGCCATTATTATTAAAATTACTGTAGGGAGTAATATTTAACAACATATTCAAATGCTTTCTATTCTAAAAGCATGTGTATTGAGACAGTTCAGTGTAGTTAAAAAGGCCATTCTGAAGCTATTTAACACCTGTCTCCCAACCATCTGCATGGTGCAAAGCACTGACATCCTTTCTCAGGGGAAGAAAAAAGTGTAATTCCAGTGCATGCCATAGTCTCTAATAGTGTGAGAGCAAACCAGTTAATCTGATTAGACCAGCAATTTTTAACTCTATTTTTTTAATCTCATGGCACACATAAACTAATTACTAAAATTCTGCAGCACACCAAAAAGTATAGCATATTTTTTGCCAATTTGGCAAAAAAAAAACCCTAGGTATAATTTTCATTCATTAGCACCAAACAGCTATTGTTATGTTGGCTGTTGTCATTTTTTTATTTAACAATCTAAGGGAAAAGAGGTCAGTGCCCCTGACTAAATAGTCAGTTATTGCATGTTTTAAAAATTCTTGTGGCACACCAGTTGAAAAATCACTTGATTAGACAGGCAATTAAGACATTATACATGCTCTAGCCTTCCCAGTCACAGCAATAGGTCTGGGAAAACTTGACAACTCCTATGGCTCTGCCACTGACTAGCTGTGTGATTTTAGGCAAGTTACTCAACTTTGTAATTTTGTTGCCTCATTTGCAAAATAAAGATTATAATATACCTAACTAATGGGGTTGTTGTGAGGATTAAGCAAATTAATTTATGTAAAGCAGTTAAAACAGGTCCTGGAACAGAATAATCATTCAGTAAAGTGATGACTGTTGTTATTTTTAGATGTTGAAATGAAAACATTGGTAATAAAGTATCAGTGTAACCATCTTTAGTGTATTTTCAAGTACTAAAACACAGCATAATCCCTGTAGTTCCTCCAGCATCCAGAGGGGAAAGGCCATTTCACAGATACTCTAGACGGAGAAAGTGGGACTCTTCAGAAGCCCCAGACTGGGTCAATCACAGAGTCAGATAGAGAACCCAGGCTTCCTGATTCCTCATCAGGTGCTGCACTGTGATCAGTGTGAATGACGTTGAACAATGGCTTTGCTGTTTGGAGCCTGACCTTCCAGGTCCAAATGGAGATTCCAAAACAAACAAACATGAGTTCTTGTTTTTGTTGCCCTGGGGTGGAAACTGCTTGAGACTTTGGGGAATTAAACTCATTACTTTGAGTCTCTGAATGCCTTGGGGTTTCTTCAAACTCAGTTCCTGTCATTATTTTGTGGTTCTCAATGAAATGCTCTCTTTCCACTTCCCAATTTTGAAATATTAATGAAGTTTTTATCCAGGAGTTGGTCTTTTCTTTCAACTATACGTACTCTCATAGACTCCCTTATATGATGGAAAGTAATAGATTAAAGCATAATTACAAAAAAATTATAGAATCCATTAATTCTATGATAATGACTCCCAGAGATCTCTCCTTCATAACTAGTAATTTAAAACACACCTGTATTACACGACAGACACACTTTCATATTCCTTCAAAAGTCCTAGTATAGAGATTTAATTATTTAGCCTCTCTTCTCTGGAGAACTGCATACACAGAGATGTTTGTAAATTTTAGAGTCATGTAACTTCAGGTTGGAAAGGGGTCTTTGGAGCTCGCACAAACAAGTGGTTGTAAAGCCGTGAGCCATGGAGTTCCTGACGCTTCAGGACAGCAGGCTGTGGTACAGGCGGTAGAGAACAAGCAACTTTCTTTTTTATTTCTTATATATAGATATGTATATAGATAAAGATATATATTTAATGTTTTATATCTTGATCATCTAATAATATTTATTTTTAAAAAAGAAAATGTTTTTTTATTGGAACAATGTTTGGGAAACATTGATCTAGACCAATTTTCTCATTTTCCTCAGGAGAAAACAAATGGGAAATAAATATCTTATTCTTCAGACCTTGGGATTTTGCCACAAATTTAAAAACCAAAAAAGCTGGAGATTACTACCCAAGTTAGGACAGGATTGGTAATGCAGATTTCAAAATATACTTTTTTTTCTTTACAAACCCAGAGTGTTTCTTGGATTTTAGTACTTCATGGCCGTACCTTACCTGAAGAAAGCCTAATACTGTACATAAAAGTTCAAGTTACTAAAACTGAAAAGAACTACATTTTATATAAAGCCAATGTTCCTGTAAATACTGAGACAAAGATTACAATGGTACATTAAAAATTGATAATATTTCTAAAATCTGCTTACCTGTACTCTTTCAGGATCACCTTATGTTGTGTATCAAAATACCTGCATTGAAATTTCTATGAATATATATAAGTATTCCTTTAGTTTAAAGTTATAGTCTACTATTAGTTTTTAGGAGAAGAAACATGCTTAAGTTTGTATTTAACTAAATAACACAAACTAAACATTTTGTATTTTTGTTTGAAATTTTTTATATATTAGAAACTAAGGTCATGATGTTATACAAAAAAGTTAAATACATTGAGTTAAAGATATCATTAATAACAAAATGGGAACAATACCATTAATCTTTGGCTTATGTTTTCTTTCATATACTTTTATTTATTTTTCTAACTGCTGAGTATCCACTGTATGCAAGACTTTGATTTTGGCACCGGGGATGTAACGGAAAGAAAGGGGTAGGGAAGCATAGTCCCTACCCCTAAGAAGCTTGTAGTTTAAAAGAGGAGATAGGCAAGTGAAAAAGCAATTACAATAAAGGGTGGTAAGTGCTGTAGTCTGAGTAAATACAAGGAACTTCCAGAACACGTAGGGCAGGAACTGTCTTCTATACATAAGGGATGGAGACTAGTCCGGGGAAGTTTCCTGGAAAGGTAGTATCCTGAAGTGAGACATCGAAGGCAGCAAGCAGAAGCATGTGGGAGAGAGTTTAGGAAGGCTGCAAATTCAGCTTAGGCAGAACAAGTGAAGTGACCGTGACGGGGCACACAGGGGGCTGCAGGCCCCTGTGTGTGGTTGAAACTCAGATGGGAATGTGGAGAAGAGTGGGCAGAGGCTATTGTAAACAATGCTGCAGTGAACCTAGGGATGCATATATATTTTCAAATTAGAGTTTTGCATTTTTTTGGTTAACTACCCAGAAGTGGAGTTACTGGGTCATATGGTTCTATTTCTAATTTTTTGAGGAACTTCCATACAATTTTCCATAGTGGTTGCACGCACCAATCTGCATTCCCACCAACAGTGCATGAGGGTTCCTTTTTCGCCACATCTTTGCCTATAACCAAGATATAGAAGCAACCTAAGTGTCCATCAATAGATGAATGGATAATGAAGATGTGGTACATATATACAATGGAATATTACTCAACCATATAAAAGAATGAAATCTCCCCATTTGTGACAACATGGATGGACTGAGAGAGTATTATGCTAAGTGAAATAAGTCAGAGAAAGAGATACCATTCAATTTCACTTATATGGAGAATCTGAAAAACAAAATAAACAAACCAACAAAACAGAAGCAAACTCATAGATACAGAGAACAAATTGGTGGTCATCCAATGGAAAGGGTGTTAAGGGGATGAATGAGAATAGTCAAAGATTAAGAAGTACAAATTTCCATTTATAAAAACACTCACAGGGCTGTACAGTACAACATAGGGAATATAGTCAATAACATTGTAATGACTGTGTGTGGTGGCAGATGGGTACTAGACTTATTCAGGGTGATCACTTCACAAGGTATATAAATATCTAACCACCGTGCTGTACACCTGAAACTAATATAATGTTTACATTAATACATATTATACTTAATGTAGTATTTAATTGGAAAACAAAGAAAATAAATAAAAAATAAAATTAAAATAAAGAAAAGAATTTAAACAGGAGTGATTTACTTTAAAAGATCATTGGCTGTGATATGGGAAGTAGATTTAAAAAGGGTGCAACTGGATCGTTGACTATGCATTTGTGTAAGGAGAGTGGAGTAGGTCTGAACTAAGATGAAAAGTGGAGAGGGAGAGAAGTAGATGCATTTCACTAATATTAAGGAGGTGGAAAATAAGAAGACTTGTATTGTATCTGTGGTTAAAAGTGGAATGGACTTGAAGATGACCTCAGGTTCTTGACTTGGACTATTGGTGGCTGGTTGAGGAGGACTTCGAAGGGGAGCAGGATCTGGAAAATGGAGTGATGCTATCAGTTTTGAATGCATCAAATTTAGATTTCCAAGTGTTAAAAAGTCACAATGTGTCATAAGAAGTAAAATACACAGGTCTGGAGAGCAGGAAAAATTATCTCACTGGGTGCTACAGAGTTGGTAGCCTCTGGCATGTCAGGTGAAAACTGACATGTAAAGGGAAACAGAATAGAATGATAGTTTGAGTATCATGGAGTCATTGTTATAAAAAATATTTACACATGCCTTGGATTATGCAATAAATATGTTTCCCCAAAGGGAATACATTATTTTAATTTATAAAGCAAAAGTTTTAATTTATATAGCAAAAGTTTTATAAATTAAATTTTAAAAAGTTCACTGAAGAGATTAGTATATTAAAGAATCTGGTAATGTGAAGAATGCTTTTTAAATACAATTAATACTCTTCTAATTTATCTTCTTCAGAAAGATTTTGCATATTAACTTTTTAAAATCAAGTTATATCTAAATGATATTTCTGTAAAGAGTTTGGGAGTGTACCTGGAACTCAAACTACACTGTTGTTTTCTATTTTAAAAAAGAAACCTCAAAAAAAAAAAAAAGAGCATCTAAGAAAGTCCTTTGAAAATTGTTAGTTATCTTTGGAAGATGGTAAAATTAAATTTGTTTTTGTTTCACTTGTAAAGTTCTTCACCTAAAAGAAATTGGAGGGCATTTTGGAAACAACAGTTTGATGACATCAAGAAGAACTTTTCTCCCTCAACATAAGTTAATATTTTTGCTGTTCTTGGAAGTCAGAATAGACAGTTTGCTATGTCCTGAATTCAGCTTCCAGCTCACCATGTGGCAGTTGAAGCAAAAAAATTCTGCACTCCATTTGCTCACCAGCTTTAAAAACATATCAACAAACCGAGAGTATTGAATTCACATGTCTGTTTTTCTATGACATGTAAAGGTTACCCCTTAATGTATTATGAGGGAGAAACCATGGAGGAAGAACAGTACACAAAAGTACTTTCCCTAGTAGAAATTGCTTCAGTCCCAGCTTCTCTACCTGGTGTGGTAAGAAAAATGAGGATTGAGTCACTGAAGTTTTCCTGACCTTCTTATACTCTTTTACCTCAAGTTAGTCTAGTTTAAAGATAGAATATTTACAGTCTTTAGATTTAACTTGGATTAGAAGACTTTCCTAGTTTTGGTGGTGGTGCTGTGGAGAGAACTAGGATGTTAATCATTTAAGCAAAAATGTGTCTAAATTGTCACCTGCTAAATTCTGTGTGATGTGAAAAAAAATGTCAAAATTGGTGTTTAACCTGCTGTCTGAATTTTTACTTAGCTATATACAGGGTCCTGCAGAAATAAGGCCTACTTGAGTGTGGTTCATAGGGTAATAATATGGGTGTACGAATTTTTTGTTTTAATTTGAACATTTCACCTAAAATGTCATATGATGTGTTTGAGTGTGCTGTTGTTATGTCACAGAATTACATGCTTATGATTTTGTAGTAAAAAGGGGGCATTATTTGTGCTGGACTCTTTATTTAAGCCCATTGCTGCACTTGACTGTCTTGGATCCTGCGAAAGTCATCTTACTGGATTTGAAACTGGAAGCATGTTTCTCTTTCACATATTTAGTTAAATATCAGAAAATTCTATTACTAGACATGTTGCTCCTCCTACTCAACAGAAATTGACCACATCTATGTGGTACTGAAAACTCATGCCCCAGCCCTCATGAACCAATTGCTTCAGCATTTTAGTACACCTCGTGGATTAGTCCCTCAGAGACAGCTAGTTATAGACCCAGACTGACCATATTCCTCATTTTCAAATAACGGATTATTTTTGAGCCCTTCTTTGTCAGAAGCACTGAGTTATTGAAAAGTTTAAGGCAAAGCCTCTTCCTTCTGGAACTTTCAAACTAGTTAAGTAGCAAAAATAAATACATAAGATACATGAGCTTATTTTTTCCTCACAGAGGCAATGTTTCCAAGACCTGCATTTTACGTCCTTTGCTCTTTTCCACTCTGTGTCCTCTTTCTCCTCCAAGCCTGCAAATATGAGGAAATGAATACCTCCATCTCCAAACTTCTGCAGAGTCTAAACCCATATTTATATCCATCTAAATTCTGGACTTCGCCCTTTGAATGTCCCACACAACCTTGAACTCAAAATATGAGAATGAATTTGCCAACTTCCCCAACCCTACTTTCACTTCTTAATTCATTGTCTATTTACTTAATTGCTCACGCTTAACTATGGGAATCTACTGGACTCTTCCCCACACACTTAATCAATCAAGGAGTACTTAGAACTCTTTTTTCTATCACTTCTTTCTGGACTACTTCCCCCGTCTCTACATCCACCATTTGAACCTAAGCCTCCATCCCTCTCATGTAGTTTACTTTGATAGACCCTTGCTTGGTCTTCCTATATCTGGCCTTGTCTTCTTCCACAGTAAAACATAAATTTAATGATGTCCTTCAATTGCCAATTAAATGCCTTTAATCTATTTCAACATAAAATTAATTTCTCACCTAGCATAAAAGATCTTTCTCACTTGCTTCATTTATCCCCATCATGCCAGGGCATACAAAACTATTTGGAGGTCTTTGACTTCACCCTGAAACAAATTTCTGTCTATCCACCAAAACCCACCTCCAGCACTAGTTCCTCCAGGAGGCTTTGCTGAGCCTCCCCCGATGTCTGATTTATATGGTTTTTGCTGAGGCTTCAAAAGCCTGTGTTTACCTCCCTTATAGCACAGATCAAACTTTGCTATAATCAGCCAGTTATTTTCCTGTCTCTAAATTAGACACCAAATACATCCCTGAGGGCTGGAACCTAGCCTCTAGTGATGATATATTCCAGTATCTGGCACAGCACCTGCCACATACAAGAGGCTCAATAAATGCTTCTCAGATGGGTACATCCATACAATGGAAGACTCCTCAGCAACAAAAGTAAAGGTACTGGTGATACATAAAACAACACTGGTGAATCTCTGAATAATTGTGCTGAGTGAAAGAAGTCAGACAGAAAAGAGTGTGTACAAAAAGATTCCATTTATATAAAATTCTAGAAAATACAAATGAATATGTAGAGACAGAAAACAAATCAGTGGTTGCCTGGGGAGAGGCAGGAATGGGAGGGAGGGACTGGAAGGGGGATGTGGACACTTTGGGGGGTGATGAATAGGTTCATTAGTATGTTGAATTATAGCGGTTTCATAGGTGTATGCAAATGTCAAAATTATCAAGTTGTACATTTTAAATACAGGGGAGGGCGAAAGTAGGGTTACAGTTGTGAGGATGTAAAACACAGTTTATTCTTGTATTATTATTTATTAATTACTGTATTATTTATTTGTATTACAACTATAAGCCCACCTCTGTATATGCTGTTTATTGCATGTTAATTATACCTCAGTTAAAAGTAATGCCAATAAGACAGAGGAATGAGTGTTTCACTGAATGCCTTTAAACTTTATTGGGTAACACTAGCAGGGACTTGGACAAAAAGGCAGGATCATGTCTGCTAATTACCATGGTGCGTTGACAGTGGAACCATGTGTGTACTTGGGTGGATGGTCCCCACCCCACCTTACTATCGCCGTGCCTCCCCTGATTACTAGTTAGCAGCTGTTCCCTGCTTCCCTGGTGTCAGATTCAGTTGTTTGGGGGTATTGAAAATAACTGAAACTTTGAATCATGGGATTATGGATTATTTTCTAGAAGAAGCAAAGAGTGGCCTTATCCATATGCTTGTGGTGGGGGCAAGGGGGTGTGTGAATGGCATTGGTACTAGGAGGCCCAGGCTAGGTTGGGGTACAGGACCTCTGGTATGTGTGACTCATAGGGCACAAGAATCTCTGTATTAAGGAAAATGGAAAGTCACATGCTCTCCTAGTCCCTTATTGAGAAAAGTGCCCCCTCCAAACTAAAGCAAGTTTACTCTACAGTCCATAAGACCCCAAATACCCCTCTTACCCCAATATTTTTCTCATTTTCTGAATATTCTCTAAACTACTCTCTCTGGAGATACTTTATTCCATAACAAGAAATGAGGTTTAAAATGGAAAACTCTAAAGAGTGACTACTTTTTGTGATAATTAATTTTAGTTAAATTTAAATAATGTAACATCTTGTTGTTTTTATTGGAGAAGTTATTAAGAAGGCACACAATATCTGTTAGAGACAAAAATTGTTTAGATATTATAATTTTTCAGCTCTATTATTCTTCACTTTATACTGACACATAGAAGGTGGGTATACTCTATATCACCTCAGAAATCTTAAGTCCAGTGAACATGACTAATATACCTAAGTCATAACAAAGGTCAGTGAGTGATCATTGAAGGTATGCTTGGCTATACCAGACCAAAGAGCATGACAACCAGGAAAGCAATTTCAGACTTCGGTTCAGTCAGGTAGCCATATTTCTTGATTTTTCTTCCTATAATATAGTGAACACAGAACAGAGAATTCTAGAAACACAAAAAGTATTTGATTATACAATCTTTCCATATCCACAAGAAACTTTAAGTTTAAATTAAGACAAGAAGATATATGCAAATTGAAAAACAAAAGAACAGGAGCAGAAGAAGCATAGAAAACATCTGCACGCTATAGAAACATCTTCCTAAGTGACTTCTCCTGTCAGTGTGCAAACAGGACTGTTGAAGCCATTCAGCCGAACAGGGCCATATGGGATTAGTTTGGGAGATGATTTCTGGCAGCATCCTGAAGGAGGAGGGACATGAGTTGACACAGATGATCTGTGAAGATTTCTGGACTGGGTGAACATAGTGGTAGGAGCAAGTGACTCTGACATTCTCTGGAAAGATGAAATATGATGAGAATCAGGTACTGCTGAAATGGGTCAGGAGGACAGGGTCAGAACATAATCAAGAAATAGGGGGAGAAATCACCATTGACATTTTTTAAAAAGGTTAATAGGACAAAAGTAAAAGATAAATATAGTTAGCATGAAAAGGGGAGGAAAAAAGAGATGGAACACTAGCCTTAGTTGATAAATTATTAAGTAATGGCTTCTTGACATGGAAGCAATGCTGGTGACTTTAGGCTTTCCTCATGTAGAGGATTTGGGTGAAACTCAGAATCAAGTTAGTTGCTTCTTTAAGAAGACTGATTGATCATTAGTAGTGAAAAGTTATGGTCATGCTTCTAGGGAACTCAATACCATATACTAAAGTGGATCTGTTGAACAATTAAAGTCTGTTATGTTGCAAGAATAACCAGGACTTAGAAATTACTAAGAAGGGGGTTAGGATGGATGTGTGTGCCAGACTAAAGAGTAAAATGACTTATATCTTAGTAAACATTTGAAAAATTTAAAACAATTTTGTGGCCCTGGTGGGTATGTCATTTAGTTAGAGCATTGTCCTAATACGCCAAGGGTGCGGGTTTGATCCAGGTCAGGGCATAGATGAGAGTCAACCAATAAGTGCATAAATCAGTGGAGCAACAAACTGATGTTTTTCTGTCTGTCCCCCTTTTCTCTCTCTCTGTAAAATCAGTAATAAAACAGAGAACATTTTTGTTTCACCAAGAACTCTAAAGTAAAGTTCCTCACAACTTTCCTCAACACTCAGCTAAATCCCCTGTATCCCCCCACCCCCACTGCCCTCATTTCTGCTTTGAGATTGTCTTTAGCTTCCAACCTGTCATGATGTATGTACCAAGGCACATTGTAAAATAATTTGATGTTCATTTATGGAGAGAGAAAACATTTCCTAAATCTCCTTTCCAGGCCACCTGTAAACCAGTGACAGCTAGCTAAGTAAACAGGAAGGCCAGCATCCTCTGCGTCAGAAACCAAACACTCACACAAGAACCAATTCTCTGGGTAGGTGGGTCAGTCATGTCTGAACATCTGCTTTTCTTGGCCTTTCCTCTCCTTTTCCCTCCCTTGATGTATAAAGTCCTTAACTTTATTCATGTGAAGAAATTTATTCTTTTATTAATAAGGAAATGGAAGGAGAGCTGAATGACTTGAACTTTAAAATTTTGGAAAGGATAGAAAAAGAAACCAACCAGGTCATTGATTTTAGAGCCTGCAAAAGAATAAGTTATAAAGAGATAGGCATTATGGAATTTTTATAAAGTAAGGAAATAGTTCATCTTGTTGGTAAATGTTGGGTATGGATGATAAAGGAATTAACAGAGCAGGTGTATTTTAAAACTGCCTGCAGTAACCACAAAGGAAGGAAGAAATCCACATATCATTGCATGGGAAGAGTCAGCTCGAACCTCTGGATTTCACTCCATATTCCTGATGGGTAGTTACTTTTTGATTATAGCACAGCCTTGGCAGAAGAATCCAACTTGCTAAAAGTGTTAAAAAAAAGTCTCTGGCATTTCCTGTTGGTTGGAAGCTGTTTGGCTTTCTGCATTACTATTTTGTGTTATCATTGGCCAAGCACCTTTGTTGAGTAGAAAAATACTGGTGCAAATTTTACTGGCAAGGTGGGAGTAGAAGCCATAAAAATTCTCAATTTCCCTTTTAAAAACTTAACTCATTTATCCAAGAGGAATGAATACAGAAGGACAAGAGGTTTTAAACTCCCCGTCCATCTGGGTACAGCAGTGTATTTTGACTCCAAGCACAATAAAACAACCTTACTTGCTGGTGGCATATGACATAATGACCCAAATATGTTTTTAAAAAATCATTTATTGCTGTACATAAACAGCAAAGTTAGCACAAGGGATGATAAAATAACACGGGTAATTCTTCCTTTAGCTGGGAACCATTGGCGGCCCATTAGGATTCCAGATGTAGCTGTGTGTGCTTTTCCATTTGTTTTCCAATGTCTAGTGCTTATGCCCTTGGTACCTTGACGGTGCTTGTCAGGCATGTTGGCTTTTCAGCTTGAGGTCTTCCTTGGAGAAACACACTGATCAGGCTCTGGGCTATAAAGCATGCTATTGTCTTGGGCCCAGTTTGTTGAGAATATAAGACCCAGGGCAGCCTCCTGCCAAAGGTCAAATACCAGCTTGACCAAAGTTCCTCAAGTCAACACTGGACCTCCCCAGACAAGAGATACTTCAAGTCTTCCTGAAGAAAAAGTGTTTCTATATTTTTATCACTTTGTAATAACAGAGATTGCTAAAGTACAAATAAGCTGAAATGCATTTTGATCAATCATTTATTATAGTTTCTTTCATGAAAAACAGCTCACAGGGTCAGAAGTTTATAAACAAAATAAAAAATAAATTTATTCGGATGTTTTGGGCATTTAAAAAAGAAGCAATCTCACAGCCTGAGAGTTTGTCTAATAAGCAATAGTAGAGGGTATAGTTCTAAAACTGTTCAGATGGAATCATTGTATTTTAGGCAGAGAAAGAAAGCAGTTAAAAATAGAACCATAGCTAATTTAGCCAGTGCCCTGACTGCCAAAAATGCATGTCTGAAATCAGGTGGGTGTTTCTTTATGAGTCACTTAGCCAAATGTAAAATTTATAGCCCAGTCTTGTACAGACTCTAGCAAAGATTCAGAGCATCAGTTTATTACAGGGCTACTATTAAGGATGCTTAAAATTCCCCAGCTTTACACTGCTCACCCCAGGGGTCTTGCCTTAGCTAGTTATGATTGGGTCTGGCCCAAATGCTCCTATTAGACAGGGATTTGAGTATTCAACAATCAGTTAGGTCCTTTTTGTGGAGCTGAATGCTCTTCCTCCAGGGGAGCTCAACTCACCCCTCCTGTGTCCAACAACAGCAACTTTCCTTGGCTTCTTACCACTTTTCACCTGTGCCCTTGCTTAGCCAATAGGAGGAAATAATGCTTAAAGAAAACAAAATAACTAGCAGATGGTTGAGTGTACTCTGGGATGAATAAATTACAGTTGCGAAGGGGAAAAGTGAGTTGGTGGATGTACACTGCTGTATTTGTTGCTGACATACAGGATGCTCAGCACGATGACCTCAACATGTACCAGGTTCACCACCATTAATCACTCCACATAATTCAAGCCAGAAATTTAATGAGCCCAAGGGATCAGTGACCCCTTGGAGTGGGAGCTGAGAAAGTGAACTAGAGGCAAAATACAAAATACAAAAGTGGCTCCAGATAAGATGGCAGTGGCTTTTCAGTTCCCAAGAAACTCAAGTGATTTTAGACGGACTTTATCCCAGATGGAATCAGATGGAGTCCAATCATGTAAAGAGCTACATCCTCTATGGTAGGTTCATTGTCTCTAGTAACAATAAAATCATTATCCCCCCATGGTATCATTTAGGAAACTCTTTTAAGTTGCTAAATGGAATACAGCGCTTTGCCTTTTAGAAAGCAAATGCTTTATTAAACTCATCATCAAAATAAACCATGGAGTATCCATAACACTGGGGTATTTTTTGACAAATTTGGGATTTAAATGTAATTTTTGTTAATCAAAAATTTTTTAGTTTGAAGAATTTGACACTCTCCCAATCCTTATCCATTTACCCATTCATGTTATCTTCTCAGTCAAGCCACACTGCTTATAGCTATATTCCTAGACTAAGGGAATAAAAGTATATCTATATCTATTAATATCCTCCAAATAGTTCCATCAACAAAGGGTATCAAAATAAAAGGGGACTAGAAAACAAAAGTAGATAAAAATAAATTTAGTTTTTTATAGCACCACTGACTGATATGTTAGGTATGCCCAACTTCTTGTAGAGTCTGGAGTGATGAATATCAAGTTGATAGACTTCATTCCAATTATTGTGCATCCATTTTTTTCCCTTGTTGCTTAGTTGTGTTTTTCTCACAGTGTCTTTTCATATATTAAGTGTCTAATATATGAGTTTTTCTCACAGTGTCTAATCATATATTAAGATGATTTTTGAGGTGGAAATGACCCAAATGTCCATTGGTAGATAAATAGACAAAGAAAAAAATGTAGTAAGTATATACAATGGAATGTCATTCAGACTTAAAAAAGAAGAAAATCTCATCACATGTTACAACATGGATGAACCCTAAGAATATTATGCTAAGTGAAATAAACCAGTCACAAAAAGACAAATACTGTAGGATGGTATCTACATGAGATAAAGTAGTCTAATTCTTAGAAATGGAAGTAATGGTTGCCAGGGACTGAGGAAAAGGGAAATGGGAGTTGTTATTTAATGGGGTGTCCGAGCATTATTTAATGAGTTGTTATTTAATGTGGAATTATAGTTTTGCAAGATGAAAAAGTTCCATTGCACAATGATGTGATTATTCTTACCACTATTGAACTTGTTACTTAAAAAATAGTTGAGACGGCTAAGGTCACGTTATATGAATTTTTTTTATACACAATTAAAAGAAAAGATGAAGACACTGATTTTATTTCCTCTACCTCTTCACTATTAATTAGAACAGCCTACTAGTGTACACTGAGACTTAGTAACTTTAAGTTTTCCCCAAAGGCAGTAAGTATATGGATTGATTTTTAAAATAAACATTTTATTATGAAAAATTTCAAATATTTACTGAATAAAATATTATAATAAACCCCATATATCCATTACCAACTATAATTTTATAAAATTATAATTAAATTTTAATTTTGCTAATCTTGTTTCCTATATTTCTCTATATTTTTTCCTGGAGAATTTAAAAACCATAAATGGATTAGGTTTTAATTATAGACTGGGAACTTATTTAAGAAACTTAATGCATTGTTTAAAAATCTTGTCACATAAAAGTAGTATGCATAATTTGTATGTAATGTTTTTTCTAAGACCTTAATTTCTCTAAATACAAAAATTCAGATAGCTCTATAGGAAAAACTAGGGGAAATTCTGGGTCAGATTCAAGGAATAGGGTGTTGAATAGGAGTGATCAAACCTTTCTGACCAAATTTGTTATTGCTTAGGAAGTGCTAAAGAGTAGAGGACTAAAATGTTTAATTTTAGGAATTGGGATTTCTATAAAGAGAACATATTTGTCTCTTCTGGACACAATATAAAGTAAAATCTTCTTTAAAATGTGGTTGTTTTTAACACTACAGCTAGGGGGAAAAGAAGGAGCTAGTCTGGGCTTATCTACTGACCAGCAGGGAGACTTTGGATGAGTCACTTCATCTTTCAGGACCTTCGTATCCTCAGATATAAAGTGACAGCTTTAGAAGTGATAGTTACTAATGGCTTTTTCAATTCACGAATTCTGTGACTTGAGAATAGGAGTAAATATTTTACTACAAAAGGTTTTAAGTGGTTAAATTCACGGCTGAATTTTCGCTATTGTAAAGGCCCTAGTTTTGACATGGTTGCCACTATTCACAGGTTATAAAAGTTGAGGCGTCATCTCCCATTTCAGCCACCATCAAGTGAAGAAGTATCTAGGATGCAAAGTAGCCTATACATTAGTTTAGAATAGTTGCCAAAACATCTTTGTAAGTTTTTTTAACATTTATTTTTATTTTTAATTTTTAAACATATTTTGTTGATTATGCTATTACAATTGTCCCATTACTCTCCCTTCATTCCCCTCCACCCTGCACACCCTCTCCCACCCACATTCCCCACCTTTAGTTCATGTCCATGTGTCATAAGTTCTTTAGCTTCTCTACTTTCCCCATACTATTCTTGTCCTCCCCCTGTCTATTTTCCACCTACCATCTATGCTACTTATTCTCCATTCCTTTTCCCCCTCTCTCCTCCTCCCACTCCCCTGTTGCTGACCCTCCATGTGATCTCCATTTCTGTGGTTCTGTTCCTGTTCTAGTTGTTTGCTTAGTTAGTTTTTGTTTTTGTTTTAGATGTGGTTGCTAATAATTGTGAGATTGCTGTCATTTTACTATACATGTTTTTTATCTTCTTTTTCTTAGATAAGTCTCTTTAACATTTCATATAATAAGAGCTTGGTGATGATGAACTCCTTGAACTTGACCTCATCTAAGAAGCACTTTATCTGCCCTTCCATTCTAAATGAAAGCTTTGCTGGATAGAGCAATCTGGGATGTAGATCCTTGCCTTTCATGACTTGGAATACTTCTTTCCAGCCCCTTCTTGCCTGCAAGGTCTCTTTTGAGAAATCAGCTGACAGTCAGATGGGAACTCCTTTGTAGGTGACTGTCTCTTTATCTCTTGCTGCTT
>CM052538.1:116026406-116039516 GCA_028533065.1 Trachops cirrhosus
CCTTTGCCAGATTGGGAGAGTTCTCCTTTATTATTTGTTCAAATATCTTTTCCAATTGTTGCTCTTCCTCTTCCCCTTCTGGTACCCCTATAATTCGGATGTTGGAATGTTTCAAGATGTCCTGGAGGTTCCTAAGCCTCTCCTCATTTTTTTGAATTCTTGTTTCTTCATTCTTTTCTGATTGGATGCTTCTTTCTTCCTTCTGGTCCACTCCACTGATCTGAGTTCCAGTTTCCTTCCCATCACTATTGGTTCCATGTGCATTTTCCTTCATTTTACTTAGTGTAGCCCTCATTTTTTTCATCTAATTTGCGACCAAATTCAACCAATTCTGTGAGCATCCTGATTACCAGTGCTTTGAACTGTGCATCTGATAGGTTGGCAGTCTCTTGGTCACTTAGTTGGATTTGCTGTGGAGCTTTGATCCATTCTTCCATTTTGGCCATTTTTTTTTTGTCTTGTCGCACCTGTTACATAGTGAGGGGCGGAGCCTTAGATGTTCACCAGGGCATGGAAACCCAGTTGCTGGGTTGTGATGCTGTATGTGGAGGGGGTGGGTCCGAGAGGGAATAATGGCACTTGCTCAGCTCTCTGTAGGACTTCAGTCCTTTCTGCCACTTCCCCCAAGCAAACTGGGCCTTTCTGGTGCTAATTCCCATGTGGGTGGGCTTGTACAGTTTCTAGGACCCTGTGGGTCTCTCCAACAACCTCTCCTGTGAGGTTGGGAGTCTGTCCCTGTGCCTCAAATGCCCCAGGTGTTTTCAATCAGTGCCCTGAGGCTCTATGTCCTGAGGTGCTGGGACCCTGGGGTGTGTGTAGTGCCTTGCTTCACAATCACCACCTTGCTGGGTCTGCTGTTTGCCACCCTATGCCTGGGGTCTGCCAGCAGCCACCTGCATGCCCAGGGTCTACCCGCTGCGGTCCCACCACTCTTTGTGCAGTGACCCTTCTCCACCCAGTTGCCCAACTCCGCCCCTCCTACGGGTCTAGATGAACATGTCTATTTTAACTCCTTGGTTGTCTGAATTCCATACAGTTCAATATTCTGTCAGTTCTGGTTGTTATTCTGTTTCTAAATTGTTGTTGTCCCTATCTTGGTTGTGCAAGGAGGCACAGTGTATCTACCTATGCCTCCATCTTGGCTGGAAGTCCTCCTTTGTAAGTTTTTTTAAATTAAAAGTTTTATAGAAATTGATATGATAAAATGGCATTTTATATTCTATGTCCATTTTATTTTCTAAATTTTTTAAACTTAAAATGAAAAATCATATATAATGAAATATTGTGAACTAATGAGTTACTCAGTTACTTTGAATCAAGGACATTTTTTAGAACAGGGCTTTCTTTATTAGAGAATTTAAGAGTACAAGGAAAATGTGTGGGAAATATTCTTTGAAATGGTTGGCTGCGAGGGTATAAACTGTGTGATTATAAGAAACACTGTTCACATCTTTCAAGAGCAAATGTTCTTCAGAGTAGCCTGTGTACTCCACCTATCTGATCTCATTTTCATACAAGTGTCATTCTTTCTTTAATAAGCATGTACACAATGCCTTGCTGCTTGGAAGCTCTGGCCGGATAGAAAGTAGCTCTGTAGGGGAAGAATGTGGAGGAAGAGCCTAAAGAATGCCAGCCTTTGGAAACTCCACTTCCCTTTACCCTGCTCACCCTCCGGGTAAACATACATGATCAAGGACACAAAGGAAGTAGAAAAGTACCATTTGGCATGGATTTTGCTTCCTAACAGAGGACTCCCTTATTGAATATATTCTTCAAAACAAAGTTAGATCAGATTCCCAACCTCTAGGTAACCATGCTGAAATGTTGGGTGGTTGATTTCAACTACCTTGAGCCACCTGGTGCCAATTTAACCACTGGGATTTAGAGACCTTTGACCAAACCCAGAAAATCCTGCACTCTCACCTATAAACAACTTGACCGACCAAGTGTTGTAGGAACACTTATCAATAAATATATATGAAAGATATGAAACCCTCAGTCTATCTATCACAGTGGTCACTATGGGTGTCCATTTTCTCCCCTCCTGCTATGTGTCCTCTCTGGAGCTGAGCACTAGGTAAGAAACAATGTTCTAAACTAGCAAAATCATAATTTCTTAGTTTCTACTAGATTTATCCTTGGAATTCTCTCAAGATTGGAAATGAAATAGTCATATTTTAGGAGACTAATCCAGAAAAAATAGGAACAAGCATAAATATGGGGCAAGACTTTTTTAGTGTAGATCCAAAAAACATTTGTTCCCAAGATAGAACTCATGAAAATGTGGCACGTAAAGGATTATTCAAAGGTGGAGAAATATCAGGAGTAACTGAGAGAGCTGGAGAGAGATCAGGGTCTCACAAGAAGTATTTGAAAGAAGGTGAGTGATTTTCAGGGAGAAAGATTCTCCTTTCAACGTAGGAATTCTATCTGAAAGTATTGCTTTAACACTGCTTATGAAAATGTCTACAAGAGAACTGAATTGAATTTGACCTTATACTTGGACTCAGTTATTAAAGATGTACTGTTTAAGTGGCTCCAACTATGCTGATTTTCTTGATAAAATATGAGCTAATGACACTCGCCTATTCACCAAGATTTATTATGTAGTAACAACCACAGGCTTTGTGCTTCTTGAAAGGAAAACACTGACTATGCCAAGCGATGGGACCATTCCTCTATTGTACCCTTCTCGGACTGTGGACAGCTAAGAATGTAGACTTGTTTCCTGAGCCCTATCATCTTGGAAGATCTCAGTTAATAGAATTTACATTAACTGTCTAAAGGGGAAAATTTTAACCTTTTTAAAAAATACTGCTTTTCACTGAGTTCCTCTTTGATCCTTGGGTTAATCATACACTGTTGTTCTAGTTACACAACACAATTTCTGAATGGAAATCCCAAACATGATATATGGCAAGGGCGAGCAAGCCATATGCTCCATTTAAGGAATATTGATTCCCCAAAAAGGATCATAATAGGGAAACATTTTGGAGAAATAAGAAACGTGTAAGTGCTCTTCCTGTTATTCTCGTGTGCTGGAAAGCACTAGTTAGGATAATTGGCAAGGGCGAGCAAGAAATACTATTTAGACTTGGTAAAGCTACAAAACTATCCCACTGGAAAGGTAAATATGTCATGTTTTGGCTCCAACAATAGCAATTATAACAAGAACATCCGAGGCTTTTCCCCTGGGCTTTACACCACCTAAGTAATTTTCTTTAAAGTATTAACTTTCTGATGCAGTCTTCTCTCTCTTCTTCTTTTTTGTTAGGAACTAAGTTTAATGTATGTACCTTGGTGAACCAAAATGCTCAAAAGATGTCACTTTATTGAAGCAATGTTTTTCTATAATTTAAATAGTTGTTAGTGTTAGAAAATATTTTAATGCTATTGTTTGTTCAAACATTTAAGCATTTGATCCAGTAATGTAATGGAGGTTGACTTAAAAATTCGCAGTAGCCAAGACTTTCAGTCATTGTTTTCTTCAAGTATGTCACATCTTATATCAGATAATTTTTTTTTAATTTAGCCATTTAAAAGTACATAATTTGCCCTGGCTGGTGTAGCTTAGTGGACTGAGCACAGGCCTGCGAGCCAAAGCATCATGGGTTTGATTCCCAGTCAGGGCACATGCCTGGGTTGCAGGCCATATCCCCAGTATGGGGTGTGCTAGAGGCAACCATACATTGATGTTTCACTTCCTCTCTTTCTCCCTTCCCCATCTCTCTAAAAATAAATAAATAAAATCTTTTTTAAAAGAAGTACATAATTTTTGGAGCCTCATTTTTAAAAAATACCGAAAACCTGTAATAATTTGTACTTTGTTATCATAAGCAAGCAGAAGCAGAAATAAAAAGCTTAAATAAGGCAGGAATGATGCTAATGATAGAAAAATCAAAAGCAAAAGTCCACAAATAAGAAATGGAACCTGAGGTAACTTGAGTAATCTATCTTACTCTGAAAGTGTTAAACACAGAAATTTCTTCCTCAAGAATATTCCTTTGCTCTGATTCTTCATTATAATTTTTCTCAATCACTATTGGTATGCCAAGGTTGAATTACAAAAATAAAAAGATTTACATTATTAAATAGACTTGTTTGGAGGCTGAAGACATAGTTATTCACTGGTTACTCTTCAAAGGAAAATCTCTGTACAGAAAATGATTTTTATAGATATTTGGTAATCGAGATATATCATTTTGGGAAAACTTGAAAAACTTAGTGTTTTAAAGTTAAAATATTAAAATATTTTCTCAGCATAGACACTAAAGTTATTCTGTAATGTAATCATGTATTGAATAATCATGTCTTGAAAGATTTAATCAATTGGTATTTGAAAGGTTTATAGGTAAAGTTTTTAGAAGATTACATTTCTGGAATTTTTTATACAGTGGAATTTCTGATGCTACAGTAAATTAAAAAGTTGGATGATTTTCATGTGATATCCTATTTCACTAATACAGAACAACCTTGAACCACACTAGAGCAATAATTACTTAACCTAAATCAGAGACCAAGCCAGGCCAAACAGCTGTTTTCATTTTGTTAGGAGATCCATTTGATTTACTCTTTTAGTCAGCTTTCATTACTGTAGAAGACAAAACTTCACTTGAGTTTTTAACCCTGAATTCTCTGCCTTGTTTGCTGCCTGCTGTAAAATTGCATGGTTGAGCTGCCACAGCCGCTGAACACGCTCCGGAGCTACTGTAGTACTGTGGGAGGCTCCACTCCAGCTCGGGAAAAGGAGCCACGTGAAATCAGATAAAATCTAGATCCTTCCCACCACCCTTAGGAAAAAAAAAGAACAAAAATGGTCATCATTATTCTGATGATAGAAAAGTCTTCTTGAATTAATAGCTGGTTTGAATTTGCGTAGTAGCATAAACAGTCATCTGACAGTTGTCACCAGCTGTGTCCTAGCTGGACTGTCTTGGAAACTAGGGAAATGAATGTCAGAGATGTGGAGATAGGAAATTTGAATTCAAATATGCATTCCTGGAAGCTCGATACAGATGTATTAGGTATTAAGTCATTACACCTCAAGTTTATCTCTTATATGCTATAGTATGTCCTATTTTAAATTGTGAAACCAGTTTTCCTAGAATTTCTAGAAATGAGGATGCACAAGAATCTGTGGTTTGTGTCATGACTTTTGTAGTGTCACAGATGTGGAATGCCCACCCTGTCCAGTGAAATGAAGGTGAAACAATATCAGCACCATGTGACTTGATGGGAAAGGTAGCTTAAACCATGTAAGATTGCTGTCACTTGAGGGAAGAAAATCCTTGGAATTGTTGGTGCTGATTAAATCTGGTTTTCTCTTCCCTCAAAGCAAGCTGTATCACTTCTTAAATAAACAGAACCTGGCAAGACAATAGGTTCTCTGTGGCTACATGGATTGGCGTAAGTAGAATTAACCACACAAAGACTAAATGGTCATGATGAACTCTTTGACATATTTCTGCCATGCTACGGACCTGAATTTCTTAACCACATTCTTCCAGAAAAAGAATTTCATGGTTAAATAAATTTTGTAAACACCTTTTTAGAATAATCACAGTTCATGATAGGGTACTGTAGCTCTGAGAAATCCACCAGAAAAAAAAATCTTTTAAACCTAGTTTAACTTAGTGTTTCTCAAGCTTATTTGAGTATAGAACACTTCTTTTTACCCACATGACACTATGATGTCCCACAAAAGAGTTTTGGACATTAATTTAGGTTGGGGCACCTGTTATATTGATATTATCTAATTTAATTATTTCTTCATATGCAAAAATATGTGGAATTTAAAGTTCCTGGGGGAAAGGAGCACCTTTTGGTTCCTATTTTTTACTTCAGAGATTTTTGCTGCTGCTGCTAAGAAAGCCAATAGGAGATTACCAAGAATCTTAATAATATCTTTATTAAAGGGTAATCATTTTGGCAAAACCCAGAGAACTACAGCGATGCCTCCACCTTTTTCTAAACTCATAGCAGTTAGTGTTGGGGAAGAGTCTTACTGAAAGTAATTGAGATGTACATAACTAATGATTTGTACAAAACAAAGATTATCTCCTGTGGTGCAACAAATCTTTCCCAAGAGTCATGGATTACATTTTGGAGGTTAGCAAGCCACAAAGAGAGAAAACTAGTTGAAGATTGCTTCTTTATTTAGGAATTCTAGTCTTTAGGAAGATGGCTGGTGTCCTCTGGGTACTTTCCTATTATAGTGGATTATGTCTAGGTTAGCTCCTGACTGCCGTAGTGAAGTGTGGATGACTGTACGCCTGGACTGAGGGTTCTTTCCTTTGCTGCAGGTTCTGGTATTGACCGCCTTGTTTTTTCCCACACGAGTTTAAATTATTCACTAATCTTTTCTATCTCACCTCTTTTTTCTTTCTCCCTTTTTTCTCTTATCTTCTCTCTCCCCTCCTCTTTTCTTTCTTTCCTTCTCTTTTCCTTTCCTTTCTTTTCTTTTCTTCTCTCTTTCTTTTCCTCCCTCCCTCCCTCCCTCCCTCCCTCCATTCCTTCCTTCCTTCCTTCCTTCCTTCTCACTTTCTCTCTTTTCTATTAGAAAGCTTGAACAGGAGTTGCTAAAATTGCATCTACAACAAGCAAATCAAGGGCATCTAAGCCCGAGTTTGAAGTTTACCCTTTACACTCAATTTAATAAAATGTGATTGACATTTGCTAATAAGTTTGTCCTATAACAGCGAGGAGGGAGCCCAATGAGAAGAGCACACTTTAATTTGAAGAAATATGCCTTTTAGTCTTTTTCAGGCACAGCTGTATGATACATGTGTTTGTTTGGCATTCTCTATTGAAGCTAACATAAGTTGCTTTTCAGTTGATGTTGAAACAAATATTTCAGCCTTGCAGACAGCTGAATCTGAAGGAAAATTAATTTGCTGTTATGATAATTGCATTAACTAACAGCAGAGCAATAGTGATGTATCTGATGGCCAGAGTCAGATCTTACAGCCATCATCACCATAAATAGTCACAAACCAAAACAATAATAACCATGTCTTTATATTGCATTTCTTTCCATTGTTTCAAAATTATTTTCACTTATGTTATTTCATGTTCTTCTTAAAACAACCTCAAGAATTAGATAAGGTTGAAACTATTGTTTCTATGTGAGGTGTAAGCTAAGTGAGATTCAGAAAGTTTCAGTGACTTGCCCACTGTCACCAAAGTTCATGACTACTGAAGTTGACTCAAACTAGGATTTTCTGATATCCAGGTTCTCTCTATTGCTCTATACTGTTTAAAGTAGTGTAGTTCTGTCTTGCACTTTTCATTAAATACTTTTTCTCTGCCACTGATTTAAAAAATTACTCATCCTGCACTTAAAAGCCTTTAAGATGTTTAAAAAGTCCTTTAAGTTTGACACTATTGATTTTGAATACAGTTATATATTCAGTGTAGTTTTCTCAATTATTTGCAAACTAAATAACTTGTAAATGGAAAGATTTAAATTTACAAATGTAAAGAGTTTTCTGAAATTTATTCTCATGAAACACAATAAAAAATTTTCTCTCCAGTTCTGAAGCTAGACACATGTATATAAGAATGGCACACCCTGGCTGGTGTGGCTCAGTGGATTGAGTGCTGGCCTGTGAACCAAAGCCTCACCGGTTTGATTCCCAGTCAAGGCGCATACCTGGGTTTCAGGCCAGGTCCCCAGTAGAGGGTGGGTGAGAGGCAACCATGCCTTGATGTTTCTCTCCCTGTCTTTCTCCCTCCCTTCCCTTCTCTAAATAAATAAATAAATAAATGAAATAAAAAAAGAATGACAAAAGATTAGAAGTCAAGTATCTACATTTCTAGTCTATTGCTTAGTTGTGTAACTTTGTTTTTCCTTCTTAGATCAAGTACAAATGAACCAGAAAAGAAAAGATGCCAACAAATATATGTGTATTATTAATAACAAATCTACTGGCTTGTGTAAAAAGCAACATTATTTTCTTCTTCTAATAATTCTTAAAATTCAGTAAAAGTTTCTCTTCATCCCAAAAGGTAAATGTATTGAGAGACCCATCTGGGTTTTTGTTTAGAGGATTATGCAGACTTCATTCCGTGAAACCATGTGCTAAAAGTTGAATTATGCAACTTTCTGACTTTGGTGTATAGAGAAGATACCAGTGACTCATTATATTAGTGGGGCAGGACATTTAAAATGTGGATCCATTCATGCGTTCTGCAGAACCATCTACACACTGCCTTCAAATGATCCTGCTTGGAACCACTGGCACTCCCATGAGACAGCTGACAGGGATTAAGAGGTGATTTTTGTTCTGTGCACAAGAGGTGTAGGGTATGTTCATCATCAATATAAAACAGATGACTCAGTTACAACACAAAGCACAGGGGAGAATAGGACTGCCTCACAGAGGTCAGATTTCCATTAGTAAAGCCAAGCATTGAAATGAAATGATGGATTAGTTCAGTTAGGCAAAATCTTGCTTACTCACTTTGCCCAAATTAGCACATTTTTTTTGTCCTCAGTGATCTGGATAATTACTTCATTTTGCTGCTGTCTTCTGTTTGAAGAGGCCTGGCCTTAGCCAGTAATTAACATAGCAATTTGTCAGTCCAGTTCAATTCAGCAAATAAATTTATGGAGCACCTAGTACATGTTAACTACTATACTGTGTTTTGAAAATCAGAGATGAATAAAACATAGTCCCTGTCTCTCAGGAGCTCACAGACCATGCCAGCAGGGAGGAAGCAAACTCCTAGCACCACTGTAAAACAATGTGGTAAGTGCTATATTAGTGATAGGGGGAGACAGTGTTCTGTGAGGGTGCACATAGGAAAATTGTTAATCAGAAGTCAAAGAAGTACTATTTGAAGTAAGTGGAAGCAAGAGTAAAGAGTATTTGGAAGGGTGTCCTGGAGTTCAGCATTCATTATTTACTTTTGTGATTATAAATGTCAAATAGTAGATAATTAAAGCTCTTGCATATAAGGCAAAGATAGTTTTAGAAAATAAGATATTGATGAATCAATTATAGAGGAAAGAGAATCTATTGTTTTTAATTTCTTTACTATCGTGAAGATAAGTTAGTGCTCCTTCTAACAAAGAAAGTAACTATGAACTCTTGACCAAAGGTGCAAAGAAATTGGATCTTTACAAACACTGGGTTTTTTTGAAGGTTCCTCTTGAACTTTAGAGATGGAGCACCAGTTTAAAACAAACAGACATTCCTAAAGTAGCAGAAGGGTGCCCAATTGTGCCCTAAGGCCTTTTCTTCCATTTAAAAATTCAGTCTGAAGTTTTCTGGCAGCACAGAAAAGTCCCTACATAATAATGCATGCTAAGGAAAAGATTGACTTTTGGAATAAAGATTGACAGTGAGATCCCCACCAGAAAATGAACTGCAGCAAAGATTGTTGTAGAATGTCACTCCGGTTTTCACCAGCGAAGCGTTTCCCTCCTGGAGGTGTGGTCAGCCTGTTGGTAATCCCAGTCATCAGAAGCGAAGTTTGAGAGTTGGACTGGTGCCCTGGAGAGGTGATACTGGAAATTCATACTCATTCCTGCATCAGGGGTTCCATTAGGTTATCTTCTAGAACCTCTTCCAGTTTAATAATGTTGACTAACAAAAGTGTTTGCTTGGAATAGTTTGTCTAGAAGAAGTGATTTGTCCCAGTCCATTCATTTTCTCATTCCTTTACAGATTATATTAGTTTTCAAAATATTTGAGCAACGTCAAAGGTTGTTCTCTAAGACCACAACACTGAGTAAAGGCAATCATCTCAGATTCCAGATTCCATGAGTAGCCTAATGTTTTAGGAGGATTAATTGGAAATGTGTACATAGTATAAATTTTTTTCATAAGGAACATTTAAAACCACATCATGTTGACTTTTTAATAATGGAAATACACAACAGTCTATTTCTGAATTTGTTCAGTGTTGGTATAACATATGTAAAATATTCTTATTACAAAATAAGTTTTTATATAATTAGCTATGTTTTGCATATTGTTATTATTAATAACCATTATTTTAGTGAGATTGGTACTATACAAAAAAGAATAATAGAAATATCTCAAATTTCTTCTACCTCATCAATGGATTTTCAGAGGATTTTTCATTTTTTGAGTAATAAAGGCACAGAGGCAAATGAATTTCCTATGACTCGTCTCATTCTCAGAGGTGTGTTTTGGACCAATCCCTCCATCTTTGTTATCCATCACTCTATTTTTTTAAGATGCTGTATTTCACTTAGAAATTTTATCTCCAAAGAGGTTTACTTTATACTTCTGATACACTCCACCATTGTACTGGACTTGTTAGAATCTCTTGGGAATGTTCTTCTGGGAAGAGAATCTCCTTTGGATTTACTTTTTCAATCTCTATTATTTCTGGACCTCCCTTGTTCTGTATCAAAGCACAAGTTACTGGATAAAGTTAAGATTGTGTTATAAGCTCTTTTTCTGGAACTTACTCTGGTACCAAACTCTCCCTCCTCTTCCCATTCCCATCTCACCAATTTGCAAGTTCTCCCTGCTCACCTTAAGCAGGGATTTAAAATCCGTTAGAGAGCTCAGCCTGTTGATTTACAGAGCTGAAGTCTGCACAGAGGAATCATCTGTAATGAGATTCTTTGCTCCCTGGAGAGATATTATCTAGTGGAGCTGTAAATTACTGAAGAAATAGAGGAGGAGGAAGCGGAGGGAGGGGGAGTATGCTCAGTAAAAATATACTATTGATCAAAGTAATTGTTGTTTAACTTTTTATTTTTTACCATAAAAGCAAGTGGTTGTCCTAAGAGTGGATATATAAGAAATCCAGTGTGCTGTATTTTTTGTCCATTTATTTAGTATACAATGTTTCATTTGTTCGGTTTACCAGTTGTCTTTTAGTAAATTCTCCCTCCCCCTCCCCCACCTCCATCCCCTACCCTGCCTGGATCTATTGTTAAGGTATTAGTTTTCTGTAAGTCTATGTGACAGTGTATTTGAATCTGATCTGTAGCCAGGAGGCATCGAAATCTGCCTTTTGCCCTCACTGCATTATCCCTGAATCAAACTACAATATTGGCTTGATGAGGGCAATGTACAAGGTGTAGTTATACGAAGTTCTAAGTCAAAATGTCCTACATACATTGCCAGTGCAATGAAACTAGCCAACAGAGAAATAGATGACCTCAGGAAATGTCTGGCTTAACAAATGTATATCTTTAAATTGGAAATCTAATTATTTGCCTTAGATTTGCACTGCTGGGAACCTAATGCAAGACCATGTTAAATAAACTTATTATTTCCGTTTTTCATTTAACCTGTGGGTTGTAGTATGACCAATCTGTTTTATATCCTCAATCAACAGATGATTGTATTTGGTAATAATTTATCAAGAATAAAAATCTGTTTTTGAAACTAATCACCTCATGTTAGGTCTGCCCTTTTTCAAAACCACCATCTGATATTCATTTTGTCTGCAAGACAAACATACTGATGAAAATGCATATACCACAGGATACAGCCAGAGGAATGAAGCATTTCCACTCTTTGTATATATTTAGAACATTTTCTGTTTTCCCAACAGATGGACCAAATTTTAGTATTAAAGAAAAAATCAATTTTACATAGTACAAACAAATTGAACAAGTACGTTGTGTATTTCTAATTACTTTGTAACAGAATGTGCAGTGGAATTTGGGGTCAAATCAGGTCATATCTAGACTCTGTGACTTGAAAAAATGTGACTTTCTTCATATTGACTAGGTTTTTCCCCCAGATTACTGGATTAATCTCTAAATTGGAAATACTAAGTTTCATGTATTTTCCAAATCTTTTAAATTGTTTTTAATTTATAGATTTTGTTTATGTATGAGTATCTTGAGATGTTTTCATTTTTCTTTAAGTCCAGCAGTCTTACTAAATATTTTATCAAAGTGATATATGGATTATAATCCTCAAAAAATTTTAAATTATTTAGAGCAAATAATTCTACCCTTGTTCTCATAAACTGGCTACATTGACTGACTTTTATCTAGCACAGTTTTGGCACTGGTTCCTTTGTAAAATTAGCCAACATTCTCAAAACTGCATTTTTTAAAAAGAAGTTAACTTCATAAAATATATTTGAATTTATACTAAATATTTACAGGTGTTTTTCTTATATATTTAACTTTAATTAAAACTATACTTATTTCATCTCATGTTTTAGACTGTTATTCCATATTTTTATTTTATTAATGAGAGTTGGAGCTACAAATCTGATTTTTAGAAGATAAGCTCTAGTCTTTTCTCCTCTTAGTCCACCTAAATTATACATCTAGTATTTCACTCTCCTTCTCTTAAGCTTTCTGTGGCTCCCAGTGTTTACCAGATAAGAAAAGGCTCCTTAGTCCTTCATCACCTGGTTGCACCTATCTTTCCAGCTTCAGTGCTCCCCTCCCATCTTGATGACCCCTTCCCCATTTCCCTACATAAGCCCCAAATATACAGTCTTCTGGAATTTGGTATTCTCTTACATGCTTTTCTCTAGCTTCACCAATTGTCCCCTTGATCTTCCTGATTTCCTTTCCTAGCATATTCCCTTAAATTCAGGACTGAAGGTTATATTCCATGACTCTGCAGGCATGGCTCACAGCTCCCACTACAATGCCTTTATTATGGTTGTGTTGCATAAAATTTCCAGAGTATTAGGAAGATAGATAACAAACAAGTAAACAAACCATATGAACTTATGTCAAATAATATAAATGGAATGAGTATGTGCAATGAGAAAGAAAAGTAGGGGTAGGCTACTTACTGGTCAAGGAAGGACTATCTGAAAAAATTATATTTAAGCTGAGACCAAAAATGTAAGGAGAAACCAGCCATATAAAGTGTGGAAGGAAAATGTTTCAGACAGAGAAGCACATACAAACCTCTAAGATGAAGAAGATATTGTGTATTTGAGCAACTGAGAAAAGCCCACTTGACTCAAGTATATTAATTAAGGGGACAATAGCATAAGGTTGGATAGCTGGATGGGGGCCAGACAAGTCAGTCTACACCACTGAAAGCTCCCCTCCCCTCCCCTCCCCTCTCCTCCCCTCCTCTCTCTCCTTCCTCTCTTTCTTCCTCCCTCCCTCTTCCTTCCTTCCTTCCTTCCTTCCTTCCT
>CM052538.1:116039616-116084607 GCA_028533065.1 Trachops cirrhosus
CTTTCCCCCCTGCCCCAGGCTCAATCCTCCCACCCTCAATCCTACCCATCTTTGGCTTAAAGGAATGTGGTGAATTTAATACATCTCTCAATACTCTGTGGGGAATAGATTGGAGGGGAGCAAGAATCTCAGGGGAACCAGTAAGGAGGCTATTATGTAGCTCTGGGCAAGAGATAACTTTGATACAGTTTGCTCCTGGGATAAACCCACTGCTATCTTCAGAGTAGTTACTAATAATTATTTCCCTGTTTTGAAATCTAGATGAGGAAATATTTGGCAATATTATTATTGCTGTTACAAGAATAGTCCCCTTGGTTAGAGAAGTAGTCAATATTGAGATAATGCAGGTGGTATAGTCTAAGAAAGAGAGAGTAGATTTTTTTGTATGTGCAAAGTGATGCCATGGAGGGTTTTGGGCATGGAGGGACATGATTCAAATTGTGTTTTAAAAGAGGGTATAAAAATGGATTAGAGAATTGTGATAGTAGAAGAAAACAAATAAGATAGGAGGCAATTGCAAAAATGAGGTGAAACATAATGGGGACTTAAACAGGGTAATGGTAATGGAGATAGAGAGGAGAAGACAGATTTGAAACATGTTTGAGATTGGATTTGAGATGTGAAATATGAAACAGGAAGATATCCCTGGTTTCTTGAGTGAACAAGTGAGTAGATAGAGGTTTCCTTTAGTAAGATAGGGGACAGTGTTGAAGGAAAGATCAATACTTCAATCTTGGAGACATTAAATTTGAGACATCTATGCCTAAATAGAGAATTTTTTAAGTAGACAACTAAACATATGAATCTGAAAATACACATGCTTATACATATTTGTAAATTAGAGGAAGATTATACCATGAATATTATTTTGCTGTATGATCTTTTTCATTAAAACAAATCATGGGTTCTCTGATAGACTTCCAGCCAAGATGGCAGTGTAGGAGAAATGCTTCGCTTCCTCATACAGCTAAAAGAAGGATAACTGATTTAAAAACAATAAACAAACAGAACTGCCAGAAAATCAAACTGCATGGAAATCTGACAAACAAGGAGTTGAAGAAACATTCATCCAGACCAGTAGGAGGGGTGAAGATGGCAGCTGGGAGGAGAGGATGAGCAGCAAGGTGGGGGCTGGAGGACTCTGCCAGCAAGGCAGGGGCTGGCTGACCAGGAAATGAAAGACTCAAAACCTCTACCTGTAAAATTATGTGGGGGTTGTGAAGGTGGGAAAAACTCCCAGTCTCACAGGAGAGTTCACTGGAGAGGCCCACAGGATCCTAAAATGTACACAAACTCACCCACCTGGGAATCAGCACCTGAAAGGGCACAATCCGCTTGTGGGAAATGAAGGAAGTGATGGAAGGTGGGGCTAGAATGGAGCAAGAGAGCAGCAGGGTTTCCTCTCTGACCCCTCCCCCACAGACAGCACCACAGTGCAGCAAAGAGGGTTGCCCCACCCTAGGGAATACCTAAGACTCCACCTCTTACCACATAACAGGTGCACCGAGACAAAGCAATATGACCCAAATGAAACAACAGATCAAAACTCCAGAAAAAGAACTAAGCAATGAGGAGATAGACAACCTGTTAGATGCAGAGTTCAAAACACTGGTAATCAGGATGATCACAGAAATGGTTGAGTTTGGTCACAAAATGAAGGAAGAAATGAAGGCTATGAAAAGTGAAGTAAAGGAAAATATACAGGGAACCAAAAGTGAAGGGAAGGAAAACTGGGACTCAAATAAAAAATTTGGAAGAAAAGGAAGAAATAAACATCCAACTGGAAGAGAATGAAGAAATAAGAATTCAAAAAAATGAGGAGAGGCTTAGGAACCTTTGGGACAACTTTAAGCACTCCAACATCCAAATCGTAGGGGTGCCAGAAAGAGATGAGGAAGAGCAAGAAATTGAAAACTTATTTGAACAATTAACAAAGGAAAACTTACCTAATCTGGTGAAGGAAATAGACTTCTGGGAAGTGCAGGAAGCCCAGAGAGTCTCAAAGAAATTGGACTCAAGGAGGAACACAACAAGGCATGTTTTAATTACATTACCCAAGATTAAAAAGAAGGAGAGAATCTTAAAAGCAGCAAGAGGAAAGGAGACAGTTACCTACAAAGGAGTGCCCATTAGACTATCAATTGATTTCTCAAAAGAAAACTTACAGGCAAGAAGGGGCTGGAAAGATGTATTTGAAGTCATGAAAGGCAAGGACCTACATCCAAGATTGCTCTATCCAGCAAAGCTATCATTTAGAATGGAAGGGCAGATAAAGTGCTTCCCAGATAAGGTAAGGTTAAAGGAGTTCATCATCACCAAACCCTTTTTATATGAAAGTTGAAGGGACTTACCTAAGAAATAGAAAAAGATAAAAAACTATGAACAGTAAAATGACAACAAACTCATAACTATCAACAACTGAACCTAAAAAACAAAAATAAGCAAACAACAAGAACAGGAACAGAATCACAGAAATGGAGATGACATGGAGGGTTATCATTGAGGAGGGGAAGGGGAGAATGGGGGGGAAAGAAAAGGGAATAAGAAGCATAACTGGTAGGCATAAAATAGACAGGGGAGGTTAAGAATAGTGTAGGAAATAGAGAAGCCAAAGAACTTATATGTACAATCCATGGAGATGAACTAAGGGGGTAGAGAATGCTGGAGGGGGAACACAGGGGGAATAAAGAGGAGAAAAAATTGGGATAACTGTAATAGCATAATCAATAAAATATACTTAAAATACAAATCATGGGAATTTTCATATCTGTAGTATAGATTTACTTCATTATTTTTTAAAGTTGCACATTAGTTTAGTTATACCATAATTTAATCAACAATTTCCATGTATGCTCATTATAATGGACAGTATTACATAGTTTTACAAGTATTTCTGTAGGATAGATTTTGAAAAGTGGAGTTGCCAGGTCAAAATGTATGCACATTTTGAATACATATAAAAATTGCCACCCTTGAAAGAAACTGCACCATTATCCATGTGTTAGAATGTCAATTTCCCTAAGATTGGCTTTTATCAATATATATTATGTTTTATAGTCTGAAAGGAGAAAATGTTATCTCAGTGTTATTTTACCTTACCATTTCCTGATCCATGAAGTTGACTATGTTTTCATATGTTTATTAGCCATTCCATTTCTTCTGGTTCTGTGTGAAAAATATATCAAATGATTTCAGAAATAAAAAAACAAAATAATATTCAGATATCTAAGAGAACAAAAATGATAAATTTACAAATGAAGGAAGAAAAGGTGAAAAGAAGGTAGGTAATAAGAGAGAATAAAGGAAAGAAATGGAGGCCTGATTAGTATTTGTTTGTTTGTTTGTTATTGCATGACATGAGAATTTTGGATAGTGGTTGGTAGGGGGGAGGTTATTTTACAAAAATTATCACATGCTTTTGCTTGTAAAAGTTGTACATTAACAAAATATGAGAGATTGTTTTTAAAATGCATTTGAGAACTCAATGTTTAATGTCTCCTCTTTTTTTTTTTGTCCATATCTTAAGAGACATTTGAAAACAAATCTGTAAATGCTCAAGGAACTTTGATGGTTAAAGAGAACTTTAACAAGGAGCCTAAAGAAATATTTTTTTTCCCTGGGAGCAGCCCCGTGTACTTCACAGAGTATCTCCACTTTGCAGGCTGCTACAATGGTTATAGAAAACACAGTAAGAGGTCTCCCACAACCATGTGTATCCTGTTCTATTAATAAAGGAAATGTCGACTAGGACACTGGGGATTAGACACAACTAATTTTCTAAAATGCCATTGAGCTGATCTTTATCTGTAAAGCCAACATAGACATATGCATGGCTAAAATGAGCCCCCTGCCTCTCAGATTTCAGTGGGATAAAGTCTGGTGTTTTATTTCACACTCATAGAACAGCAGGTCTGAATGGTAAGAAGTCTTATTTTTTGAAGCTATTATTTTCAAATACTACTCCAATTATTAGGATTCTTGGAATATATATTTTTAATTAAAAAAGCAATTTAACTTGTTTAGACTCTGAGCTCCACATTCCCTCCAACAAGTCCGATACTATGCTCTGAGTGTTACAAGTTCATGGTGATTGGACCAAGTTGGCATGTCCCCAAAGCACACTGGCCTTCTTTTGAGACTATTTTTGATCAAATACATTTTGTCATTCCAACACAACGAATGACAAGTTAAACACAGCTCAACAATGTGGATTCTTTGTGGTGAACCTTCCCTTCTTACTTGAAGAGCAGTTGTTTTACACTGAATGTCCTAAGTGGTAGGTCTGTTATGAAAACCGAGTCCATTAAGCCAAATAACTATTACTAAATCTGGGAAGTTAGGCTACCACACACATGCAGACATAGTTCTAAAAATGTGATGTGGAGAAGAAAGCTAAGATGGTGACTGAGGTAAACATGGCTCATCTCCTCATACCACCTCATCAAAATTACAACTAAACTACAGAACAACCACTATTCAGAACTGCCAAAAATCAAGCTGAATGGAAGTCCTACAACTACGGAATTAAAGAAGAAACCACAAAGAGACTGGTAGGAGGGGTGGAAACATGTAACAGGCTGATCCCACACCCACATGTGGTGGATAAAAATTGGGAGGACTATCTCAGAAGCAAGGGGTCCAAGTACCACACGAGGCCCCCCAGTCCAGGGTTCCAGTGCCAGGAAGATAAATCCCCATAACTTCTGGGTGTAAAAAGTAGTGGGGATGGAGGCTGTAGAAGACAGAAACTACTGGATTCCCAGGCAGCCCCTTTCAAAGGGACCACACAAGATCTTCCTCAGACTCACTCCCTCTGAGCTCTAATACCAGGACAGCAGCTTGCAAAGCACCAGAGTCATATAGGTAGGAACTGAAGTATCTGGTATCAGGGCAAGAGCTGGGGAACAGCTGCCTCCCAGACAGAAGCACTGATGAAGGACATTGTTCCTTTTCTGAGCCCTACCTCCACAGACCTGGCTGGTGGGTGCCACACCTGAGAGTCCATCAATTTTGCTCACACTGTTTGCCTCTCCCTGGTGATTCTCTCAGGTTCCATCCTACCCAGCTTTCAGGCCCACCCAAACTGTTTCCAGTGCCTTTTCTGCATGAGTGGCTTGTCTTGGCTCCTACTTCAGATTTTCCTAAAATCTGTCAAACAAGTACATCTGGCCCCAGTGAGGTCTGTACTTCTTGCTAAGTGGCTTCAGGCCTGGCACTAGAAGCAGCTGGCCTTGGTTCACAGCTTGGCCTCACTTGGGCACCTTCAGCACTAGAACAAGTAGAAGCCATTTGCAGATTAATTGGTAGCTTGTGCTGGGGGACCCTGGACAGAACACCAGTGGTGGCTGACCTTGGTTTGCAGCTCACAAGAAGCCCCAGAACCTGTGCACACAGTGGACAGCTACAGAGCATGTCAGAGCACCAAAACCCAACCACCTCCATAAGTGACACACTTAGAGGTGAATTCAGCAGACACCAGAGCCCTACTGAAGTAGTAAGTCTGCTGTGTGGAGTGGGCCCCCACACAGCTGATCCTCCACGGTGGTTGGAAGTTGGTGATAAGTGGTCATAGCTAGTCCTTGCAGCTGATTGCCCTGGACAAATCCCTCCCATTGACCTGCCAACAGCAATCAAGTCTCAGCTATAACAGGAGGCTGTACACAACCCACACAGTGGACACACCTTGAGTATTCAGCTTAGGTGGGAGGGGACATCTTGAAGGACACCTACTTCATTAGGCCACTCTACTAAGCTAGGGAATTGTAGCAGCTCTACCTAATACATAGAAAAAAACTCAGGGAGGCTGCCAAAATGAGGAAACAAAGAAACATGACCCAAGTGAAGAAACAGAACAAAACTCCAGAAAAAGAACTAAACAAAATGGAGACAAGCAACCTACTAGATGCAGAGTTCAAAACACTGGTTAAATGGATGCTCAAGAAATTAGGGGAAGAGAAGATAAACTCAGAGAGAACTTCAACAGTGTAGAAAAGAACCAGTCAGAAGTGGAGTATATACTAACTGAAATGAAGAACAATTTACAGGGAATCAACAGTAGAGTGGATAAAGGAAAGAATCAAATCAGGGATTTGGAATATAAGGAAGCAAAAAACATCTAATCAGAATAGCAGGAAGAAAAAAGAATCCAAAAAGTGAGGGTAGTGTAAGGAGTCTATGGGACAACTTCAAGTGTATTAACAATTGCATTATGGGGTTGCCAAAGGAGAAGAGGGACAGAAAGAAATTAAAAATCTATTTGAAAAAATAATGACATAAAACTTGCTAATTTGTGGGAGGAAATAGACATACAAGTCCAGGAAGCACTGAGAGTCCTAAACGAGATGAACCTAAAGAGGCCCGCACCAAGACACATCATAATTAAAATGCCAAATGTTAAATACGAAGAGAGAATCTTAAAAGCAGCAAGAGAAAAGCAGTTAGTTACCTACAAAGGAGCTCCCATAAGACTGTCAGTTGATTTCTCAAAAGAAAATTTGAAGGCTAGATGGAAATGAAAAGAACGATTCAAAGTGTTGAAAAACGAAGACTTAACAACCAAGATACTCTACCCAGCAAAGCTATAAAGAGCTTGTCAGACAAGAAAAGGTAAAGGATTTCATCATCACCAAACCAGTATTATATGAAATGTTAAAGGGTCTTCTAGAAGAAGAAGGAGGGGGGGGGAGGAGGAGCAGGGGGAGGAAGAAGAAGAAGAAGGAGGAGGAGGAGGAGGAGAGGAAGAGGAAGAAGAAGAAGGAGAAGAAGGAGAAGGAGAAGAAGACGGCAAGAAAAATATGAACAATAAGCCCTGGTGGGTGTGGTTCAGTGGACTGAGTGCCAGCCTGTGAACCAAAGGGTCACCAGTTCAATTCTCAGTCAGGGCACATGCCTGGGTTGCAGGTCAGGTCCCCTGTAGGGGGCCCACAGGAGGCAACCACACGTTGATGTTTCTCTCTCTCTTTTTCTCCCTCCCTTCCCCTCTCTCTAAAAATAAATAAATGAAATCTTAAAAAAATATGCACAATAAAATGGCAATAAATACTTATATATTAATAATTAAATCTTAAAACAAGATAAATGAACAAGAGAACAGAAACAGAATTATAGATACAGAGAATGTTTGATGGTTGCCAGATGGGTGATGGGCCAGGGTGATGGATGAAGGGATGAAGAAGTACAAATTGGTTGTTTCAGAATACTCATGGAGATGTACAGTACAACATAGAGAATGGAGCAGACAAAGGCCATATATGTAAGACCCATGAACATGGACAATGGTGTGAGGATTGTCTGAGGGAGCAGGGGTGCTGAGTGGAGGAGGGCAAAGGGAGGAAAATAGGTCAACTATAATCACATAAACAATGAAATATAATTTAAATTAAAAAATAAAATATTGTATGTATTAACTGATGGTATCATGAAATAATGAGTCAAGATTTGACTAAAATTTATCAAAACTTCTTAAGTATTAAACTTTCTGTTGATGCCTTGAAATTGAGATTAACATCTGTGATTATTGTTATTTAGTACTTTCTGCATATTTAGTTTATACTATTTGTGAGCACATCATTATTCAGATGTATAATTTAACTTCTAATTCCCTAGTCATCTAATTTTAAGGGTGGTAAGACAGAAGTTACAGTGTTAAATTTTTCATATAGCAGGTTAATTTCAGGTGTGATAAAATATGTGAATTACATGTACAAAATACACATTTGATGCATCAAGATAACATAAAACTTAAATTTGATAGCAGTGGCTTTTAAACTTTCTTCTTAAATATTACAGCTGTGTTTTCATTATATAGACAATACATCATGCTGTCTTCCAACATCAGTGATTGTATACAATAATAGACCTTTGGATTTAATACACTTGATTTCACTCTTCATGCATGGCCCCCAAGTCCTGACAGGTACTAATTTGTCATTTTTTGGAAGCATGGATTGAAATTGCTTGTCCTTGGCAGATGCAAATCTCTTTAGTCAGGGAGTGAGTCCAGCTGTCCACTCTACAAGAACTTACCAGGGCAACTTGGTTGTTTCCATCTGGTGGTCACTATATTGTAACTTCTGTGAAGAGTAAAAATTTAGTTTATTTGTGAAAAGTTGTCCAAAGAAAAAAGCTAAGAGCTTAGTGGTATAATATGAAATGAGAATGCAAAAGCCAATGAAAACTGAGTTATATGCAGTGATCCTATTATATATGCTCTACAAAGAAATAAGAAGTGGTTTGTAAGTCCATGCTGGGAGTGCCCTAGCCAAAGTAAAGATGGCTCATTAAGTAAGATATCTTTAGCAAAATTGAAAAGGCTATTGACTTTGGTATGAGAAAATGTTCACCATTTGGGAGAATAAATGGGTTCTCATCTATTAAGTACTTTCAACAGTTTTTAGTACATAAATACTACATAAGTATTAGCTCTGATGATGATGATATGATTCTGGATGGAGCTGTGATTTCAGAGAGAACTGACTTCTACTGGCATTTCCACACACCAGGTATTGAGGGTCTGCTATATTGTCCCCAGCTAATTACAAGTATATAAAAGTAAAATGTTTGATGTGGTTTTATCAATGTATTACCATCACTGCTTATTCCTATAGAGGTTCTCATGAATCTCAAAAGACAAATATTGCTATTACTTTTAAAAGTATCTCAATTAGAGTCACTGGAGAAAAATGTATATAATGATGAATGATTTAACACATATCCCTATGAATATAGAATTTAGGTACATTCAAAAAGATCATTTTCAACATTTAAAAGTATTTTAGAGTTTGGATATCTTTCTTTATATTCCATCTAGAACACCTCTCCTCTCTCACTCATGCCTCGCAGATGCCTTCTCTGATCCCCAAGCCTGAGTGCAGGTCCTGCTTCTGGCTGCAGCCTCCACTCTCCCTGGGATTCATGTATCCCCCACTGCCACCCCTGCACCATGGCCCCTCCTCCATCACTGTGCCAGCTGCCTGTCTTGTGTGGCTGTGACATCCTGGATTGTAATAATTTGCATTTCTCTTAGCTAGACTGTAAGCCTATTGAGGAAGAAAGCAGGTCCACATTAAATATGTGAATTAACCTCAAATCACTTCACATATGACAATATGTGATTATTAGAGACCTAATATTTCAAGCAATGCAGATGTCAGGAAATGGACATATCAAAAGAATGTAAGTTTCCTCTCAAAAGCCCCCCAAAAAGATTTTTTACTAGTTGATAGTGAATGACTGCGGTGGAGAGTTGTTTCTGTAAAATATTTATTGAGTATCTATCTACTGCACTTCAGTTACTATGCCATCACATTTCACAAGTTTCATCTTACTGAATCCTCTCAACAATCCTATCATGTATGTACTTGTACTTTCCCAATTTTCAGATAAGGAAATTAAGGCTAAGGGAGGCAGTGTGTCCAAAGTCAAAGGCAATAAATGGCAGGGTAAGATTTGAACCACATGTTCTGACTCTGAGTTTTCTCCCCACCATTCTATTCAAACCAAGTTTTTAATTCTTATTCCACCTTGACTAGACACTTATTTGAGGTCTAGAGATACTTTTCACGCTATGTCAGTTTTTTTAAGTTGTTAAAGCCTACAAGGCTATGATATATTTCATGAACCCTGTCTCTCCCCACTATCTATAATGTTGATTTATAGTTGATTTTGCCTGTCCTATCCTGTCTTGTAAACATTAATGCCTGAACTAGTTGGACCACTGAAAAGATAATGTTAAGACATCAATCTCTCTGTAGTGTTCATTGAGCATTCCATGATGAGGCTGTTGCTTTTACTGAGGGGAGAAAGTTGCTTAGAGGTCAACAGGTGAGTCAGAAGATTTTAATCACATATTTAAGACACCACACTGATTCGTAGATGTCACCAATGTTGGTAAGTTAACATCTAGGAACCAATGGAAGCTTCCTTCTTTTCTTTCTTCTTTCCACCAGATCTTTCTAAATTAAGATTTTCCTTATAGCCCTGGCTGATGTGTCTCAGAGGATTGAATGCTGGCCTGTGAACCAAAGGATCGCTGGTTGGATTTCCAGTCGGGGCACATGCCTGGGTTGCAGGCTGGGTCCCTAGTAGGGGGCGCGTGAGAGGCAACCGCACATTGATGTTTCTCTCCCTCTCTTTTTCCCTCCTCACCCCTCTCTAAAAATAAATCAATAAAATCTTTAAAAAAAGATTTTCCATACAAAACCAAGTTAAAATCTTCAATCTTCAGTGTCCCTTATTTCCAGGGAAAAGCATTAAACCTGTCATTGAGGCAAATGAATATAATGGCTCTGAGCAGCTGATGGAGTAAGATTAATAAAGAGAAGAGGGAGAAACAAGAGCAGGTGTGGAAGAGGAGGAAAGGACTAGGAGAAGGCTTATGTCTGCCCTGCTGTGCTGCTGCCTTCACCTGGGCCCTGGATTCCTCCTGTATGGTTTTTCTCTGTGCACTTCTTTCTATAAAGAAATACTCTTCTAGACTCAATTTATCTTCCATTTAATTTGTTCTTTGCTGGATTTCTTTGGTCACACAGGAATAGATGTATCAGAAGCAATAAAATATATTTGCAGCCTTTCACATATAATTATTTTATGTTGTAAACAATCCTTTATCTAACTTCACCACAAAATAAATTAGATATAAAATGAGGGAAGGACTTCAAAGAAGGAAGAAAAAACATTAGCATTTAATCAAAGCATCTCTTTTTTCTTCTCCAGCATCATTTATTAATTGATGATGAGCTGAACTGTATCTCTTTGTAAGTCCCTTTCTGCATTATACCAGGTGGTTAAAATTATGGGGTGCCACTCTAGCAGGTGGATTGGGTGGTTGTAGTGAGTCCGTATAAGATGTAGTTTAAACATCAATGGGTAGAGGATGTGCCTTTATATTGATATGGATCCAGTTACCTGCAGGAGACTATGTGAGGTTTTGGGGCTTCACATCCTCCACTGCAGTGGGTGGATCCACCCACCCCCACACACATACACATACACATCTCCTTTGTCAGGTGCTGTAGGGTCAGAGCAGCATCAAGACCTATATATCTAACCTGTACATATTTCACACATATCTGGATAAAGATACCTGAGGTAAATAATCTAAAATTCTGTTCAGTAACTCAGCAGAATAAACTCTTGGAGCAAAGAATACCTGCAGTGATATTTGGAGCAATAAAAAGACTATCAAATTAGTTTGATAGTCTTTTCCAATAACCAGATTTAGGCAGTCCAAAAATCTGTACAATCCTTTTAGCCTGATGGTTTTCTTGAGGGTGATCAGTGAGAAATGATATTGGGAGATTGCATAGCAATCATATAGACAAGTTCTTCAAAATTATCAGAAGTAAATGCAGAATCCTTAAGATGGTAGTGAGTTTAAGTGGAATTTGGTATACTTTTAAATGTGCCTATCCTGCTTTTGTTGAAAAGATGAATGAATATATAAATGAATTAACTATTGGTAATTTCTTCCTTTGAAGTGTGCTGGTAAAATAAAGATAGATGAACAACCCTTTTTTCTGATCAAGAAAAATAGATTTCCTGGACAAGTTATACTGAGTGGCCTGGAATAAGTTTCAGGTCATCAGAGGTCACATTAGCCAAGGCTTTTGCATGGATAGCTGCAGAAAGTAGCTGCGTGTAATCATATGGCCAGTTCTTGGAATAACAGTGTGGCATCTTATAAGATGCCTCTGCAACAGATATAACGCACACTGACTTCTTTATTTTTCAGCAAGTTTTTCTTTGTCTCTATTATCTATCTTTTTTAAAAATTTTTAATTGTTGTTCAAGTACAGCTTTCTGTCTTTTACTCCCATCCCAGCCCATGCCCTCAGCCCTCCCCACCTGCCTCCCATTTCCACCCCCATCCCTAGTTTTTGTCCATGTGTCCTTTATACTTGTTCCTTTAAACCCTTCCCCTTTTCCCCTGAAATTCCCTCCTCTCTCCAGTGTCAGCCTGTTCTCTATTTCAGTGTCTTTGGTTATATTTTGCTTGTTTCTTTGTTTTGCTGTCTAGGTTCCTGTTAAAGGTGAAATCATATGGTATTTGTCTTTCAACACCTGCCTAATTCACTTAGCATAATGCTTTCCAGCTCCATCCACACTGTTGCAAAGGATAGGAGCTCCTTCTTTCTTTCTGCTGCATAGAATTCCATTGTGTAAATGTACCCCAGCTTTTTGATCCATTCATTTACTGATGGGCACCTAGGTTGCTTCCAGCACTTGACTATTGTAAATTGTGCTGCTATGAACATTGGGTGCATAGGTTCTTTTGGATTGGTGTTTCAGGGTTCTTAGTATATAATCCCAGCAGTGGAATTGCTTGGTCAAAAGGCAGATCCATTTTTAGTTTTCTTAGAAAATTCCACACTATTTTCCATAGTGGTTGTACCAGTCTGCAATCCCACCAACAGTGCACTACGGTCCCTTTTTCTTCACAACCTCTCCAACACTTGTTGTTTGTTGTTTTGTTTATGATAGCCATTCTGACTGGTATGAAGTGATTTCTCATTGTGGTTTTAATTTGCATCTCTCTGATAGCTAGTGATATTGAGCATCTTTTCTGGATCCTCTGTATGTCCTCCTTGGAGAAGTGTCTGTTCAAGCCCTTTGCCCATTTTTTAATTGGGTTGCTTGTCTTCTTAGACTGGAGTCATGTGAGTTCTTTATATATTTTGGAAATTAAACCCTTATCTGAGGTATCATTGGCAAATATGTTTTCCCATACAGTTGGTTCCATTTTTATTTTAATACTGTTTTCTTTAGCCATGCAGAAGCTTTTTATTTTGATGAGATCCCACTTGTTTATTCTTTTCTTTATGTCCCTTGCTCTAGGTGACATATCAGTAAAAATGTTTCTGTGTGAAATGTCTGAGTTTTTCCTGCCTATGTTCTCCTCCAGGACTTTAAAGGTGTCATGGCTTATATTTAAATCTTTTATCCACCTTGAATTTATTTTTGTGTATGGTGTAAGTTGGTGCTCGAGTTTCATTTTTTTTGCATGTAGCTGTCTAGTTCTCCCAACACCATTTGTTGAACAGGCTATTGTTACTCCATTCTTTTCAAATGCACATGGAACATTTTCAAAGATAGACCACATGATAGGACACAAAGTAAGCCTCAACAAATTCAAGAAAATTGAAAGCATACCAAGCATTTTCTCTGACCACAAGGGACTGAAACTAGAAACCAACCCCAAGGGAAAAAACCCAAAACACTCAAAATTATGGAGATTGAATAGCATGCTATTAAACAATGAGTGGGTCAAGAATGAAATTAGGGAAGAAATCAAAAAGTTTCTGGAAACAAACGAAAATGAACTCACAACAACCCCAAACTTATGGGACACAGCGAAGGCAGTCCTGAGAGGGAAGTTCATAGTGATACAGGCCTACCTAAAAAATATAGAAACATTTCAAACAAACTATTATCTATCTTTCTACTATCTAAATTACTCCATGGTTTCTTCACATTGGTAAGTGATAAAATGATTTGGTCATTTTTCTTTGCAGAAAAAAGTATGTTAAAAATTGATTGGTTCCAGGGTTATGCCAATTTCTTTATTTTAGGAGATTGTGAGTAGGGTGAATAGTAGTAACCTTGGTAAGTATTATGGGAAAAAATGGCGTATTAGAAAGTATTTAAATTAAAGTTTCCCTTGATGAATAATACTATGTTAACTATATTTCTGTGATTCTGAATTTCTATCTCTTGTCAGATCTGACATCAATTTAATATAGCTCTTTTTTAAAGGGAAGTACCATAAAAATATACATTCTTTGTAAAATAATTCCAATTTTAGAAATATTAAAGTGTGGGAGGAAATGGGTATTAAGGAAATAATTTTGTCTGAGGTTTGTGTGAGATTCTGGAGCAGTATTTTAGGAAATTAAATATTGATCATCTTGGACAATATGGAATTTTGCACACTTTCTTTTTTTCCCCAGCCTGTATAATAAATTGTTGAATGGCTATGCTAGAGGTTTCCTCGTCATCAATCTTGGTTTTACAAAATTTTGGGAAATCTTTTTATAGGAACCTTATTTAGTAAGAACCTTATTATGAACTTTAATAAGTACATAAATGTGTATGCTGTTACACACATATTTTAAGATTGGAATAATTTAAAGTGTAGAGAGAAATGTAGGGTTATTATCCTTCAAAATAAAATGCTGAAACTAATACATGAAATTTTTATTCAACATTTGAAAATACTCTAAAAAGTTTAGAAAAGGAGGCCAACGACTGCGCTTTATCATTAATGAGACAACAATGGAAAAAGACCATACTTCTGAAATGTGGAACGATGTTTATTATTCAGATATTTATTTTTAAACATAATTGTTTTTTAAGAATTTATTTATCTTTACTTTTAAAGAGAAGGGAAGGGAGGGAGAAAGAGAGGGAGAGAACATCAATGTGCAGTTGCCACACCCACCTGCTACTGGGGACCTGGCCCACAACCCAGGCATGTGCCCTGACTGGAAATATAGCCCACGACCCTTTAATTTGCAGGCCAGTACTCAATCCACTGAGCCACATCAGCCAGGGCTATTATTCAGATATTTATATATATATATACACATAAATATATACATATGTATATATGTTTATTTAAATAATCTACAATGTATTTCATATGTTTTTAAAAAATCTCTTTGCAATACTTGGTTGGTTGAAGACAAGAACACAACAAATTTATCATTACTTAGCAAATTATTTTTTAGAAAACTTCATTGTTATTTACTCAACAAGTAGATAATGGGTTTTAGTTTTTAAAAAGAAAAAGGGAAAAAATATTCTAGAGAGACAATGGGCATATATTTTGTTTTATATAGGCAAAGTACATGCCATCTGTATTTTATGCTATAGTTTTTCATTTTGTGTGTAATATGAATGTAAGGTAATAATTCCACATGCACTGATTTTGTATGTATATCTTTGAAAAATGTTAACTTTGAATCACATCATATATATATATCATATATGTATATATACATGAAAAGTATACAATATATTTATCCATAAGGGAACAGAAATTGCAAAACGTATATAAAACAAATCTAATCCATAAGTGCTGTATTTAAAAACAAAATGTATGATAACTAAATAAGTGAGCTCAATTCTTAACAGATGCTGTATTATGTTTCATAGTATGTAACAAAGCTTTTTCTTTAACTTTTGGTTATCATTATACTATCCAATCCTGGCTACTTAATAAAGTATAATGGATGAATATTGACATAGTTCTTGAAGGATAAATAGAGAAACCAAACAAGATACCACATTGGCTACAGATGGGAGCTAAGAACCAAAACCAGGAGGTTAATTTTGAACTGCTGCCTGAGCTTCCTGTGGAAGTCAGTCAAAACGAGATTGAACCAGAAGGCTTGGATCTCTGGCCTTCACTGCCTGCAGAATTCTTTTCATTGTGTGTGTGTGTGCACAGAGGTGTGAAGGACAGCTACTTAGGTGGAATAGTTGGAAAGAAACATCATGGAGAGCAGTATCCTAAGAGGATTTGGTGATTCCACATAAGTCTGTGTCACCTGGCCCCCTTCTTCCCATTAAATGGCCGGTTGAGACCCAGAGCGGGGATTTAAAGGGTTGGGTACGGATCATTATGAATTCCTTGGCCTTGCCCCGTTCTTATTCCTCTTTCTAGAAGGGGGCAAAAAAGGTGTTTTAGATTAGAGAGCGGTAATGCGTAATAGTTATGTTAGGCCTTGGAATCAGCAAACGGGCTTTGAATCCTGGCCGTGCCCCTTACTACTTTCCCTGCAGCAGGTGCCTCTGACTAACGAGTCAGTCACTAGCCTCTGCAGGGTCGGGGGGAGATGTGGCCTCCCAGGGGTTCTGCACCTGGTCCCTTCTTCTGGAGAAGCCCTCAGCAGGCTAATGGCTACTCATGCCACAGGCAGGAGGTGGGTAGAGCATGGCTGGAACAATTCTGGATTTTGTTTTCTTCACAGGTGTTTACCTGATCATTAGCACAGAAATGGTGGCACAGAAAATGTTCAATCTATCCATCTTTCTGCCTAGTGGCTTTTTCAGTTACCTCATGAATTACACATTTTCACTGACTTAACACATAACCTTCGCCCAGGTGCCCTCAAATGCAGCACTAACATGAAATCCATGTGTTTACTCTGCAGCTGTTTTTATTTCTGTCTGAGACAGGTTTCAGGGTAGTAGATAAAACACTCTTGACATCTTTAATACCTTTTACAGGGTCTTTTATAAATAATAGTTGTCAGTGGATAGTTTTTCCCCCCAAGCATTGATTACATTTCAAAATAGAATTTGGTGGATGGCTGCAGGTTGTTTTTGGAAAATCGAGACAAGCTATTTATTTGCTTTACCACCAAGTGCGTTTCATTATTTTGCCATTTAAAAATGTTGTCTTAATGCCTCATAGAACATGTGGCACCAATGAGCTAATCATAATCAAAGAAAACATTGATTCTAAGAGTGGCTTGCAGCAATACTTTCTACTGGCATTATGCTTACAGGAGGAAAGATTATTAACACTTAAACTGGGTGGATTCTCAGAGTTCTTGGTTTTGGGTGGAGTGTCGCACAAAGGGAAGAAACATGTGGCGTGAGCGTTGGGACAGTGAAGAGGACTGTAACGTTTTGTGGGTAGTGTTTTATTGAAAAATAACATACGTTTAAAAAGTATATATGTTAAGTGCATGGTTTGGCCAATTTTTACCATCTGCACATACCTATGTGACTAGTGCTCAGAGCAAGAAACAGACATCACCAAAACCCCAGCGGTCCGTCTTGAAACTCCCTCTAATTACTATACCCTCTAAGAAACCACTAACCTAACTTCCAACACCACAGATTAGTTTGGCTGTTTTGAATTTTATTGAGATGCCTTCACAGAGTATGTCCATTTTGTTCCTGGCCTCTTTGCTCAGCATCGTGTCTGCAAATTCATCCATGTTGTTGCATACAGTTGTGATTTGTCCATTATAAAGCTGTCTAGTGTTGAGTGACTATATTGCAGTTTACGTTGATGAGTATTTGGATAGTTGCCAGTTTTTACCAATCATGAATACTGCCATTAGGAATACTCTTATAAATGTCTTTTGGTGAACATATGAACATTTCTGTTGGGTATATAATGATGAGGGAAATTTTACTAAGAACTGAAATGCTTAGCTTCAGCAGATCCAGTTTTTTAAATCATATCTATTACCTTTTAAAATGCAAATAATTGTTGAAGCTGTGTTGCTGCACCATGGTTTCTGAACCACAGACTTAATGGAAAGACTGCACCAGAATATCATGGACTAGCCTTTATCTCTAATAAGGACAATGTATTTATATAACTATATTCACTAGACTGTTATGTACAGTTTGTAATAATGTTACCTGAATGTTATTGTATTTTGTCTAATTAACTGCTGTTGGTTTTCTTCTTGCATTTTAATCATCTTTCTACCCTCAGCACCTATCACTATGCTGTGAATACCCTTACTGTTTTACAGGCAAGGTACAGAGAAGTAACGTAACTTACTCAAGTTGTATATGTAGGAAGTAGGGGAGAACATGTGTTCCTTTTTCACATATGAGTCACATTATATCTTTAAAAGCCTGATCAGGGTATAATCCTAAAGACCAGACCTGTGTGCAGAGAAAGCCTAAAGGGCTGGTAGAGCCCTTAATTCCACAGAAGACAAAGCAGTTGGACAGTTTACATTAAAATATCTGAGATGAAAACTTTCTGCCTTATAATATTTACCAATGCTAAACTCACAGAAACCTTGATGAGAAGAGCAGAGAAACATGGTTAAGAATAAGGGCCCTGGACCTGGGTTTAAATTCCATCACTCCACCCAAGGAATCTGGTCCTCTGCGGAAAAGGCGTCAGACCTGTACTTCCCTCAGGATGCTTTTTGCTGGGGTCTTGGACTGCAGCTCTTTCCTCTGTGTTTCTCTGCCTGACTGTGAACTTGCTGAGGAGCAGGTGTCATGTCACAGTCATTTTTATTCCCTCATTGTGCCTGGTGCAATGCCTTGATGATAAATATCAATAAGTATTTGTGTGAGGAACAATGAAATACTCAATATTTCATGTTATTTGCTATTTGTACCTCACCTACTTCCCAAAGAACCAGAAACAACTTGCAAGGAAAAGTGAAAAAATATGCTATTTATATGTTTTAGGGCAATTGAGATAAGCAGATTATGACATTTAGGAAATGACTTTGACTAAAAAAATTCTTGTAGTTTAGTGCAAAGTAAAATGACTCTCGAGAGAAAATAAATACATGTCTTGGAAATATTTGTTTATATGTCTGCCTTCCCCTTCCAAACAAGGCAGCTTTTTGTGAGTGGGGCATGTGTCTTGAAATAACATGCCCCACTATCCCCAGAGCCAATCACAGTGCTTAACATGTGGGCACATGAATGAATGAATGTATGAAAAAAAGAAAGAAAGAAAGAAAGAAAGAGAAAAAGAAAAGGGAAGGCAGAGAGATAATACCTGTCTAGAAATTATCATTAAAGCAAGAACATTACAATGACTGATACATGTCAATTAAATAGTGACTCCTTTACTTGCTAGCTGTGTCCCCTTGAGCAAGTTACTTAACTTCTCTGGGCATCAATCTTTATCTATGATGTTGTTTAATAATACCAAATATCTCTTGAGGATCATATGAAATAATGCATTTAAAGATCCTGGCATATAACAATTACTTGACAAACAGTGATTCATTCATTTAGCATATCTTATCAGGGGCTACAACGTGCCAGGCACTATTCTTTGTGCTGAAGCAACCAAAGTTAGCAAAATAATGTCCCTAGTTATATAGAACTTACATTCTAGTGGGGTATGGAGGCAGAAAATGAACAGGCATGTAAAATCAGAGAGCATCAAGTGCTGTCAAAAAAGCTAAAGATGAAAGGACAGAAGGCATCGGTGGTGGTGAGGCTGCTATTTTACACAGTGGTGAATGGAAAGGGCCTGCAGTGCGGGGTTGCTGGATGTAACTCCACACAGCCAGGCATCCAGTGAGCCTGGAACATGACAAATGTGAAGGAGTGAGGGGAGCTGAGGCTGGGTGAGAGCAGGAGCTAGACTATGGCCTTGGAAGAACTTCTGAGTTTGATGGGAAGCCATGAAAAGGTTTTAGGCACAGGAATAATGGAGCCTGCTTTATCACTGTAAGTGAGAATTCTGGCTTCTATGTGGAGGAGAGATTGCAGCAGGGTGTGAGAGGAAACAGACAATAATTAGTAGGCAACTGAAATAGGACAGGCAAGAACTGATGGTGGCTGAGACCAGGATAGTAGCAGTGGGGATGGGAAGGAGAGATCAGAACTGGGATACATATACATGTAGACTTCTTTTGGTTTGCCATTTGAATGGGTAGGATGAGGGAGAAAAAGGAGTGAAGGTTATCTCTAAGATTTTGGGCCCAAGGAACTAGGTAAACTGGAGTTATCATTAACTAAAATGGAAAAGATGGGGAAGGTTTTCTTCTGGGTGGTAGAGGTTGGTGGAGGAGAGATCAAAGATTCTTATTTGAGTATCCTTTTATTTAATTATTCATTCAGTGTTCATTGATCTACTGCTATATGATAGGTACTGTTCTAGACTCTTGGTGTGGATCAGTTAGAAAAAAAATGAAGAAATCTCTTCCCATCAGGAGCTTTCATTCACATGGGGAAAGATGATAAATAATAAATACTATGTAAGTGAATTTGCTGTCACTGCCTCAATTCCCTTGTGAGTTCTCAAACAATTTGCTTCTGGAGCCTTTGGGCCATAACATCTTCTGTTGTCTCTGATGATTCTTTTCCATTTACATCTGTTTTTTCCTATGCCTCTTCAGATGTAATAAATAGGCTCTTCTTTGGCACACAATTGACATCAAATGCTATCACTAGATATTATTTGTATCTGAATTCTCTGTAATGAAATACACATGTGCATACTTATGCAGACTTAGTGTTGCCTAGATATTTATGGAGGCGTGGTAGTCTAGCTTAGGGGTACCAGCTCCTTCCTGCTTAGTGGTAAGTTGTTCCAAGTGGGTAATTTATTCTAGAATCATCTTGTCAATTTTTCTACCTCAAATTTGTATTTCTCTGACCATGCTCCAAACCTGTACAGCTTCTTGCTCACCTCAGTACTCATTAGTACAGCATTTTCCTATGTGTTGCCTATTACTCTAAGTCTAAGAGACAGACCATTAAACAAGTGCTCTGTGATCAAATAAGTTTAAGAAAGCCACATTCTATATACCTCACTTGGAAATTCACATTGTACATGATCATTTTTTTTAAGACTCTGAGAATTCTCACAATAAGAAACTCTGTTTGCTCAGCCTGCCTAAGGCTTACTTTATCATAAAATAGGAACTTGCTAACATTCTGCAGAACTAATGTTCCAGAGTTCACACTTGGGGAAAATGCTGAGTGGGCTGACAGCATTGTAGGCAAGAAATCCAGAGAAATGGGTTCCAGTATTGAAGCTGGCTTTGTTTATGTAACCTTAAGCAGGGCAGTTAACCTCTCTGTTCCCTAGATTTCTCATTTGTAAAATAGTGGTAATAGCAGGTTGCTTTAGGTTTCCCCTAGTATCACATTTAAGTTATATGGTTTAAATCTTACTTTTTGTGTCTCTTCAGTCAAGCGTTTAATTTCCATCTCATGCATATTCTGAAGTAATAATTATTTTTAGCTTACATAGTAATTTTATTGCCAAGTTTCTCTCACCAGCAATCTAATTTGTACTTGTTATCCATAGCTAAGTGTAAACTATCTCCTCCTACAGGAAGTCATCCTCAATTCAGCCACCTCCCCTTTCTCCCCTCTTTATTCTTTTGGTCAGTCATTGAGAAAATCTGTCTCTCCTATGGTATGTGGCTCTGCAAGGGCTCAATTAATATTGCACCAAATCCTAAATTATTCCATTTCTAAGAATTACATCATTCTGTTTTCAATTTTGGTATCCACAAAATTGGGGGAGGGGAGCTGTCTCTCCTTCATCTTGAGTGTGTTTATCATCAGGGTTCCCACAACATAATCCTTGACTGACTTTGCTTTGGTTCTAGTTCTAAGAACAAATTGTCCTGTGGTTCAGGGCACCGCCTGCTTTCCTACTGAGATTTGGGCTGTCTCTTCCCTCTCATTCCTTCTTTTTCCCTAAGTGAAGGCAAACACTAATCAGTAGAAGTAAGAACAACTCCAAAGCTTCCTTCTTTCTCCCTTCTTTTGAAATAATTGCTCCTCATTTGAACCCCATTACTGTTTTTTAAAATTTCATACACTTTCTGTGTACTTGTCACCACTTTCCTGTGCAAAGACACTTGTAGGAGACAGAGCCCATGGCCTTGTTGCTTCATCTCGAGTCTTAAGAAAATGCTGACAGCCTGGTTGACTAATTTCTGAGGCCATTCTCCCTTTTTCTCCCACTGTTTGCTCCTTTATTTCTTTACCTAACTGTTTTGGTTTCTTTGCCTTAAAGTTCTCTGTAAGGCCATTTCCTCACACAGGCAATAACCTAAGGGGACTTAAGGAGAGGAGAGTAGCACTTGAACAGACAAAAGGAGAACAAAAAGGATCTCTCATAGCTGTTGTGATTGATTAACAACTTATATTTGCTACTCACAGCAATATATTACTGTCCCTATTTTGCACATGAGGAAATAGAGTCACAAAAAGGTTAAGTAACTTCCCAAGGTGGAAAGTAGAGGACCCAGGCTTTGAAACCTGGGCATCTGGCTCCAGAGGACTTTCTTTTACCTACGGTGTTGTGCTGTCGGCATACGCAGTAGGAAATTATTAATGTCTGATGCTGAGCATCTGGGAGGACCTGATGAAAGCCAGCTAGCATGACTTTGATCTGATCAAATGAAGCACAGAAAACTAAGATGAATATTTGGTGGGCCAAGAGAAGTTAGCTGAACAGAATGCTGGATATTAATGAAGACATTAACCAGGAGAAGTCACAAGGCGTATGATAGACTGCGAGGGTAGGAGGAGTGGAAGCCAGCTATGGTAAGACAGAAACAGAGTAGTTGGATAGTTGGTATGTAGAATGGTTAAAAACTTTGGGGACATGGGTTGGAAACCAGGCTCTACCCATTTTAGCTGACTTGCAGGTGACTTATCTGCAATGCTGCTCAAAATGTGATAGCTGACTGTTCCGAGATCTGAATGGTGTGTTGGCTCTGTATCATATACTGCTTTCGTAAAGGTTTTCCCAAGTATTTAGAGTCCCTACACTATTTTCTGGTAAAGTTGTCATGTTTGGGGCAGGATGATGAGCTAATAAAGTGTCTTAGTCCCGATGAGGAGAAAAGATGTTTTGTACAATTTGTAGTGGCTGGCATGGACCCTGCACAAAATTAAATGTCCTATGTCCCTGTTGGCATTCCTGGTTCAGGCAATGCCAAATAGTCTCAAAATATGATATTAAATAAGTCTTTCTATAAGACAACGCTTTCTGTATACTTCAACTCAATAAATATAGCCTTTTAGTAATACTGTATATATAGATCTTTGTTTTTGGTCTGGGAGGTAATTTTTTACTCAAAGAGATGTAAGAGTTCTTTCTATATCTAGAACTCTGTGATTTTAAAAAATTACCTGGATAAAGAGAAAAACCTGAAACAGAGGTTTTCAAAATTCATATTGGGAATGTAGGAGCCATCATTTCATCACTACTTTCCCCCTCAAATTGCAATATAAAAAGGAAATGGACTTAAAGGAAAACTTGTGTAATGTCAAAGCTGGATAAAGAGGAGGAACAGTTAGATCGTTACCCTGGGCACCAACACATCACATGGAAGGTCACCTCTGTGAATGAGCTGCTCGGGGTGGGCCCACGAAGAATACACCAAAGTAATGACAGATGACTGCCACGGGGCCGACTTCCAAGGACAGTGGGTCCTGTTACCTGCAGGCCTTTTGTGCATAAATGGAGACCTGGTGGTCCTCCAACCCCCTGTGTCTGCTTCTTGCTAAGTACTTGGTTCACATCAGTGTTAGGTAAATATTTAAATAACATCAGTTTCAAAGGCCTAATTAGTAGTCTGCTTGGGTCCCTGGGGAATCCAATGTTTTGCTCAAAGCTGTGTATTACCTAAGGGAATATATTGAACCAACAAATGTGAATCTATTAACCTGATACTGCAAAAATGCTAAATCTAACAACTTGGTTCTTCATGTTGACAAAATATAGAGGCAACATTACACAGATGAGAGAGTATATGACCAGTCAAGGGTTCTGACCCAGAACCTATCTCTAGTCAACACTGGGGATTTGGGCTAATCATTTGAACCTTGTATCAGCTGCATTTTTCATTTAAGTTTCTGTGTCTCATTTATACCTCAATAGATCCTGATGATAAGAGTACTAAGCAAAAAAAGTTTCTTTGGAAAACTCTGAAAAGACATCACGTCCAGGTAGAATATAGACCAATGAAGAATATGTAATAATGTTACAAAATCTCACAGACTTGAGCCCTGGGTGGTGTGGCTCAGTTATGGATTCAATTCCCAGTCACGGCACTTGCCTGGGTTGCAGGGCAGGTCCCCAGTAGGAGGTATGTGAGAGGCAACCACACACTGAAGTTTCTCTCCCTCTCTTTCTCCCTCCCTTCCCCTCTGTCTAAAAATAAATAAGTAAAATCTTTTTTAAAAAGTCTCACAGACTTGACCAAAGCAGATTGTTTTTTATGAGTTCAAGGCATTTTATTGCTGGAACAGATCTCAGAGAGTAGGTATGGTCTAATTGCTTTGCCCATTGAAGCCTAGAGAGGTTGCTAAAGGCCACAGAGATTTGCCCTGATGTTTAAAATTACCAAATGTTTAGAAAACACCTTCTCAAAACAATAATTGCACCTGGAATTGCAAATGGAGCAGGAGGAGGGAATTTAGTTTTTTCCCCTAAGCAGGGCTTTAGTTGTTTCCAGCTTCTTTCCTTTTAAATATGGAGTGAAAGAATGTGTTTATGAGTTTTGCTGCCTGAATTTTGCCTTGGTGTTTATTTCAAGTGAAATGTTGCAATCACAACTATACTTCTCACTACATATCTTTTGCCAATTAGTTTGGCTCAAAAACCCACACTGCTTCTTAAACATTATATACTATTCATTGTAGAAAAGGGAAACCTCAAAACTGAACAGAAAACTACCTTGAATCAATACAATTAATTCTGAAACCATATTGGAGGCTTAGAATGGCAGGACAAAACTCAGTGTGACTTTCCCTCGCTTGATCACAGCCAGGCTTAATGCCCAAAGCAGCCAACTTTATGGGAAGAGACCTACAATATCCTCTTAGCCAGGGTCCTCCTGGCAGACACCAAACTGAAATGAGACATGCAAGGATTTTACTAGAAGATACCAGGGCCAGCCTCATGAGTGAGCTTCCCATGCTCTGCATTTATAATATATGCTTTACTGCTCTGCTGTTCCTCTCTTGAAATTCTTTCTTTCCCATACCGAAATGGATTTATTCAGGAAAAAGAAAAGGTTGCAATCCAATGCACGAAGATGTGGCAAACCACATGCACACACTGTTGGAATTCGTAATAATATTCGAACAAAGGATCCCACATTTTTATTTTGTACTCAAATTATAAAGTTGATTTTGGAGGAAACGCCTGTGAAAGAAAATGAATGGAGAGAGAGCCAGGGTGGGTAGAGCAGTTCTGGCTGACCTTTGTACAAATCTGACCTTGAGTGAAGATGAGAGGAGTGGAACAGGGACAGAGTGGAAGCTACTACATTGCAGTGCAAGCTGACGAATGTTCGCCAAGCCCATCATAGGGTAGGAATCTTAAAGCCAAGTCGGCAGTCAGAGGATCTTGGAGCTCAGTGTCGCCAAGAACCTTCCTGCCTCAGCACTGCGACTGGCTTAGTCATTGTCTGGGAGCAGCTGTGGGAGACGTGGTTTCTGCACAGACACCAAGATGGAGTTCAGGGCAGCAGCAGGGACCCTAGGTCACTTATGCTCCCTGTTGGAGGTCTGTGAGACACAACTTCAGGACTCAACATAACATTCTCTTAGGTCTTCCTGATGACTCTGGAGATTCCACATTAACATCAGTATCCACATGAATTTCCTCTTGCTGCTGTAACATACTGCCACAAACTGGGTGGTTTAAAACAACACAAAATTTTAAAAAATTCAAAAATATTATTGTTCCATTACTATTTAGTCCCATTATTCACCCCTGTCCTCCGTAATCAACACACTATTGTCCATGTCAATGAGTCCTTTTTACCTTTTGCTCAATCCTTCCATCCCCTCCCCTCCCCCACTCTATCTGTCATCCTGCTCTCTATGAGTCTGTCTCTATTTTGCTTGTTACTTCAGTTTGTTCATTAGATTCCACACATGCGTGAAATCATATGGTATTTGTCTTTCTCTGGCTTATTTCACTTAGCATAGTGTTCTCCAGGTCCATCCATGCTGTCCCAAAAGGTAAACTTTTATTCTTTTTTATCGTTGAGTAGTATTCCATCATGTAAGTGTCCCATAGTTGTTTTATCCACTCATCAACTGATGGTCACTTGGGCTGATTCCATATCTTGGCAACTATAAATAATGCTGCAATGAACATAGGGGTACTTATGTTCTTTCAAATTAGTGTTTTGGATTCCTTTGTGTTTTATATTCCCAGTGTTTTATATTCCCAGAAGTGGGAACTCTGGGTCAAAAGGCAGATCCATTTTGAATTTTTTGAAGTATCTACCTACTGCTTTCCACAGTGGCTGCACCAATCTGCATTCCCACCAACAGTGCAAAAGGATTCCCCTTTCTCCACATCATTGACAGCACTTGTTTGTTGAATTATTGATGATAGCCATTCTGACAGGTGTGAGATGAGATTTCATTGTAGTTTTAATTTGCATTTCTCTGATGATTAGTGACACTGAGAATCTTTTCATAAGTCTATTGGCCATTTGTTTGTCCTCTTTGGAGAACCATCTATTCAAGTCCTTTGCCCATTTTTTTAACTGGGTTGTTTGTTTTTTTGGTGTTGAGTTTTGTAAGTTCTTTATAAATTTTAGATATTAATCCCTTATCAGGTGTATCAGCGAATATGTTCTCCCATACGTGGGTTGTTTCTTTATTTTGCTGCTGTTTTCCTTTGCTGTGCAAAAACATTTTAGTTTGGTGTAGTCCCATTTGTTTTTGTCATTGTTGTTTTTGTTATTTGTTTGTTTGATTCCTTTGCCTGTGAGATATATCAGACAAAACTGATACAAGCAATGTCCATTTTGCTGCCTATTTTCTTGTATGATTTTTATGGTTTCAGTCTAATGTTTAAGTCTTTGATTCATTTTAAATTTATTCTTTTGTGTGGTGTAAGAAAGTGATCTTGTTTCATTTTTGTGCACATATTTGTCCAATTTGCCCAATACCATTTATTGAATAAACTATCTTTAGCTCATTGTATGTGCTTGCTTCCTCTGTCAAATATTAATTAACTATAAAGGTGTGGGTTTATTTCTGGGTCTTCTACTCTGTTCCATTGATCTATGTGTCTGTTTTTATGCCAGTACCATGCTGTTTTTATTACTATGGCCTTATAGTATAGTAGGATATTAGAGAGCATGATTCCTCCAACTTTGTTTTTCTTTCTCAGGATCGCTGTTGCTGTGTAGGGCATTTTGTGGTTCCATATAAATTTTTGAAATATTTGTTCTAGTTCTGTGAAATATGTCATTGGAATTGCATAGGAATTCTTGATAGGAATTGCATTGAATCTATAGATTGCTTTGGGTAGTATGGACATTTGAATGATATTAATTCTTCCTATCCATGAACACGGTATATGCTTCCACTTATTTGTATCTTCCTCAATTCCTTTCTTTGGTGTCTTATAATTTTCCAAGAACAGGTCTTTTACATTCTGGGTAATTCCTAGACATTTATTCTATTTGAAGCAATTGTGAATGGGATTGTTTTCCTAATTCCCCCTTCTGTTAGTTTGTTATTGTCATATAAAAATGCAACTGAAATCTGGATATTACTTTTGAATCCTGATACTTTGCTGAGTTCTTTTACCTGTTCTACCAGTGGTTTTTTTTTTGTGGAATCTTTGAGGTTCTTTATATGCAGTATCATGTCATCTACAAATAAAGACAGTCTTATTACTTCTTCTTTTCTAATTTGGATTCCTTTCATTTCTTCTCCTTGTTTGATTGCTGTGACTAGGACATCCAGTACTATGTTGATTGAGAGAGATGAAAAGAGATATCCCTGCCATGCTCTCAATCATAAGGAGAACGCTTGTAGTTTTTCCCTGTGGAGTATGATGCTGGCAGTGGGTTTGTCATATATGGCCTTTATTGTGTTCAGCTATGTTCCCTCTATTTCTGCTTTGCTGAGAGTTTTTATCATAAATGGGTGATGGATTTTATCAAATGCTTTTTCTGCATCTATTGATGTGATCACGTGGTTTTTATTCTTCATTTTGTTTTTGTGGTGAATCACATTTGTTGATTTGCAAATGTACCAACCTTGCATTCCAAGAATAAATCCCACTTGATCATGGTGTATGATCTTTTTGATGAAATGCTCTATTCAGATTGCCAATATTTTGTTGAAGATTTTAACATCTATGTTCATCAGGGATATTGGCCTATAATTTCCTTGTTTTTATAGTGTCTTTATCTGGTTTTGGAATTAGAATAATACTGGCCTCATAAAATGAGCTTGGGAATCTTCCTTCCTCTTGAATTTTTTGAAATAGTTTGAGAAGGGGAGGTGCTAGTTTTTCCCAGAATGTTTGGTAACATTCACCTGTGAAGCCATCCAGTCCAGGGCTTTGGTTTGTTTGGTGTTTTTTTATTACTGCTTCAATTTCACTAGGTGTAATCTGTCTATTCAGATTCTCTGATTCTTCCTGATTTATTTTTGGAACATTGTACGTTTCTAAGAATTTATCCATTTGTCCAAGTTGTCCAGTTTTGGGCATGTTATTGTTCATAATATTTCATTGCAATCTTTGTATTTCTTTGATGTCAATTGTTATTTCTCCTCTTTCATTTCTGATTTTATTTATTTGGGTCTTCTCTCTTTTTGTCTTGATGAATTTGGTTAAAGGTTTGTCAATCTTGCTTGTCTTTTCAAAGAACCAGCTCTTAGAATCATTTTCTTTTGAATCATTTTTTAGAGTCTATTTTGTTTATTTCTTCTCTGATCTTTATTATTTCCTTCCTTCTACTCACATTGAGCTTTGTTTGTTGTTCTTTTTCAAGTTCCTTTATGTGTAAAGTTAGATTGTTTATTTGAGCTTTTTCTTGTTCTTTGAGATAGGCCTGTAATGCTATGAATTTCCCTTTTAGGATTGTTTTCCGTGTGTCCCACAGATTTTGAATTGTTGTGTTTTCATTTTCATTTTTTTAAGGTATCTTTTGACTTCTTCCTTGATCTCATTGTTGACCCATTCATTGTTTAATAAAATGTTATTTAGCTTCCATGTCTTTGTGTGTTTTTGAGTACTCTTATTGTGATTGATTTCTGGTTTATTAGTACTTTGGTCAGAGAAGGTGCTTGATATGATTTCAATCTTAAATTTATTGTGACTTGTTTTGTGTCCTAATGTATGGTCTATCCTAGAAAACGTTCCTGTGCTCTTGATCTTGTGAGTCATTTCAGGCCACTGTCTCCTTGTTGGTTTTCTGCCTGGAAGATCTGTCCATTGACATCAACGGGGTGTTAAAATCCCCAACTATGACTGTAGTTCTGTCTATCTTTCCATTTATGTCCATTGAGATTTGTTTCACATATTTAGGAACTATTTTGGGTGTGTAAATGTTTGCTATGGTTATATCCTCTTGTTGGATTGTTCCCTTTATCATTATGTAGTGTCCTTCTTTGTCTTTTACCATAGCCTTGGTTTAAAGTCTGTTTTGTAGGATCTAAGTACTGCTACTCCAGCATTTTTTCTTTTCCATTTGCATGAAATATATTTTTCCATCCCTTTACTTTTAGTTTTTATGTACCTTTTGATCTGAGTTGTGTCTCTTGGAGACAGTATATATTTGCATCTTGTTTTCTTATTCATTCAGCTACCCCATGTCTTTTTGTTGGAACATTTACGCCATTTACATTTAAGATGATTATTGATAGATACGTATGTAGTGCCATTTTACTGTTAGACTGTTTTCCTTTGTTTTTGTTTTTGTTTTTCTTTCTCTTTTTCTTTTTCTTCTTATTCTTGAAGCAAGCCCTTTAACATTTTTTTGCAGTACTGGTTTGGTTTTAAAAAACGTGCTTAGCTCTTTATTGTCTGGGAAGCTCCTTATTTTCCCTTTGATTTTAAATGATAATAGTCTTGGTTTTAGATCCTTGCTTTTCATCACCTTGAATATTTCATGGCACTCCCTTCTGGCCTGAAATGTTTCTGTTGAGAAATCAGATGCCAGGTTAATTGGTGCTCCCTTGTAGGTTACTACCTGCTTTTCTCTTGAAACTTTTAAGATTCTTTCCTTGTTTTTAAGCCTTGTCATTTTAATTATGATGTGTCTTGGTGTAGGCCTCTTTGGATCCAACTAGTTTGGGAGACTCTCAGCTTCCTGGACTTGTGTGTCTTTTTCCTTCACCAGATTAGGGAAGGTTTTGGTCTTTATTTATTCAAATAGGTTCTTTCATTTGAGGCCTATTTCTTTGTCTTCCGATTTTGGCTGCCTCGTTGTGTTTGTTTCTATGTGTTAGGTAGATCTGCAAATACTCTGGTGTAGGCCTGTGTCAAACCCTGCCTATGACTGGCCCTGGGCAACCTTTTGGAGCTATCAGTGATCCACAGCATGTGGTTCCCTCTGTTGGATGTGATTCTATGCAGAAAGGACCAGGGCCCATGCCAGGGCCAGCTTTACCAGTACCAGGCCTGGGGGAAGGTCAGCTTAAATCTTTGTGTTCCCCAAAATCTATCTCTGCCTGCAGGCTTTCTGTTAGGCTTAAAGAGTGAAAGTCTTCCAGCTGTACTCCTCAGCTGCAGGGCTTAAGCACCACAGGGTGGGGAGTAATTCCTGTGACAGGGCTACTGCTTCCCCTCAGGCTGTTGCCACTTGGAGGGGAGTGCTCTGCCTGAGAAAGATGGCTCCTGCAGTACTGGGGATGACTCAGCAGAGGGATCCCGGTAGCTGTTTCTTCAGTTCTCTCCCCAGATCTGCCAGCCCCAGACTCTCCTCATGCATCTGTAATCAACTCTGCCCTCCCTCTGCCTACACCCAGGGTAAGTAACTGCAAACAAAATTTTGTGTGTTGGCCCTTTAAGAGGGTCTCTGTGTCTCCAGCACTGTCTCCTGGTGGATAGAAACCCCACTGCTTCTTCACAGCTGGATGTTATTTTGGTTCCTTTCCCTGTTCTGGTGATGTATGCTGGGGAGCCCAGCTTGGGGTTTAGACCCCACACTTCTCAGGGGAAACCCCCAGCTGCTGAAATAGCCCTCCAGAACTTCAGCTGCTGCCTGTGGGAGCCCAGACAGCCCTCCTGCACCTCCTCGGCACTCCCTACCAGTCTTGTTGTGATGATGTGGCTTCTTCCATCTATCCATTGTCAGGGTGGGCGTGGCAGGACACAACGGCGGCCGAACTACAACCCGGAAAAAGACGGCTGATGGCAGGCCAGAGAGCCAAAATGGCAGGCTTTGCCATGGCAGCCAGAGCCTGAGGAGGACCACCAATGATATGCTGCCACTGGCTCAAGGGGACCAATCCCCAAATCCTGTGAAGAAGACCCGCAGACTTGGTGTGTAAAAGCCCGCCGTGCTCTTTGTTTGGGGCGACTTCCCCGGCCCTGCTCTGCGGACCGGAGAACCTCGCCCAAGTGCACAAACCCCAATAAAGTCCTACACTGCCTAATTTTGCAGCTGATTGGCATTTCTTTCTCGGCGGAGCCTAAGAAAAACCTTACATCCATGGTTATATGGCTTCTCTCCAGCTAGTGTTCAGTTTGTTATTTAGAATGATTTTGTTCTATAATTTACTTGTAATTCATGTTTGGTCCTGGGAGGAGGTTAGTGTACCTTCCACTTACTGCTCTGTCATCTTGGGTCTCAAAACAACATCATTTTTTATCTTATAGTTCTGCAGGCCACAAGTCCAACATGGGCCTCGTTTGTCCAAATCAAGATATCATCAGGGCTGTGGTCTTTTCAGGTAGCTCTAAGGAAGAAGGTATCTTTTTTCATCTCCTGGAGGCTTGCATTCCTTGGCTCATGGTCTTGTTTCTCCACCTTCAAGGCAGCACTCTTGCATCTCTGTGTGTCTTTATTCCATAATCAGGACCTCCTCTGAGCTCAGCAGGGAAAAGTTCTCTTGTTTTAAGAATCCATGCAATTAGAATGGGCCCACCTGGATAATTCAGGATGCTCTCTCCATATCAAGGTCCTTAATTTATTCACATCTGCAAAATTTCTTTTGCCATGTAATGAGATATATTCACAAGCTCCAGGGGTTAAGATGGGACACTTTTGGAGGCCATTATTTCACCTGCCACACTATTTTTCCCTTCAAATTAGCTTCCTTCCCAAATTTCTCTCTCATTTTTTTTTCTTTGATTGCAAGACTGTGTTTTGTTTTTGTGACCAGTTAGGCAATGAAAGAGGTGGCAGTTTGTAACCTGTACTGTGAACATAAATGACGTCAAATGGATTAATGCATGAATGAATGAGTGAATGAAGCACTCTATGTCACCTCAAGCTAATGGTAGGACACATGGAAAAATTATAAATCCATTCATTGTGTACCTGTGTTGTGTAATTTCATTTTAAATATACTTTCATTCTCAGCTTTACACTTATATCACCTTGGGAGTGTTTTAAAGGCCTGATACAGGCACACAAAGTACCAATTAAATCAGAATCTCTGGGGCTGAAACTCATCCATGATTTAAAACACTTCTGGGTGATTCTCACATGTAGCCAGGGTTAAATGTTTTATATGTTTTAAACAGTGTGACATATATGTTAACTTGGGCAATGACAAGTGACAAGCTTTTAACATTAGACTTTTCCATAGTAGGTACTCTTTGTATTGATTAATAACTTGATTTGTAAGATCTTAATAGACTGATGGATAGTCGATAGTTTCATTTATCAAAGGCAACTTAAAGACACCAATCAGTTATTTGCATTTTTAGAATAATAGAGAGCAAGTTTCGATTTTGTTCACATTCCCTGTCAAAGTCTTTACTATTTTTAAAACCTGAAATGTATTAACATTATTGGATGTAGAAGCAAAATAAGTAACAGACCAAGTAGATATTAAAATTGCAGAAAACAGAAAAATAATTCACAAATGGAAAACTTAGAATATACATAACATATATGTATAATTCACAATTGTAATTAAGAAACTGTGGGACATTTACTTTTTCTGGTGTTAAATTTCTGTGATCTTAAGATTTGCTGCCAGTGGGTATTACTTTAAATTGGATAAAACAACACCACTTCAACACACTTTGGGAAGTATTTGGGGACGTCATAAAAATAATCCCAAAAGAAGACTCCAGCCAGACATGCAAGGGTATCACTTCAGACAAACTTGAGGAGCCATTTGACCCAGCAGCAGGGAGAACGGAAAGAGAATTTCGGTCATTTGCTTACTTAACTATTTTTAAAGACATAATTAGTTCTATTGAATTATTGCAGTGGAGGAAAGAGAAATATGAGAACTAGTGCAAAGTAAGAGGGAAAATAAAGGCAGTAGTAACTCAACTTGAAAATTTCAAGAGTTTGTAACCCTGGCCTGCTGGCTCAGTTGGTTACAGCATCATCCCACCACACCAAGGTTGTGGGTTTGATCCCTGGTCAGGGCACATATGTTTCTCTCTCTCTCTGACTTCCTCTTTCTCTAAAAAACAAACAAACAAACAAACAAACAAAAATAGATTTTAAAATAATTTCATGAGTTTAATGTTGAAACAAGTACTACGTTGATTTAATGGGTTGCTTTCTTTTGTTTATTGCTCAGCACTAAGCAAGAGGTTTGGGCCTGTGTATGGAAGGGGTGTTGGAAGGTTCAATGTACCTACTTTGCTCTGTTCCCGGTGCTGCTCAGGGCCAGCTGAGGCCATATCCAGACAGAAGAGTGATACTGCTGGTCTCTGTGTTTGTTCTTTGTTGATGATCGCTTCACCTACTTCCCCAGGCTACCACTGAGCTATGGTAAAATGGATTTAGTCCCCACCTCCAGAGCATGTAAAGCTGCTGAGCAGACAACAACGAGGATGCGAGGATGCGTCATACTGCAGAAAGACTGTTGAGACTCATTTGTCCTCTTCAGGGAATGGTCAAGTGCATAAATAACTTTTATTTTCCAGCCATTTTGTTGAATGCACTTCACAACTTCCAAGTTCTTAAGTAAGGACCACTGAAAGGGAAAGGTCTGATTATTTTCCCCATTGTCACAAAGAATTTGATTCATCTCCTTTTCACTCTACCTTTTGTTTTTGACTTCCTCTCCCAAAGGGACTACACAAACATAGCAGGATGCAGAATCTTTGGGAATCTTTAGGATATAATGCATTTCTTTCTAGACATTTTCTCAAACTGTGAAGCAGATAATATAGCATGGCTTTGGGTATGACATCTCTCCAACTCCCTGTCTGGTCACTCAGGGTATACCTGAGGTAAATCAGTTATTAGAAAGTAAAGTGTCTTCTTGGTAGAAAACTTTAATCTCTGAGATTACTAATACTGTTTGTGGCTGATGCATCATTATGAGTAAGTAGAAGAAAGCTCTTCTCCTTACCAGTGCAATGCAAAACTCATCTCCTTCCTCGTACACTTGTTGTTGCAGTTCTCGCTGAGGGTAGTCATTTTCTGGGTTCATGGTAAATTTAGGTGAAAGATTGTGAAGTGGCCACATGTGGGAGATTGATGAAGTGTTCCATTCTCTCCTTTTAAATTCACATGAAGTACGCAGATTTTCTGGGAATCTTTTTCCATGAAGAGAGCTGTATTACTCTCCTATTAGTTTACATTCATGATGAAAACAACAATAAAATTTATTGTCTGGAAATGAAAATATCAATCCCTCATATCCAATTTGTCTGCTGTGCTTGGTACAACCTCAATCAAACCTGAGTCAATCAGGAATGACCTCATAGGGTCACTAACTGCAAAATTAATTCTGGTTTTAATGATATATGTCTCTAATTTATACCTAAAAAGTGTGGACCACCTGTGTTGTTGACTGGTTGTGATCATCTCGAGACCTGAGGGATTTGTATCAAGAGAAAATCCAGACATGCAGGATACATGTTTCTTTAAAGAAATCCTATAAAAATTATTTTCTCAATTGAATCTAAGTTACTGACTTTTTATTTTGTGAAGCCATAAAACTTGTGGCTCTGAAATGATTGACTATATGTTTGTGATTGCTTTTCACTAGCCTCTTTCCTTATTACCCTTCTCCGATGACACCGTTCCTGCAGCGCAACCACAAGCCTTTTAAAGCACACATCGTTGGCAGTGGGCTGTAGCTTACAGTGATACAATTTTATAGAAAATAGCAGAATTAATCGGATATATTCTGGTGAGCTCAAAGTGAATGTTTATGATTATTGTCTAAAGCCAAACAGGAAAATGTTAAAGCAATAATAAATATGCGCTCTCTCATTCCAATATACCAGCTTAGGCAAATTTTTGGCTGGAAAAGCATAAGTGAGTAATTAGATAATTGCTGCCTTGATTGAGCTTAATAGGAAACATTTCAATTAGGCTAAAACTACACAGAAAGGAAGTGGGTTTTTTACAAAGGGAAACATTCCTTGTCATGCAACTGTCAGCTTGTGCCCACACTAAGAGATGGGATTAAGTGGATCTCTGCAAAGGAAACAAAAAAGAAATGATTGCAGTAATTAGACCTATACTTAAACATTGTGTCTTCTGATAGAATTTCTTGATGATTCTAGCTTCGATAACACAGCCCCTATAAATGTCTTGCCTGTAACAAATTACTGCTTTAAATCTGTGGCAAAACAAGTTCCTGGAAAAAAAAGTTATGATTTTCTCATACTACAAAAACTAACATTCTAGAATTGCAGTACTCTTCGCCAAGCCACCTGCATGCTAGCAAATAATCAGAAAAGCCATTTGGGGCTTGTTTGCATGGTTAATAATTTCTCCTTAGTATACCTTGTGTATATGTATCCAGTTGCTGACTCAGGGCTTGAGCCAGATGTAAAAAGCCTCCTTTCTCAGAACCAGTATCCAAGGTACAGTGCTATTCTCAATATCCGGGGGGTTCAGGTAGTGATATAACCTCTCTGACATGTCAACATAGGGGTTTTATCCATTGGGTCCACCTGTATGTGCTTAAATTCTTGCAGATGATGTAGTTACTGATGCTATATCACAGCCTCTAGCAAGTTGCAAAGTGCCCAGCCCAAGGCCTCATATGTATAAACATTTAATAAGTCATTAATATTATTTTGCTATTGCTTTATATGAAAAAGAAAATAGCTTGGGCTCCTGCTAAATAAGAAAAAGAGAAGCTACTGATAGATCACCTCCATATAAATGTGGTATGTCCCCCAAATCGCATCAGGATCTTGTCAGGACAAACATAGGTCTCATTGAAGGTATATGGAGTCCAAGGCACTGTTGGTACTGACACAGCCCCAAAGCAGTACATTGCTCTGTCTCTCTGGGGTTGCCCGCTTCTCTGTCTGTGTACCTGCTGTTACAGCGGAAGCGGCATGAACAGCCCAGGTTAGGAGACGGCAGCATTGAAAAGACCATTAACTTTGTACTATGTTGTGGTTAAGGGCATGGATTTTGGAATCAGGTAGGCCTGGTTTTTAATCTGGGCTCTGCTACTAGCTGTGTGATCACTGGCACGATACTTAACTTTTTCAAACCTCATTTTCTTTGTGTATAAAATGGGAATAATGATATTACCTCCCTCCTAGTTGTCAGGAATTAGTGACGTAATGCTGGTAAGACCTTAGGACAATGAAGCGCTCAAAAATTCTCAGCTCCTATTATCGCCAGAGGGCAGGGGTTCTCATAACAGAGCACAGTGCTTAAGAAAGGCTTTTTGAAGTCAGTGGTGCCCAGGCTCTGCTGCCACAGGCCCTTCGCTACCCAGCAGCCAAGTTTATAAGTATTGAATGTCGTGGGCCAGGGCCACCTCTCGTTCTGCTTCAGTCTGGCAGAATGTAAGGCTGGTGTGAAGCTCAAGGAACCAAAACCAAGATGAGCTGCAACCCTGCATCAGGTGGCCACTGTTATGAGTCTGTCAGCGTTACTCAGCAATCGGGCAGATGGGCCGTCTCCCACTGTGGTCAACAGCTTGGTAGGGAAAGCAGTGTTCCTTGCTCATCCCCAGGTGAAGCAGTCGAGTATGTGATATTCTTTCAGTGCTAGACACTAAAAATGCTCCATTGAACTATTTACACTATTAGGACTTTAACATAAAACAGGTGTCAGTTGTAGTTAACTTTTTAGCATTCATTTCAAGGGAAAACTGGAAGCTGTTGAACAGACTGGTTTGCATTACATTTCCTAACACATAATGGATAGGAACTCGAAGCCCATGACCGTAGGTTAAAGAGCTAGGAACATGTCTGATTTTAGATTCTTAAAATAAGATTCTTACAAATCAGCACTTTGTAATTTGTATAATAGGCAAGGTAGTTAAAGTTTCTTTGGGGTATAAATTTAGAAGCATTTCATGCACCCCATACAGAATTATTTCTATTTCTTTTTTTTCTTTCCTCAAAATCAACCATGGTAGATTAAATTAAAAGGAATTTCATATTTTCATTTAGTAGGTGAAACTTTAGTTTTTCTTTCTTTAGGCTGGTGGCCGACTAAATGAGGAAGTCAGGGAGGACCCACAGATGGGTTCCACAGAGAGAGTGGGGACCAGTTCCTTGGGGAGAGGTGGGGACAGTGATGTCAGGGGCTGGGGGCGGTGGTTGTATATATTGATAGGCCCTTGATTTTCTTGAAAAGCCGAGAGAGTTTTGTCCCCCTGTCCCCATTTGTCCTTAGACTCTTCATGATTAATTTCCCTGTGTGGAGATGTCAGCCTGAATCTCAAGGGGAACACCCTACTTTTGTGGAAAGACTCAGGTGCTGTTTGGAAAAGGTAGGTCAGGTGCTGTGTGTGCCCTAAAGGACATCAAATACTTGTCTTTTCTGTTGTGCTCTTTCATGTGTGGGTCGCATTCAGCACTGCCTGCTCTTGCTAGGAACCTTTTTACTGAGAGTTTGACTTTATGACAGCAGCTTGACTTGCTGCCAGAGACGCTGGAAATGAAGGAAGTTTAAGATAAATATCAATGGTGATTTTTTTCTTGGTCACTCTCTCCTGCTTTCTCTTTTTTTAAAAAAAGGAAAATCATAGTTCATATCCTAACTTGTCCCTATAGAGGGTCAATTACAACCAGTTGGCTGTAAATCCAATCCAAGAAAAACACTGAGAGAAGGAACTGCAGCACTAGATGCTGAGGGTCTCTAGGATCACTATAAATGTTAAGAACGTGTCAGCTGTGAACTCAGAGCCTTAAGTAATATTTTAAGACCCGGCACTTCTCAGCACGGCCCCAAATGAATAAAAATTAGCCAAGCATTTTTGTATGGTTAGGTATTTTTTTTTCTGGAAACTTTTAAAAAGTTGAAATAAAGTCTCATTAAGAATTCATAAATAATGTGATTAAAAGTTATTAGCAGGCCATCCATAGTCAAAATTAAACTGTAAAAAATTGGTCGGGTTAAGTCCTTTTCCTATCCGAGGCCTTGACATCATCGTACCTCCACTATTGTGTACCTAAGCAACTGCCACCATTCACTGCTCCTGCCCTTAATATCTGGAGGAGAAACTATATGTTAAGAAAAGGGGTCTTTATAAAGTTCTTGGTAATAATAATACTAATAACAATAATAATTACATTTTACAAGTTAAAAAGTGTTTTGGAAGTGGCAGCCTATGGAGAACCTTTTTGACATCTAAACCCTGATTCCTGCACAGGCAGACAGTTTGGAAAACCGAAAATGTTAAGAGGACGTATCGTACCGAGGACCACAAAGGCTCTGCGTTGCAGCAGCGGTTGCTCACTTCCTGGGGAGAGCAAATGGCAAAGCGAACATTTTTTGGCCCTTCATCCAGGTGAAAACGGAGATCTAATTTCTTCGTCCTGCATATACATACAATATGAAATATGATCATTTGAAAATGAGAGCAGTAAAGACCCTGTGCCAAATGGCAGTAATTGCTTTAAAAAAACTGATTTTTACATTCTTTGAGACATTTGTCTTCTATCTCACATGCTTCTTGAAGACATTCTGGCGATGTGCTAGAATTCTAGGTTTTTATCCTCTTTTTGCCAAACTGTGTGGTGGTTAGCAAGTAATTGAACCTCGGTAGGCCTTAGTTCCTAATCTATAAATCTAGGGTGTTTAATTAAAGGTTTAGATGACCATTTCCAGCTTTTACATTCCAGAATCTGTGAATCATGTTATCCATTAAATCTCAACCTTGGCAGTGAAGCAGAATCAACTAGGGAGCTTTAAAAATTACAGATACCTGGGCCCCATCCCACTGAGGTTCCAATTCAGTAGGGTGAAGCTTATAAAAGCTTTTAAACAGTAGATGTACAACCAGAGGTGAGATTACAATACACAGTTAAATCACTGCTGAGCCCTTCTGTGTTCCTAGATTGAACAACCTGATCTGACTAATTGGCATGTGATGAAATAGCTTATGGAAACTTCCCATTTTCCTTTTGTGTCCTGGATGCCCACTTCCCTAGGGCAGTCCTTTGAAAGCCTCATACTTCTATACACTGCAAACACACAAGTATCCAATATGTCAACTCACCAGTCAGATAAATGGTAGGAGGGTATGTATACTAACTATGACCTGTGGAAAAAGCATATCCTATTTCATCTAGCTCATAAAATTGTCGTAAGGGTAGATATTCAAGCATGATAGGAAGGACTGATTAGGGAATAAAAAAATCAAGCAATTTTATATTTAATCCTTTTAATCAGATAGGCATCAAAATTCTATGTTATAGATGAGGAAAAGAAGTCTCGATGAGGTTTACCTCTCTTACCCAAGATTACACAGATAACAGGAATGGAACAGTACTGTTCTCTAACTCACGAGCCTCTGATCTGCCCCGCAAGCCTATGCTGCCTCAGGGAGATATAGAAGGGCCGTTCTGCATGAACTGGACTTTTCAAGTGCCCCTGTGGTCATTCTTACACAGACCCATCTAGTTGGAGGGCTGTCCATGGAGCCCCCAGTCTTCATTTTATAATTCAAGAGACCTTTAAGTTGAAACTTTAGGAAAATGATGAAAGAGAATACTTGCGAATGGTCAAACCCAAGTGGAAGAACCATGGTAAGGACATGATAAGACCAGCTCTCTTATCCCAACTGGAAGTAGCGTAAATTATTACTGTCTCTCTGCAAAGTCATTTGGCAGTATATATCAGGAATCTAAATTACATTCACATTTTTCGACATAGTACTTCTACTTCTAAGAATCTGTTTTTAGAGAATAATCATTAGTGTGGACTAGCATTAAATAAAAAATAATATTCTTTGGAACATTATGAATAGTTGGAAAAAAGGGAACAATCTAAATATTTAGTGAAGGTGAATAGTTCACTATACTTAAGTACATCCATATGATGAAATATTATGTAGCATCAAAAATAATGCTTATGAAGAGATTTTAATGAAGTGAGGAAATATTAATGATATTATGTAGAAAAAAAAGACACCAAAATATATGGTATGATCTCAGCTATAAAAATAAAGGATGTAAGTATTAAAAATTCCAAAATGTTAACAGTAGTATCTCCAGGTATTAGGATTATAAATATAGTTTCTTTATACTTTTTATGCATTTAATTTTTTTCTAAAATGATAGTATATTATCTTAAACATTAAAACATACTCAGAAATAAAGAATCATATAGTTTGATTTGAAAAAGAAGACTGGACAGAACCATATTGTGGTTAGTAGACTAGAGCCCCGAGTTCTAAATAAATCTAAGCAAGCCCCCCAAAATGCCATTGACTCAATAGAAATCTTTTCTTTCTGGGCTACATTTTCCCCATGTTTAAATTAGGAAAGTGAATCAAAGGAATGTTAAAGACCTTTTTATCTTTAAGATTTTGAAAAAGACTTATTCTTATCACAACCTTGTTATAAAGAATTCCTATTTTCTGATAAGAACAAAATAGAAGTGTTGCCCAATAATTTCTCTAGTCTGACATTTTTTCTGCCTTGAAACAGTAACCAGGCTATCACAGAGATTCCCACGGTGTTTCAAGGGCATTAATAGTTTTGTGACATAAGGAAACATCAATTCGATAAGCATATGTACATATAAAGGCAAGGTATGGCTGATTAGATACTCTGAAAGTATCCACTATTTAGTACAACTATTTCTCGGTAAATTAGAAGTCAATGAAAGTCTTCAGTGTTAAAAAGCAAAGGAATAAAACACAAAGAACAGCCAAAAACAAAACAGATAAACAAACAAAAATCAAATAACACAAAAACAAAATAAAACAAAAAAATAACAAAAACAAAGAAACCAAACACCCACTCTCCACAAAATTCCTCCCTTAATCACCAGAGAACTGAAATCAGAAAGGATAGCAGTAAATGATGGGATCAGGAGACAGAGATGGAAACTTGCTGTAATATGAGATTGCTAACCTGAAACTTCTGAATGAACCAGGATGCTCTGTTGGGGAGTTTACATTATCTCATACTAGTTATGAGGCTCCTGGTAGAAGGAAACCCAAATCCCCTAGAGGAAAGTGACCTCACTGTGGACCTTCAGGATTCTCACAGATTGAGTCCAATTAAATATGAGTTCATTAGGATCTGCCAAGTAGGGTGGAGGCCCAGCAGGGTCAAGACATTGGTTACAGACAGGTGGGCTGAGAAAATAAGTGAATGGATTAAGGATAATGGGAATAATAGTTCTCATTTTTGGAGATGGATGTTCCTAATATGAAAAGAGAAAAATATAGAATGTACCTTGTGGCATTGGATTAAACTGCAGATACTGGGTGAATGTATGGCTTTCAATATATGTAGATGGATGTAGAAATAAATACAAATGTAAAATTATGTGTCTATAGATATGCATGTATGCATCTGTGTACTTATGTTTTGTTGTTCTGTCCACAGGAGAGTTCCTGAGAGATCTCAGTAGTAAAGAGCACACCTAATACCTAGATGTTTATTTTTAATTACTGTTCTTCACTAAGAAATACTTAGAGCTCTTTGGAGAAATGGCTTGATTTCAAGGGTTGAGGCAGGGATGGTATAAGATTGGAATGTTTTATACCAGAAAGTAAGGATAAACTCAATGAATGATGGGGATATGAGAATAGGATATATAGAAGAGTTTGAAAGGGCTGTAACTGGCCAAATCTGGGACAATTTGAACATTAAGATAAAAGTACTAATGGATTCTATCACATTGAATAAAATAAGAATCTATTAATTCTCACTGATAAATAAGAACATGGAGATAAGAGAAAGCTCTATAGCAGAATGATTACTACTAAATGTATAAGGGGTAACATATTTAGAAAATTATAGCAACCATTATATTAATAATTCAGTCAAGAAATAGTAATATGGCCCTGGCCAAGTAGCTCACTTGGTTAGAGCATTGTCCTGATACATTAAGGTTGCGGGTTTGAGCCTCGGTCAGCCACATCTAAGAATCAACCAATGAATGTATATATAAGTGAAACAACAATTCAGTGTCCTCCACTCTCTCTCTCTCTCTCAAATCAATCTTTAAAAAAATGAAATAGCAATATATGCTAAAATGTTGACACCATTTGCCTCCCATGTTTCCCTGAGGTAACACCTTCATAGTTTTAGAATTTGAGTATTAACATGAAAAAGCATCATAAAAACCCAAATTGAGAAGCATTCTACAAAAATCACTGACCTGTAATCTTAAAAATGATAACATCATGAAGATTAAGGAAGGATTAAAGAACTATTTGAGACCAAAGAGACATAAGAACTAAGTACATTGTGTGATCTTGGTTGTATTCTTGCTATAAAGTACATAACTGGGACATTAGGAGAAAATTTTGGGATCTCTGGATGAGGGGTATAGGAAAATTCTAATTCTTGCTGTTCTTCTCAGTGAGAATTTATTTGAAAATAAAACATTTTTAAAAAAGCATTAAATAATATTAAAATATCAAATAAGGAATGAGAACAATTAGAAACAAAAAACGAGAGACTTAAACTTATGAAGGTTTATATATTTGAATTATAAGGTAAAAATTTTAAACACTTATAAAATATTTAAATAAAAGTTAAAAAATGTGCACAGGGATCAGGAGATTTTTTAAAAAGTACTATTCAGGTTAGACAAAGAATTACATTTGTAAAAGTGAAAATTAAAAAGTTGATGTTAAAAAGTCAATGTATAAGCCAGACAGAAGGTCAAAGAGTTGGAGATGATATTAGTGAATGGGAAGGAACTAAACAAATTATCAAAGTGTGGCTTAAGGGGATTAAAAGAAGATTAAAAATAGAATTGAGAATTAAGAGTCATGGAGTAATAAGGTCCACTGTATGTCCACTAGCATGTCCAGATGATGTAATGGGGAAGCACCAGTATTAAAGAGAAGTGGCTGATGTTTAAAACAAATGAAAAATATAACTCCACAAATAAAGGTAGCACCACCATACACCAAGCAGAAATCTTTTTAAGTCTATACATAGATATATCATAATAAAACTGCAGAACACCAAAGACAAAGAGAAGAAACAGCCAGAGAAGAGACAAATTGTCTGAAAGGGAACGGAAGTTGGAAATGAGCACACTTTTAAACAGCAACAGGGGAAGCCAGGAAACCATGGAATAACATTTACACTATGCTGTCAACTTAGAATTTTGTAACCAGCAAAACTTTATTTTAATAATGAGACTGAAGTAAAGATATATTCATATGAAAACAGAGTTTATCTGTAGTAGTATTATGGACTGACTTGTTTACTCCCAAAATTCATATATTAAAGCCCTAACCCCAGTACCTCAGATGTGAATATACTTGGAAATAGGACCTTTAACAAGTAATTAAGTTAAAATGAGACCATTTGGGTGGGCCCTAATCCAAACTGCCTGATGTGCTTATAAAAATAAGAGGTTAAGAACCAAGGGTCCCTCTGTGCACAGTGGGACAGCTGTGTGAGGACGGAGCAGCTAGAACATGGCCGTGTGCAAACCAAAATGGACAGCTTTAGAAGAAAGCAGCCCTGTCAGCACCTTGGTCTTGGACTTTTAACCTTCAGAACTGTGAAAAAATACATTTCTGTTGCTCAAACCACCCAGTCCGGAGCCTTTTGTTATGCAACTGTAGCAAATTAAAACAAGTAGGTATTTCCATTTACCAAAGCAACTTTACGAAACACACTTTATACTTCAAGAAGGAAAAATGATCTTATCAGGATGTTTGAGAATTTTGTTCTTTGTTTCGTGTATGCAAGCTCAACAGGATGAAAATCAGGTCACTGTGTTATAATTTTTTAGTAATATTTTACTATTTTTATACACTGAGAGTTTTCTCACTAAGGAATATTCACTCTAAGAATGATACTATGAATAATGCACAATGAATAGTTTTAATTCTTAAATGAGTCACACTCTCTGTGATGGTATATTCTTATAACAATTTCTTCATGGCATGCATTCTTTACAAATGAGTTTAAAGGATTCTAAAATCAGTTCTAAAGTTCAGTTTGGTGCTGAACTTTTACTGTTGCTTATTAAGTAATAAGACCACATAATGCTGACAATAACAGACATTATCCATATTTTGTAAACAGTTTACAGAATATGTGACTAAATAGGATCACTACAGTCACACTCTAGAGGGCACAGAATGGTAGGGATGACCAGTAGAAAACCTGCTATTGTTTGCACAGCACCAAAACAATCATTCAGTTCAGTAAACTAGCAAAGAATAAATTAATATATCACCCTGTTGGGTATCGTGTAGAGCAAATGCTCAGTTAAGTATTTTTCTAATAGTTGTTTGTCATTGTATATACCCAGCCTATGCTTTATTACATAAATACAATGTGAAGAACAACCTTTTCTTCTGTGATGGTCTCATCCTGCAAGCCAGAAAAAAAAAAAAAAAAAAAGTCAGTGCCCTTAGGACCACCCTACAGAGAACTAATATTAAGTTAAAGCACTGGACTCAGAGGATACACTGTCCCTGCTCTCCAGGGTTTTATAGGGGCTAATTATTTTTAAGGAAATGTCATTGTTTAATTGCAAAAGGATTAGCTCCCAGGCAGCAGGTAAGGAATTTATGTTTCCTTCTAATGAGTCCTTGTGGCCTAGGAGCTTGTTGGGCTATATGTCCGCAGATCTTTACTCTGCACAGAATTCTTCTCTCTCTGTACAAGTTAAAAATGGAGATGATAGCACCATATTTAATTTACACACTAACATTTTACAATCAGGTTTTGAGGGCCTGGGTTTTTCTCCATGTTTGATTATTCACTTAATTAATTAGAAGGTTATCTTCAAACAGTGTAACCAAAATTTTAAAAATATTTTATTGATTATGCTTTAACAGCTGTCCCATTGCCCCACTCCATCCCCCTCCACCCTGCATACCCTCTCCCACCCACATTCCCCCCTTTAGTTCATGTCCATGTGTCATAAGTTCTTTAGCTTCTACATTTCCCATACTATTCTTGCCCTCCCCCTGTCTATTTTCTACCTACCATCTATGCTACTTATTCTCCATACCTCTTTCCCCTCTCTCCTCCTCCCACTCCCCTATTGCTAACCCTCCATGTGATCTCCATTTCTGTGGTTCTGTTCCTGTTCTAGTTGTTTGCTTAGTTTGTTTTTGTTTTTGTTTCAGGTGTGGTTGTTAATAATTGTGAGTTTGCTGTCATTTTGCTGTACATGTTTTTTATCTTCTTTTTCTTAGATAAGTCCCTTTAACATTTCATATAATAAGGGC